>CATIWC010001568.1:0-472525 GCA_948472305.1 Vicia faba | reverse complement strand
CTCAAGTGGCTCTACTTTTAGGTTTAAGGATAAGATGGGAATTTGGAAGTAAGTTTGGTTTAAACCACATGCCTACGTATCTCCTTGCGAAGAATCAGAGTCTAAATTTGTAGTTCGTATGTGTTTGGTTAGTTTTTTTTATGGATTATAGAAATATTTGGAATTATCATTGACCTTGTCTGGGTTTGAAAACAGTGTAGTCATTGACGCAGTTCGTAGTTAATAGAAAATATATCCACAATACTATTTTAAAATAAAGTTGATTTCTAATTATGTTAATAGAAACAAGTGTTAAATTTGATTGGTTAGCTGTCTTATAATGCATGATGTAATTTTGAAAAAATGAGAGTTTGAATGATTAAAATATTTGATGAATCGATATAAGGAAAAAGGATTAGTATTTTAGAAGATAATTAATAAATAACTATTTTCTTGTTTTTAAAAAATATATTAATATTTTTAATTTTGATCCAATATTTATTTATCAAAAATGATTTTTATGATAAATGATGGAAAAAATATTTTAATGTAAAAAGTGATAAGAAATGCTATGAGACAAAATATAAAAATTAAATAGATAAAATAAATTAATAAAACAAATTAATTAATTAAATAAATAAAATATTTAAATAAAACAGGGATGTATTTGTAGCTCAAGTAGTAAAAGTAGGGGGTCTGGACAGTAAGGGCTTATGCCTAATAGTTATTTCAAGTCCAAATGCACCGGGGGGGGGGGGGTTGAATTATAGTTGAGGAAGTAAACAGGGGGGTGTGAATAAGAATGAGCTTAACCTAGATAGACTTTGAGATTTGTTAGCCAACGTGTGAATGAATGCAGGGTGTTATTATGGTTATGCATGGTTTCAGACGTTGATCCAGATCAGAGAGAGAGAGAGAGAGAGAGAGAGAGAGAGGAGAGGAGAGAGAGAGAGAGAGAGAGAGAGAGAGATGTTATTCAAGAATACTAGTAAAAGATGAACCTGGGATAAATGTTTGGTGTTAGAAGGTTGTAGGTTGATCTTGTTGTTAAAGCTTTGTGATTGTGGAAATCTCAAGGGTCACACCTTGGGAATTGGACACAGGGCTCGTGGTTTTGGACTGAACTTGGATATAGTGTAGTGTGTTCTTCTCTATTCTATTTTTTATTTATTTTTATGTCTTATTTTCCTATTGTTATGTTAGTAGCAAAAATAAGTTTTATAATTAACATATCCACAGAGATCTGTGGTTTTAAAAACATAGTAGCAATGATTTATTATTCTAAGTAAGAAAAATATTTTGTGTTTGTTGTGATGTGGAAAAGTAAATGACAGAAAATAAATGACAGGAAGTAAAGTTGGAGATTTCAGTGTTAACAATAAGAGTGCTTGTTAGGGGGTATATTTCCTCATTATATATTTATCATGCACATCCATTGGCCAATAATATTCTCTTTTACCCAACTTATAATACTACCACATATTACCCTCATTTGTATCTCTTTGGTTTCCACGTTGTGAGATCAATGTGTTACCTAATTGAATGATATACATTACTAGTTGAGCATGGGGATCGTTTTTTCTGAGAGAGAGAGAGAGAGAGAGAGAGAGAGAGAGAAGAGATGTTATTCAAGAATACTAGTAAAAGATGAACCTGAGATCAATGCTTGGTGTTAGAAGGTTGTAGGTTGATCTTGTTGTTAAAGCTTTATGATTGTGGAAATATCAAGGGTCACACCTTGGGAATTGGACACAGGGCTCGTGGTTTTGGACTGAACTTGGATATAGTGTAGTGTGTTCTTCTCTATTCTCTTTTTTATTATTTTTTATGTCTTTATTTTCCTATTTTTATGTTAGTAGCAAAAATAAGTTTTATAATTAACATATCCACAGACACCGGTGTGGTTTTAAAAACATAGTGGCAAGATTTATAATTCTAAGTAAGAAAAAGATTTTGTGTTTGTTGTGATGTGGAAAAGTAATGACAGAAAATAAATGACAGAAAGTAAAGTTGGATATTTCAGTGTTAACAATAAGAGTGCTTGTTAGGGGGTATATTTCCTCATTATATATTTATCATGCACATCCATTGGCCAATAATATTCTCTTCTACTCAACTTATAATACTACCACATATTACCCTCGTTTGTATCTCTTTGGTTTCCATGTTATAAGATCAACGTGTTACCTAATTGAACGATATACATTACTATTAACCAACACAAAGCACTTAGTCCCAACAGTCGTAAAGTACTGATACTCCATGCTGATTCTGCTATAATACGTGTGGATATTGAGCCTATACATGTCTCTATAATTAATACTCTATAGATGATTATCTTTGGTTCTAGCAATGACAAGCACCATTCGATGTCAAGTTACACCATGAAAACATGTTTTAGGTTGCAAAGCTAAAAAAAGCATTGAGATTAAGGAGTCCCCAATATTACAACATGAATATATTTACATAGAACACCATGACCTATTTAGTACATGAATATAATGACTACATCTAACCCAAACAATAAAGATTTCAGCTACGCTTAATCATGGCCAGTGTAACAACAGCTACCTCTGGGATGCCGACTTCAAAAGTGTGATATGTCTTGTCACTCGAGCAACATTTCCGCCTTCAGGTATCCTCTCTTGTTCTCCTGTTGTAAATATGATTAAACCTACTCCAATTTTGTACTCCTTTGATATTCAGGAAACTCCATTTACACTAAACTAGAAACTTATATTTATAGATAACATTCAGAGGCTCTCACTAGGCGCATCGTCTTCTTACCTAGCACGCCTATTGACACTCTACCCACCAACTTTTCTTCTTCACAAGAAATGGTTGTATGCCTGCCACGTCTCCTTGGATTCATTTTCTTGGCCAGTGAACCAACCCTTTAACCAATGAGTAAACCCTTGCTTCACCATGAAGTGCTTGCCCTGGTCATGCCACCTAGTCCTACTCTACACCTTGCAGGCATGTGGATGGGGGCCTAGCGAGCCTTGCTTCTTCAGGATTTTACTTTTGCATGTTTGCTTCTTGTTGATCTGTGGCTTTCGAGTTCTTTTCACCTTTTTGATAAATGCATACAAGAAAAGCCTAAACATGTGTTTCTTTAATTTTCATGGATAATTAAGGGGTTTTTTTGTAAAGATTTCTTGTGAAATAATTCGATAAGTGCTGATGTATTGAATGTAAATTTGAAACTCATAAACTCTCTCTAACTTACCTTTTTATTGTCAACAAACAAAATTATCATATGATTTAAAAAATGCTGCATGTTTCTTTCGACAAGTGACTTACTTTTAGTCAAGAGTTTTTGAAATTGTATTTATGACATGATGTTCTTTTTCAAATGCAAGTTCATAATTAATATCATGATTATCAATGAAACATAAAATTTATTAATAATTTGCTTGACCAAAGTAAGATTTTTAAAACAAGTCTCAATCAACAGTTGATCATTCATCAAGATCGTGATCTCACTGAATATCTCTCAATGGTTATCATTTTCCTAAAAAATTCAGACAATGCATATACTATAGAAATACTTTGTATTTCAGCTTACCATTATCACAAGATATATCATTAGCCATAGACTACTAAGATATTTCTTTAAGTTGTAACGCTATTGGACTTACAAAAATATTGGTTTTTCTTTGAATTCAAAATCCTAAAGATAAGAGAGTGTAAGGTATTTCTTTTCAAGTATTTCTCCTTCTTTATATCCACTTTCTTACAAACCATTCTTTTGGTACTTTTCTTTTGTATGGGTTGAATTTTTGATTTTTGACTTTGATTCTTGTCAAAGAATTTTCTTTCTTTCCATGCACCAGTACTACTTGAGTTATACTTTGAAACTTTTCCTTTTTCATTTTTATCCCCAAATTTTGTTTTCACAATACCCCTTTCTTTTGTTCTTGCTATCCTATCCTTAAGATAAGGTAGTTCAGATTTTTTTGCTTGTTCATATTTACTAAGGGTTGTAACTTTGAAAGAAAATTAATTTTTATTGTACGTCTCAAACGGGTTTGTCTAAGGATTCTCACCCTTACTAGGTAGGCTTTTTTAGGTCAAGTAACTTTTTTACTCTATACAAACAATGCCTTGATCATTTTCAATACATTCAAACATATCAGTAATTAGCAAGACTAATGCAAAGTCTACTCAGTTGTTATGCATGTATACTCTTAGTATTTAGTAAAACATAAGGTTGCCCACTTCTCACTTGGGTAGACTTTATGCTTCCTGACTTATGTCAACCGTGTTTTCTCTAAACCATAGAAAAAATCTAACTTTGAATAAAGCAAGGAATTCATAATTATGCCATTTTTCACATATAGCTAGGCATTGTTAGAACATAATTTAGTTCTACATCCCAGTAAGAGTTTGATGATAACAAACACATGATATAAAGAAAAAATATGCTCGCTAATAAAAGTATCTTTACATGCAGGAAGTTCTGATGTGAAAAAGATATTCTGATGTAACTGGAAGTTCTTCCAGAACATCACTAGAAGTTAAGAGTACCATGATAAATTCAGACGCATCAAATCTGTGTGACACGCTTATATGAAGAAGTTATGTTACAACTTCTGAATGCACCAGAATTGTGAAATAGGTCTCTGATACTCTGATTTGCAAAGTTCTGATACAAGCTGTAAGGACTCTGACGGTAACACTCATCCTCTGATGTGAGAAGCTCTGAAGTGTCACAATTCTATCAATGCAATATTATAAGTAACGGCTACAAACAGACAAGGATCTCCTGGTTTGGAAAGTTCATTAAATCGTGTTATGGACATACCAAAGGTATCTTCTTATGTCAATATTGCATGGCCAATATAAACCAGAAAAAAAGAAGATTTCAAGTGATGAACTACTGCACACAAAAAGAAGATTCATGTGAAAGTACAGTAACGCAGCAATCATCTTTAATCCTCATTGTTCATATTTAAACTGTGTAAAACATCACTGTTAGTGATACTATTTTAGTAGAAACACCATTGTACACATTATTCAATTAACGTTTAGACATTTCCTTGAGAAAAATCGGTTATGGTTATACTCAAGAATACTTTGGAAGTAGTCAAAGTAGATTTGTAATCAAGATTGATTAGTGGATTAAGACCTCGTTGGAGAGAGGCAAAATCACCTTGGCGGGTGGACTGAAGTAGTTTGAGTTCAAACGAACCAGGATAAAAATCATGTGTGCTTTCCATTGATTTTTGAGATCCCAATTCACACCCCCACCCCCCCCCCCCCCCCCCCCTTTTTGTGTTTTTCCCTTCTTCAATTGGTACCAGAGCACTTGGATCTGGGTGCAAACACTTAACCGTGTCAGAAAAATATCCAAGGAGGAAAAACACTATGATGGGATCTAGTTAGAACATCAACAACAACCCCCCATTATTTGACAATGAAAATTTTGACTATTGGAAAGATATGATCAGAAGTTTCTTCCTATCCTATGACGCTGACCTCTGCGATATAGTGACTGATGAATACATACATCTTGTTGATGAAAGCGGTCAGAAGATGGACAGAAAAGAATGATAGATCATCAAAAGCAAGACTTCAGAAACCATCACAAGGCCCAAAACTATTCTCCTAAGTGCCATCTCATATTCATAGTATGAGAAGATCACAAACAAAGAGACAGCAAAGCACATGTTTAATTCTCTGAGAATGCCGCATGAAGCAACACACAATTAAAAGAAACAAAGTCCTTGCGCTCATTCAGAAGTATGAAGCCTTCAAAATGGAAGAAGACGAAACCATTGAAGAAATGTTATCAAGATTCCAAACTCTGGTTGCTGGGCTGAAAGTTCTGGACAAAGGGTACTTAACTACTAATAAGTAAAGAAGATCATCAGAAGTTTACCAAAGCAATGGAGACCCATGGTCACTGCTCTCAAACTGGCAAAAGATCTAAACAAAATATCTCTAGAAGAACTTGTCAGCACTCTCAGAAGCCATGAGCAAAAGTTAGAAGATGATGAGCCTCAATGTTGTACCCCAAAATTTGTCCTCCATTTGTTACTCAAAACATGCTCCTAGAGATCCCCAAGTGCTCAAGGTGGACCAAGAATGACCAGGCAAATTCTCTTCCTAAGCAATAAACCTCTAACTAGGTTTCACTTCTCATAAAGATGTGTAAGCTCCAAAGGTCTCAAATGTTTTCCATGTTTATAATATCTCCTCAAGATTGTCCATGACAAATTTCATGCCTTGCACAACAAGTTAGCTTAGACAATTGCTCAAATGCTTGGGGAATCAACTGTACTAGGTCAAAAGTCAATTGTGGTCCAAATACAGTCAAACTTCATGATTTTGGTCAACATCAACATTTTAAAGTGATATCCATAATTTGATTAAGGGTTGATCATGATTCCTCAGGAAATGCTCCTAATTCATCAAAAGTCAAGAATTGCTAAATTAGGGTTTTTATAGGAAAAGTCAACCAAATTTTGACCAGGAATAACTTTCACATACTTCATCCATTTTCCCCCAACCAAAGCTAATTTTAAAGAGAATTCAATTCCCTACAACTTCTCTTCATCCCTCAAGTCCAAGAAATGCACCATTTGAAAGATACAAGCTCAGACATTACATGTCATTTTTAGAAAGTCAACAAAGGCCACTTTTTTCCAAGACCTTTTACATCAAGATAAAATATTCAAATGCAAAATTAATCAAAAGAGGGATTTAAGTAGACATCTTGGGATTTCCAAAAAGTCCAATATCATCATCATGAGACAAAAATTGAGCAAGTTATGGCTTTCCCAAGTTGGGAAAATTTGGGATTTTTCAAGAAATGTGCATTGAGCAAGTTTGAACTTTTAAGGCAATGGCTCAATTTCTTGAACTTCAAATATCTTACTAAGACCATAGAGGACCCCTAAAACCATTTTTTCATATTCTTGATTTTATTTGCATTTTATATTAATTTTCATTTAATTAAAGTCAAATAAATCAAAAAAATATGCAATTTATATGGGCCATGGCTTTTGGGTTTGGTTTAATGCATGAGGAGGCCCCAATTTTCGTGTACAGCAAGACTAATATGTTTACATTCATTCAAAATTTAAAAATGGACAAGATCCCACACTTTTGGCCAAGGTTACATATTAGTATTCATGGCATTCAAATGTTTGTCTATGGCTGTTATAAGCATTACTTTTCATGTCTCCTCACTCCTCTCTATACAAAGAAGGCATTAACAAGCATCAAACGGAGACAGCCTGAAAACTCTACACGATTTTTTGCAAAAAAAATCAAAGTTTCTAAACTCAAAAATGTAGCTCCAGCTCGTTTTAACCCAAACCAATAATCCAAACTCACTCCTGGAGGTTCCCTGAAGCATTTGTGATCATCACCAAGTCCTGAAACCTCACAAAACACATCAGTGAGTGTGATCGGTGGAAATAGAACTGACTGTTTTTTAAGCTGGTTCGCGAAATGTCGCGGTAAGCAAGAGTCGCCACCGTCTTTTATTTTCTCCAACATGGACAGGACAAAAGCACAGCAAAATTCCTTATGAGATAGTTTCTCGGTTCGGGAGGTAGATTTATAGAAAGGGAATGTGTTAGCACCCTTTCTATCCATGGTTATCCATGGGCTCTTAGATACTTGCTCATTGTGTTTTCAAAATGTTTGCTTTTCAAATTGTGCGTGGGTTTGAAAAAGTTTTGTTTAAAGATTTCAGATCGACTCTTGTATCAGTCCTCAAGAGTGTTTGAAAAATTGTTTTTGGAAGCTTTTTGAAAAGTGTCGGTGTGAAAAGAGTTTTGATTTGTTTTTTTAGAGCAAGTATCTATGAGTCATCTACCTACCCTAAAGAATTAGGCTGTGTAAATGTCCTTAAGGTAGTGCCATCCCACCATTGAGAGGTAGGTAGCACCACCGTTGGAGGTGTTCAGGTCAATTCGTTTGTAGGGACAGTGTGGTCACCAGAGCAACAGTAAGACACCTTAGAAGCTACCCTTATGCCATTGATCCTTTTTAATTCGAGGCAACTTTTCCGAGGCAACTTGTTTTGAGGCATATGGATCAACGGACATAAAGACTTACTAAAACGTCCTATACTTGACGACCACGTTTCGAGGGCAAGGCAACAGTGAGGCGTACCCTAAGAGTGGTGTGTGAATCTGTGTGTTATTTCAGTTATGTTTTATCTTGTACATGCATTATGGTGAGCTACGGGTTGATTTTAGTTGGGTCATTCATTCTTTCATGCAAAGTTTAGCAGTTTTAAGAGTGCGAAAATTTAAATGCGGAAAGTAAAATCCTACGCTATTACAAGGCGCGGGTCTATACATCGCCAAATTAACAAAGACCCGTTTTAATAAAAATACGGAAAGTAAATAAATTCCTAAGTATTATTACATGGCTTGAACAGTTACATAATATTCACAATAAAATAAAATAAATGCGCGAAAGAATAGAACGTGCGAGGGCGTTGGACCCTTTTGAGAAATTAAATGAAATTAAAAGCTAATTAATTATTTAATTAAGAAAAGAAATGTTTTTATGTTTTTTTTTGTATTTAATGAAAATAAAGAAAATAAAAATTAAAATTAAAAGAAACCCTAATTCTAAGTTGTTTTAATTATTAAGAAAACATTAAAGTTTAACCTAATTTACTAAATAATTAAAGTATATGTTTATTTACAAAATAAATTAGTAATTAATAATAATAATAAGAAGAAAAAGTTATTTATTAAGAAAAGTGATAAAAATTTAAAAACCCTAATTTCTACATATTTTAATTTGTTAAGAAAAATATTAAAGTTTTGAAAACTAAATTAATCTAATTAATTGTTTAAAGTTTATTTACAAAAATAATAGTGAAATTAATATTAAATAAAGAAGCTTTTTTTTTTCTTCTGTATTTTATATTTATTATGAAAATTATTTTATGGAATTAAAAGAAAACAATTAAAAAAACATTGAAAGAATAAAAAGGAAAAAGCAAATAAAAATTAAAAATTGAGCAAACCATGGGGTGTCTGGCCCCAAAAGGAGGTTTTTTTGAACAGTCTGCATTCTTTGGCCATTGGATTGGGTTTCATGGCCATTTGTGTTCTGGCTGTTGGCCATTTGTGTTCTGGCCTCAACGTTCCTTAATCTTCTCAGGATGTCTGTCTCGCCATGTATTGGTGTCATGCATAAGTTGTTCTTTTGGCCATTTGGCTTTTGGCTTTTGGCTTTTGGCTTTTGGCCATTTGGCTTTTGGCCTCAATGTTCCTTAATGAACCTGCATGGGATCCTGTCTAAATCTGCAGTGTTGAATCTCATGAACACATTAAATAAAATCATAAAATGCAAATAAAGCCAATATATGAAGAAATTTAATGTTTAGGCACAATATGGCATGTATGAATGATTATACCCTTTTGATCATGGAGATCAAATCAATCTTACCCTCACTGGAAAATTAGTGACATGAATGCTTTTATGCCTTTTGGATCATGGAGATCAAGCCAGCCTTACCCTTACTGAATATATGAACACATTAAATAAAATCATAAAATGCAAATAAAGCCAATATATGAAGAAATTTAATGTTTAGGCACAATATGGCATGTATGAATGATTATACCCTTTTGATCATGGAGATCAAATCAATCTTACCCTCACTGGAAAATTAGTGACATGAATGCTTTTATGCCTTTTGGATCATGGAGATCAAGCCAGCCTTACCCTTACTGAAGAAGTAGTGAGGTGTTGGTTTGTAACTGTGATGACTTGTTTGTAGTGAGAGAGGGATTTGTAATAAGGATTTCAAGGTTTTAGGGTTCTTGAAAGAATTTGATATTCTAACAGTGTTGTGGCAAGGTTTTTTTCCTCTCTCTTTCTCCCCCCTGGTTTGTGTGAAAAGAAGGTGATTATATAATAGAAATTAGGGTAAAGAAAATGGGCTTTGAATGTGCAATTGGGCCTCCAATGTTTACTTGAGTTCGTCACTTTCCAGGATAAATCGCAGGGACTTAAGTGCAATTTTTGAAGTTGAAATGTGAAAACAAAATGTAGCCGACATCGAGAACTAACTCCTGTCCGAAAATCGGCTCAATCGGATAAACGGTGAATTAGTTATGAATTTTTGAAGTTTCAGCTCAGACAAACTTATTTTGGGCTCCAGTGTCGACTCTGACACGTTCTTCAATAAAAAACTGGTATTGATCGGAGCATAATCCGGTCTCGACTTTTGAAGCAAAGTTGTAGATCTATGAGTCAGTGACCTTGTGTAAAAATATGAGTCCAATCCGATAAAAATTGACCGAGTTATGAATTTTCGAAGTTTCGGCCCAGATGAAATATTATTCAGCATTCAGGATTTTCGGTGCGTCACGCACTCTGAGCAAAAAACGAAGACCTTTTGAATACCGTTTGAACTTAATACCTTCTGTGAAAATGTAGCCAACTCAATTTGTGAAATTTTTGCACCGGAACCAGCTCGATATGATGAAAATCGACCAAGTTATGATTTTCTGAACATGACGCAAATAAACTTCTGTCACAAATTTTCTGTACGAAAATACTTGATAAATCCACATTTTTGAAGACCTTCTGATCGAAATTGGCTTCCATCCGTGAGAGATGAAAACGTAGATAATGTCAAGACGGAATTTTGGCCACCGGAACGGGTTCAAAACGAGTCACGATCTTCAAGTTATGAATTTTTTAGCGCGTAAAAACTGCACTTTCAGCACACTTTTTCACCATATTTCTTCGAGAAAACTCACACATTCGGATACCTTCTTTAAAGAATTGACTCTTGAGCCGAACCTGAATTTGAGAATATGTTATCAGAGATATCTTGGCGAAAGAATACCTGAATATGACGCGCCGGGTTGGACTTATGAATTTTTCTTGAAATATTTTGAGAAATATGGGAGGGCAAATTTTGGGGTACAACAGTTGCCCCTGTTCAATCTTCTTAGACCTGAGGATGTAGATTGGCTGGCGTGCCTTTCGTAATCTGAAGGTGGAAGATGATTGAACACTAGAGTGCCCAGAAATTTGCACTCACATAGTAGAATGTCAGCAGTGTGATGCAGGGAATGGGCTTACAGATGCCATTTGGAGACTGTAAATATGTGGAGATGGGCTTATAGATGCCATCTGGAAGTATGATAGTACCTTGTCGGGAATGGGCTTATAGACGCCACCTAGGTGTCGATCGCGTAAGAGATTCCTTAGCGAGAACTTGCGTACCTGAGAAAGAAAAATAATTACCTGACCTGTTACAGGAGTTGATCTTCAAACTCTTTACGTAGATGTGCCCTGGCTGGATACAGGAATCGAATCTTAAAACTCTTCAGACGTGCCCTGGCAGGATACAGGAATCGAGTCCGGAGAATATTAGTCGTTAACAGATACACCCTGGCAAGATACAGGAATCGGATCTTCGAACTCTTCAGACGTTCCCTGGCAAGATACAGGAATCGAGTCTGGTAATGTTAGTCGTCAACAGATACACCCTGGCGAGATACAGGAATCGGATCCTCAAACTCTTCAGACGTGCCCTGGCAAGATATAGGAATCGAGTCTGGAATTCAGAAAGGTTGGTGAGTTGTCTCTACTGACAGGTTAATTCCATGGACGGGTGGTCTTTAACGACGAGTGTCTATAACGACGAGTGTCTATAACGACGAGTGTCTATAACCACGAGTGTCTATAACGACGAGTGTCTATGACGGCGAGTGTATATAACGGCGAGTGTCTATAACGACGAGTGTCTATGACGACGAGTGTCTATAACGACGAGTGTCTATAACGACGAGTGTCTATAACGACAAGTGTCTATGACGACGAGTGTCTATGACGACGAGTGTCTATAACGACGAGTGTCTATAACGACGAGTGTCTATGACGACGAGTGTCTATAACGACGAGTGTCTACAACGACGAGTGTCTATAACGACGAGTGTCTATGACGACGAGTGTCTATGACGACGAGTGTCTATCACGACGAGTGTCTATAACGACGAGTGTCTATAACGACGAGTGTCTATAACGACGAGTGTCTATAACGACGAGTGTCTATGACGACGAGTGTCTATAACGACGAGTGTCTATAACGACGAATTGTATCAGAGAAATCTTTAGGCATTGATTTAGCTGGATTTGTATTCTTTGACTGGATTTGTCTTCTTTGACTGAATTTGTCTTCTTTGACTGGATGATCATTTAACTGCATCCTTCCTGAAAGGTAAAGGTCAGTCATATGCAATGCATGATATGAATCAAGCAATGATGTTCTCAACACATGAGATTGTATGATATGATGCGTATATGCATGTATCATGATGTATAACAATGTGATGTTTATGAATGTATCTTCGTCTGGGAAAATAGATCCTTGACGGATGCCGGGAAATCAAATCATGGGCTGATGTTGAAGAGTGAGATTCTTCGTTTCCGTTGGGGATGATGATTGCAAGAATACCGGTCGGAGAAGATGACTCCGTTGGGGAATAAACTTGGCGAATAGATTACTCTGCGGGGAAAGAGAGGTACTTTGCCGAGGTTGATGAGGATAACTCCGCTGGGGATACCGTTGTTGTGCTCTGTTGGAAGTTTTGATGAACTCCACTGGGGAATAAGAAGAACTTTGCCGAGGACGATCTTTCTGTGGCTTTTAGCTGAGGATAATCCAGTTATAAGCTCTGGTGGAGAAATAACCTTTGAATAAAACCGGGGAGACGCGTTCGCTCTGCAGGGAGTGAAGGTATCTTGGTCGCATTCTTCAGCTGAACTTACCTTGGCACCTCGGTGGACAGGGCAACCGAATCATTTAGACAACTCATTATTGCCCCAGTTTCTGTTGGAGAAGAAGGTACCTGTGAAGGTGTTTGATGACTGCCGTTTGACAAATCTTCTTCTGGTAGGAAAGTGACGAGATACCGGGACATAGTCGTACGCTTTGATCCCTAATTTTTGCCTGGACCGCCCTTTCGGGTTTTCAGTCCACCGGGATACCCATTTTTGCCCAAGCCGCCTTTTCAGGTTTTTGACTTGCCGGGTATACAGATTTTTTCATTTCATCCCTCATTTTTGCCCGAACCCTTTTGGTTCGCCGGGAAGCCCTTATTTTTGCCTAGGTGTGTCAACCTAGCGGGTCTTTGATTACGCGTAGTATTTTTTCCGACTATGTCCATGCTCTCAGGATGTAGGGAGGTGCCCCTGTTATTGTGTTGCCACGCTACCAGAAGATGTTTGGTCATGCAAGATTTGTTGCTGGGAATTCATGTCCAATGCCCCAAGTGGCTCAGGCGGAGGTTTGCCCCTGGCTGTTTGGCATCTTGAGAGATTCCTTGAATCTTGACTGGACTGCCCCAGATGATGGACAATGATCAGGCCATGCCCCTTGATTGGCGGTGCTTTTGTTTATTAGGCATTCGTCGTGCGAATTTCTATGTTGTTCAAACAAAAAGTCATATGCAAACAAAGTTATGTTAAAAATGCAAAGCTTATGTCTGTCTTGAAGTTTTTGAAAAATGCATTTTTTAGTAAAACCAGCAAATTTTGTAAAATGTGATGTCAACTCAATATTTTATAGCAAGCCTTAAGGAGTCAGGATACCTTTGGTAACAGTATGCTTTCGAACTAACCCATGCTTCAGCTAGGACTTTTAAGGTTTGTAGCGTGGCCTGGTTCACGGTTTAAGAAACAAAGGATAAAGGCTCAAATTATTTGTACCCACCCGCTCTTCGTGATGTTCTTCAAACCTAAACTCAGCTGATCGTGCGTTAGACCTTGTTTGAGTCTTTGCTATGAAATTCCAGTGATGGTTCGGATGTTGAACGTTTATTTGAATAGGCAGTCATTTTTGTTTGGTTTAGGGTTTGTAAGACCTCTTTCTTTTTCTTTCATTATCCCTGTTTTTTGCCTGAACTGTTTCTTTTTAGAATTACAGTCAGCGGGATGCCCCAGTTTTGTATGTCTCCTTCATAGGTTTTAACTTAATGGGTTTTTATTTTGAGAAGTAATGACTGCCTGTCTGTATGGTTGTTCGGAACCATCACTGTCTTTTGTTTTGTAAGGACCTCTTTGGTGCCATTCGTTATGCACCTGGATCAGCTGAGAGAACTACCCTGCCCCAGGTTATAGTTAAAGGTTTTAATTTTCGAAAAGAGAAAAACTCCTACTTCTTTGGCTCAAAGGGGTTGACGAGGGAATATCTTCCTTATAACTCCAGTGTTTAGGAATTGAAACAATGCCTGTACCTCATCAGCGGGGTCTGTTCAAAAGCATAATGTAAAGATCGTGGTATCGTTTTCGTCATCCTCCCTCAAAAGGTTTAGAATTTTTAATCGAGAGTTGATTATCACAAAAATGAAAGCAATTTGCATATAGTGAATACGAAATAATTACTTCAAAACAGACATGTGTAATGCCTTAATGAAATAACCAAGTTTGACATGAAATAAAATGTTTGAACAATCAAAGAAAATTACAATCTGAACATTCAAATGAACAAAAGTTTCCAATCCTAGCCATGTTTGGGCCGGGGAGCAGTGGTCACATTGGGAGCCTCTAGAGAGTCGAGCTGGACTTCCTTTGCGTCAATCAGATCCTGAACCTTGTTTCTCAAAGTCCAACAATCATCTGTAGCATGCCCCGGGCTGTCAGAATGATAAGTGCAGCGAACGTTGGGGTTATACCTTGAAGGCGTCCTGTTGGGATTCTTTGGAGGGTCCATGAGAGTTACCAACTTGGTTTCCAGCAACTGTGGCAATATATGTGACAAGGTCATGCCGAGGGGAGTGAATTGCCTTTTGGGTCTCTCTTCCCTTTGCTGATTGTGACGCTGAGGAGCGCCGGCCGGTTTTGCAATAACCACCGCGTTGACCCCTTGGCGGTGTTCGGACCTATTCTGCCCTCTTGAGCCATAGACAACACTAGATTCTCTCTTGGATGGTTTCTTCTCAGTGTTCGAGGAGTCACCATTATGTATTTTCCCCGACTTGATGCCAGCTTCTATTCTTTCCCCGGTCAGGATCAGATCTGTAAACCCAGCAGCAGAATTCCCAATCAGGTGGTTGAAGAATGGACCAGACAGGGTCCCTAAGAACATGTCGACGAGCTCGCGGTCAGTCAGAGGTGGTTGTACCCTTCCAGCAAGGTCCCTCCATTTTTGAGCATATTCTTTGAAACCTTCACCTGCACCCATAGACATTCCCTGAAGCTGAGTGCGCGTGGGAGCGAGGTCGGCATTGTACTGGTACTGCTTGTAGAATGCAGTGGCCAAATCCTCCCAGCTGCGGATGTTACCTCCATTCAGTTGATAGAACCAGTCGAGTTGAGTTCCGGCCAGACTATCCTGAAAGAAGTGAATCCATAAATTCTTGTCAGCCGTGTAGGGCTGGATCCTCCTTGTGTAAGACCTGAGATGCAGCTTAGGGCAGGAGGCCCCGTCATATTTTGCAAAAGCAGGTGCCTTGAACTTGTGCGGGATCACTACCCCAGAAGACAGACCTAGATCCTCGAAGTCCAGGCCGGGCACTTTTTGTATCTCCATGGCACTTAGCCGGTCTTCCAACTGTTTATACCTGTCTTCAGCTGGAGGGTACTGCTCATCATTGTAATCGGTCTCGTTGTCGGAGTCCACTGGACTAGGAACCTCCCTTTCTTGGGGACTGTCTTTCCCAACAGATGGGGTAGTCTGCTCAACTTCATTTTGTGACCCATTCCCAGATTTGCGTCTTGGGTTGAACAACACCGTCCTCTTCTTCTTCTTCTTCGAGAGTAGAGTCTTCAGATCTTGTTGCCCCTGGGCCAAACTCATGATCAGCTCTTGGAACTGGGTGTTCTGAGCCTGGAGGGCCTTGATGGATTGCTCAGTAGATGATTCAGGATTCATGATGGCGAGCTGAAATAAACAGCGAAGAAGGTAAGCAACCTGTAAAAGGGGTACCTGTAATGCAATGATATGGATGTATGCATGCAATGTTTCCAAGGATCTCGCGGGGTAAACAAGAAACTGTTAGAGTTTGAATTTTGTAGCTTGATTGAAGGAACTTCATGTTTGTGGAGAGTCCTTCTTCAAGGGTCAAGGCTCACCATATCGAGTGGTTCATAGCCCCTGACAACCTTGGCTAGAGGAAAATAAATCCCCTTTGCCCCTTGCTGGACAGTTGGTTCATCATGACCTGCATCACAAGCCCTTGAGATCCTTGAAACGGGTTAGTCTTTATGCAAGATGCATGCAATGGTATGATGTTATGCCATGCATGGGGTAATGTAGGTAAACCCTGTTATGAGTCCAGATTAAGGACTATAAACAAAACCTGCAAGAAACTCAAGTGTCAGATAACAAGCATGCAAGTAGTCAAGTATGAAAGCACACAAGTCACACCATAGCCCTTAGAGTTTAGGCCAGCATGGGGTCTGGGTATTACCCTCTTGAAGTTGGTGGGCTCAACCTGTCCTATCAGAAGTAACCGGGTTCTAAGGGTCCCAATATCACTGGACTGTTTTCATTGTTCATCGTTTCGATTTAGCCACTGAACTGGCGACCGAAATATTCCAGGAAAACAACCCTCAATTGAGTGTAGTATCGAGTATCAACCAACCTCGGACTGCACCAAAGTCAGTTATCTCACTACCCTAAAGAGGCCAAGATGGTTCAATTAAGGTTCCTAAGGTCAGTTGATGCTTCACGACACCACGCGGAGGCCCCGTACTCTCCTTGACTGAACTCAAGGGTTACCGGTACAGACCAAAGTTCCACATCAACGTAGCAGACTGCTTCAACCATGTCGGTATACCCCGCACAGTTCCCTCACAGCCTTGTTGCTACTTTCTAAGAAAGTATCCCCAGATCCGGGTTAGGATCTATTAGAACTCCCAAGACAGGCCCACAATAATAAAGCAAACAATTCAGACAATTGAAAACACAAGTGATCTTAGTCCTAAGGTACACCTCACTTTATAAGATTCCCCAGCAGAGTCGCCAGTTCTGTGATCGGTGGAAATAGAACTGACTGTTTTTTAAGTTGGTTCGCGAAATGTCGCGGTAAGCAAGAGTCGCCACCGTCTTTTATTTTCTCCAACATGGACAGGACAAAAGCACAGCAAAATTCCTTATGAGATAGTTTCTCGGTTCGGGAGGTAGATTTATAGAAAGGGAATGTGTTAGCACCCTTTCTATCCATGGTTATCCATGGGCTCTTAGATACTTGCTCATTGTGTTTTTAAAATGTTTGCTTTTCAAATTGTGCGTGGGTTTGAAAAAGTTTCGTTTAAAGATTTCAGATCGACTCTTGTATCAGTCCTCAAGAGTGTTTGAAAAATTGTTTTTGGAAGCTTTTTGAAAAGTGTCGGTGTGAAAAGAGTTTTGATTTGTTTTTTTAGAGCAAGTATCTATGAGTCATCTACCTACCCTAAAGAATTAGGCTGTGTAAATGTCCTTAAGGTAGTGCCATCCCACCATTGAGAGGTAGGTAGCACCACCGTTGGAGGTGTTCGAGTCAATTCGTTTGTAGGGACAGTGTGGTCACCAGAGCAACAGTAAGACACCTTAGAAGCTACCCTTATGCCATTGATCCTTTTTAATTCGAGGCAACTTTTCCGAGGCAACTTGTTTTGAGGCATATGGATCAACGGACATAAGGACTTACTAAAACGTCCTATACTTGAGAACCACGTTTCGAGGGCAAGGCAACAGTGAGGCGTACCCTAAGAGTGGTGTGTGAATCTGTGTGTTATTTCAGTTATGTTTTATCTTGTACATGCATTATGGTGAGCTACGGGTTGATTTTAGTTGGGCCATTCATTCTTTCATGCAAAGTTTAGCAGTTTTAAGAGTGCGGAAATTTAAATGCGGAAAGTAAAATCCTACGCTATTACAAGGCGCGGGTCTATACATCGCCAAATTAACAAAGACCCGTTTTAATAAAAATACGGAAAGTAAATAAATTCCTAAGTACTATTACATGGCTTGAACAGTTACATAATATTCACAATAAAATAAAATAAATGCGCGAAAGAATAGAACGTGCGAGGGCGTTGGACCCTTTTGAGAAATTAAATGAAATTAAAAGCTAATTAATTATTTAATTAAGAAAAGAAATGTTTTTATGTTTTTTTTTGTATTTAATGAAAATAAAGAAAATAAAAATAAAAATTAAAAGAAACCCTAATTCTAAGTTGTTTTAATTATTAAGAAAACATTAAAGTTTAACCTAATTTACTAAATAATTAAAGTATATGTTTATTTACAAAATAAATTAGTAATTAATAATAATAATAATAATAAGAAAAAGTTATTTATTAAGAAAAGTGATAAAAAGTTAAAAACCCTAATTTCTACATATTTTAATTTGTTAAGAAAAATATTAAAGTTTTGAAACTTAAATTAATCTAATTAATTGTTTAAAGTTTATTTACAAAAATAATAGTGAAATTAATATTAAATAAACAAGCTTTTTTTTTTTTCTGTATTTTATATTTATTATGAAAATTATTTTATGGAATTAAAAGAAAACAATTAAAAAAACATTGAAAGAATAAAAAGGAAAAAGCAAATAAAAATTAAAAATTGAGCAAACCATGGGGATGTCTGGCCCCAAAAGGAGGTTTTTTTGAACGGTCTGTATTCTTTGGCCATTGGATTGGGTTTCATGGTCATTTGTGTTCTGGCTGTTGGCCATTTGTGTTCTGGCCTCAACGTTCCTTAATCTTCTCAGGATGTCTGTCTCGCCATGTATTGGTGTCATGCATAAGTTGTTCTTTTGGCCATTTGGCTTTTGGCTTTTGGCTTTTGGCCATTTGACTTTTGGCCTCAATGTTCCTTAATGAACCTGCATGGGATCCTGTCTAAATCTGCAGTGTTGAATCTCATGAACACATTAAATAAAACCATAAAATACAAATAAAGCCAATATATGAAGAAATTTAATGTTTAGGCACAATATGGCATGTATGAATGATTATACCCTTTTGATCATAGAGATCAAATCAATCTTACCCTCACTGGAAAATTAGTGACATGAATGCTTTTATGCCTTTTGGATCATGGAGATCAAGTCAGCCTTACCCTTACTGAAGAAGTAGTGAGGTGTTGGTTTGTAACTGTGATGGCTTGTTTGTAGTGAGAGAGGGATTTGTAATAAGGATTTCAAGGTTTTAGGGTTCTTGAAAGAATTTGATATTCTAACAGTGTTGTGACAAGGTTTTTTTTCTCTCTCTCTTTCTCCCCCCTGGTTTGTGTGAAAAGAAGGTGATTATATAATGGAAATTAGGGTAAAGAAAATGGGCTTTGAATGTGCAATTGAGCCTCCAATGTTTACTTGAGTTCGTCACTTTCCAGGCTAAATCGCAGGGACTTAAGTGCAATTTTTGAAATTGAAATGTGAAAACAAAATGTATCCGACATCGAGAACTAACTCCTGTCCGAAAATCGGCTCAATCGGATAAACGGTGAATTAGTTATGAATTTTTGAAGTTTCAGCTCAGACAAACTTATTTTGGGCTCCAGTGTCGACTCTGACACGTTCTTCAATAAAAAACTGGTATTGATTAGAGCATAATCCGGTCTCGACTTTTGAAGCAAAGTTGTAGATCTATGAGTCAGTAACCTTGTGTAAAAATATGAGTCCAATCCGATAAAAATTGACCGAGTTATGAATATTCGAAGTTTCGGCCCAGATGAAATAATATTCAGCATTCAGGATTTTCGGTGCGTCACGCACTCTGAGCAAAAAACGAAGACCTTTTGAATACCGTTTGAACTCAATACCTTCTGTGAAAATGTAGCCAACTCAATTTGTGAAATTTTGGCGCCGGAACCAGCTCGATACGATGAAAATTGACCAAGTTATGATTTTCTGAACATGACGCAAATAAACTTCTGTCACAAATTTTCTGTACAAAAATACTTGATAAATCCACATTTTTGAAGACCTTCTAATCGAAATTGGCTTCCATCCGTGAGAGATGAAAACGTAGATAATGTCAAGACGGAATTTTGGCCACCGGAATGGGTTCAAAAAGAGCCACGATCTTCAAGTTATGAATTTTTTAGCGCGTAAAAACTGCACTTTCAGCACACTTTTTCACCATATTTCTTCGAGAAAACTCACACATTCGGATACCTTCTTTAAAGAATTGACTCTTGAGCCGAACCTGAATTTGAGAATATGTTATCAGAGATATCTTGGCGAAAGAATACCTGAATATGACGCGCCGGGTTGGACTTATGAATTTTTCTTGAAATATTTTGAGAAATATGGGAGGGCAAATTTTGGGGTACAACAGTGAGTTCATACGGTTTGCCTTATTTTCCATTTTCGTTCTGCTCAATTCATGCAATTTAAATACATTTTGACCATGTATTATTGATCATTTGAGCATTTGCAAGCTATCTGTACAGTTTGATTGAGCTTTTGATGTAGGAATTACACGTTGCCATTTCTAGGGTTTGAACCTTAGAATTAGGGATTTTTAGAACAAACAAAATTAGCCAAAACCATGGGCACTATTATGCTTAGGAGGTTGAACACAATTGATCCATGGCCTCAAAGTTCATTTTTGTTGCGTATTTTTGTTTGTTTCGAATGCAGGGGTTACACTGACGGACAAAAAAATGTCACTATAGGTATTTTTACCTAAGACGACGGAGGGAGGTAGGAGATGAAGTGTGTCAGCCTCTGATTGGCCAGTTTGAATATTGCACGCATTTTTTTAAAATTCCAGATATTAACATTTTTTGTATATAATATATTATTGTTATCATATGCATGATTAAATTGGCAGCACGGTTGGTAATGAGGCGTGCATGTGAAGGAAAGGACCTGGGTTCGAGCCCCAGGTCCAATATTTTCCCATTTTCATATTATTTCATACAGAATCCAGTGTTTCTCATAGCCTAGCGCTCATCATTGTAGCGGTAAAAATGTGCAAGACTAAGCCATTGGATTGACTAGACTTTATACAAATCAAAATAAAAATCGCCACCGTGCTTTATTATTTCCAAAGGAATGGGAAAAGAGCGAATAACCCAAAAAGAGGGGGAAAGATTCAAGGTAAGGGGGTTGGTTATACAAAGGGAAGGTATTAGCACCCTAAACATCTACGGTACTCCGCAGGAACCTCTTTGAAAAATCTATATATTTTGGCTATAAAAATGTCTTGTATATGAAATGGATGGTGGAGGTGAGAAAAGAAATATTTTTATGATTTTTGCACCCGCCGCGGTTGCGAACCTTTAGTACCTATGTACCACCTTTTGTGCAATAGGGGATCAGGGTACACGTAGTTCCTATTTGAAAAAATTGAAACACAAGTGTGTTGGTTGATTTTATGAGATAAGACATCATCGCAATTGTCCGTGTGAAAAACATACTTACTACCCACAATCATGAGAAAGGAGAATTTGCATCATCTCAAAGTGGAGGATATGGCTTGGATTTTAAAATCAACAATGCCTCACTCAACACCAAAGTGGAAAATATCTCACTTCACTACATATTGTAGAAGTATAGTTGTTTGCATCACTACAAGGATTGACAAGAGTCTAATCTTTTGAGAAAAGTTTAAAGATAAAAGCCAAAGTGGCAAAATGGTTTGAAATGAGATTGATTAACTTTTAGTCTTCTCACAAAAAAAAGTCAAGATATTATTAAATTGATTGAAATTTATTTATGAAAATGTTTCGAAGATTCATGGACCTAAGTCCAAGTTTATTATGAAAATGTTTCAAGTTTCAAAACAAGAAGAGTTTTTTTTTAAAAAGGAGGGAGAAGATTTTTGAAATTAAAGAAGATGGGAGGAGAAGAAGAGGCTATCCTAAAGAATAAGGTAAAAGCTAGGGATAAGAACCATCTAACCAACAAGAAGCCAATACTTGACATTATGAGTCAATATAAAATTCCCATTCTTCGGATTGAAACCAAGCAAGCAAAGATACTAGACCTCTTGAGAGAACCAAACTTCAAGTGTTTTAAGTCTTCGCGGAAATTGGGCAGAGTAACAGCTGTATACGGGTGAATTCCAGATTACAAACAAAGATCGTAATTTCAATAACCTGCACACAAAACAAACAAACAACCCAATGTCTTGAGGTAAACCTCAAGAACTCCAGACAAAATATCAAATAAAGTCACAAAGTCTCCAAGATAGGCCAAGGTCTCTAATCCTAAGTCCAAGAAGTCCATCACTCCATAATGCAAAGGATAGTAACCATGTAGTCCAAGTATCATTAATGATTTTTATGGTTCATGTTGATTATTAGGTGTCTTTAAAAAATAAAGAAAAGCTCAAGTGAGCAAAATAAAAATGACATAAAAGTAAATGCTCAAGTGAGCAAAGATGAAAATAGCATGAAATGTAAAATGCTAAAAGTAAATGGTACATAAAGCATGAAAATAAAAGCGTAAAGTAAAGTTAATTGTTAGTAATTAGTGGTTAGTTGGATGACCATCTTGAAACTTGAATTTGGAACTCATTAGAGGATTGGTAGAACCAAAGCCTCCACACAACAAGTTTCATTTGCTTTTTGTCAAGTATATCATCCATTTTGGAATTCTCACAAGGCAACATGTAATGATCAACGATGTTTAAGTGATCCGCATTGACCAAAGGTGTTGTAGATCCATTAGAGGATTGGTAGAACCAAAGCCTCCACACAATGAATCTCAAGGTTATTGGATCAAAGAGATCAAATTAACATACTTGGGCTTGCAATCATAAGTTTGGGCCACGAATGATCATTTATTCGAATCGGGACAAAATTTAGCGCTATGTTAAGCAATCGTAAGTGGACTTATGTAGAAGTCACACCTATTTTGAGGCCGGTCAATAGCAATCTATGTACTTCATGTTTGGATAAATGATATAGAGATCACCATCCCTTAACATGTAGCACAATTAAAAAAGAAAGGGATAAGATGAAGAGGGAGGGGAATGATAAGCTAATTTGGATCACCATTTCAAAATTCTTTCATCTTTAAATTTAACCACTCCTCTAGATGGATTAAAGCACTAAACATATCATTAATTCAAAGCACCAAAAATGAATTAAATAATTCACTCTTAGGTAGATTTGAATTGATGAACATTTATCCAACTTCATCTACATCACAAAGTCCATTGAGTTTAAAGACAAATTGGACATTTAAAATTGCAATCCAAACCAACAATCAAAAGGAGTGAGTAAAAAAATCATTTTGGATCAAAGCTGCCCCAAAACAAGGCAAAAAAGTGCATTTTATCCTTGTGCAGTCGATTGCAGTAACTGTGCAATCGATTGCACACAGTGTTATTTTCAAAATAATTGTGTGAAATGCTTATGTGCAATCGATTGCACAGTTACTGCAATCGATTGCACACTGTTACAGTAGCAAAAACAGCATTTTAAAAGGGCAATTTCTTGTTCAAACTTTCCATCAAACACCTTATGATCATGGATCCAATTGAGCACGAAAATTCCATCAAATTATGAGAAAATAACACCATTGAAATCACAAAATAATGCTCAAAGAATCAAACCCAAAGATCAACAAGAGATCACATTGTGAAAGATGAATTATCCAACTTACCAAAGGTAGATCTAGAGATTTATCAAAATAACTTTAAGAATTTGCTTCAATTCAACCACAAGAATCAATTGACCAAGCTTGGATGTAGAGAATTGATGAAGAAAAAGTGTTTGGATGAAGGTTTAGCTCAAAGATTAGTAAGCTTCAATGCAAAGCTTACTAACTTTTTGAAAATGGAGCTTTGAGTGAATTTGGTAGATGGAGAGAATTGAGAGATTTTTTAGCAAGGTGGAGTTGGCTATCAAAAGCTTTAAATTTGAATGAAATGAGAGCTCTATTTATAGAGTTTTAGGATTGGGATTAGTGGTAATTTGGTAATTGATTCTTGGAGCCAAAATTTGAATTAATGATAACTCTTTCAAAAATTAGAGTCAAAATTTGAATTAATGATAATTCTTTCAAATATTAGAGCCAAAATTTGAATTAATGATAATTCTTTTTAAAAATGAAAGATTGGCACTAAAATTTGAATTAATGATACATCTTTCAAAAGTGAAGGAAAATTGGAGCCAAAATTTGACAAGTTTAAAACGCTGATTTTTTTTTCACGCTGTGCAATCGATTGCACAGTGTATTTTTTTCAAAAACAGCGCAAAATACACTATGTGCAACCGATTGCACTTTAAGAGCAATCGATTGCATCAGTGAAAAAAATGAAATTTTTTAATTCTTTTTCTTTGCAAATAGAGATTTTAGGAAAATAATACCAGAAATCCTTATTTGTCAGATGCTTCGACTTGGTACCTACAAAACAAAAAATATACAAAGACAATAGACAAATATTTTTTTGTATTTTGATTAGAAGCTAGTCAACAACACATATACAAAATACACAACCAAGATGCTTGAAGATTCCTCAAGAGCAAACTTAAAGATAGGAAAAAAGAGGAAGAACCAACCCTAATGTGATCTTGTTATGATCGAGTTGATATGATATGATAGAGGAATCTTAGGGGCAAAAATTGGGGTACAACAGTTGCCCTTATTTAAGTGTCTTCTATCCGAAGATACGAAGGTTACAAATCTTCGTGTCGACGCGATTGAAGATACTTAAATATAAAACAAGCCCTATTTTTGTCTCTAAGATGCCATGCAATGCTTATGATTATGGATGCATATGAACAAAACAAAAGAGACGCAAAGTAACACTGGGGATGCCACAAAAATGAAGAAACAAAGGAGCAACCCCACCAGGAAAATAAATCACTGGTGGACCAAAAGAATAGAACCAGAGAGGAGGATAACAAGCATCGACGTTAACTGCCGATGTCTACCAACGTTCACTGAAGGTAGAGAGAAGAAGAAATACCAACTCACAGATGACGGTAAATTACCAACTCAATGGATGAAGGTAGAAAATCAAAAAGATACCGAATCACAGATGACGGTGAAATACCAACTCAATAGTTGAAGGTAGAAGATAAAGATATACCGACTCACAGATGACGGTAAAATACCAACTCAATAGTTGAAGGTAGAAGAAAAAGATACCGACTCACAGATGACGGTGAACTACCAACTCAATAGTTAAAGGTAGAAGATAAAGATATACCGACTCACAGATGACGGTAAAATACCAACTCAATAGTTGAAGGTAGAAGATAAAGATATACCGACTCACAGATGATGGTGAACTACCAACTCAATAGTTGAAGGTAGAAGATCAAAAAGATATACCGACTCACAGATGACGGTGAAATACCAACTCAATAGTTGAAGGTAGAAGATAAAGATATTGACTCACAGATGACAGTAAAATACCAACTCAATGGATGAAGGTAGAAAAAAAGATATACCGACTCACAGATGACAGTAAAATACCAACTCAATAGTTGAAGGTAAATAGAAAATATCAAGTCGTCCCAAGATTCTGGTATTTCACCTGGAACGGGTCTCAAATTCTTCTTTAACCAAGGCACTCTGCCTGGAAAGGGTAATATGCAAACTCATCTCAAATAAAGAGACATATACTCATTGTCAAGGGGAATTGCAAAGAGAAATGACTTTCTGGGGATAGAAATATGGCTTCCTGGGGAAAGAGATATGACTTCCTGGGGAAATACAACGGTATTCCTGCTGAGGAAGTAAAGTCTTCTCGTGCAAAATAAATGTACCAACCAAAACTTGAAGTTTTCAGAAATCCAAAGTAAAATAATATTGCTGGGGGATCACAGATCCAAATCAGAAATAGACTGGAGCAAGACATCCAATGCAGATACATCCTTTGAGAAATAAACTCAAGAGGGAAAAACCAAATCCAACTAAGCAAGGAGCGCTGCAGGAAGGTTAGAACACAATGTCAATAAAAAATGATTTGTAGCAATGCACGATGCATGCATGAATGTATGAGTGATATCGTGCATGTGCTGGTAAAAGGATACATAATCAGCACAAACAAACAAAAACCGTCTCAGGTACCAACAACATTGGGCTAAACTTCAACCAGAAAGATCAATCCAAGAAAGGTAAAAGCAACTGCGGAAACCAAACCTATTGCTTGTCTCAACTTCACTGAGGAGAAACATAATTTGGATGTAGCTAAATCAAACAGATACCGGGATAGAACTTCTTTCTTCTGGTTTTATCGGAGAAACCAGTTTTTGAAAAGCAACATGCCTACTGAAGATTGCAAGATCAGCCTCAAATAAAGAAGAATGACGCAGAGACAATCAAACCTCACTGGGGGATTCAGACCCACTTCCCTAGAGAAAAAACCGCGGATTGAAAACTTTTCATCATGAAAAATCATTCCAACAAGAGATGCTCTGGGATAACCTTCTCGGGGAATAGCACATAGACTTCAATGGGGAAACAAAAGTTTTTCACGGTTCACACTTCTTCTGGATATTGCAAAACTGATCTTGAATAAGGTAGATGGAAACCAAATTGTCAAAACATTCACTGCAGAATTCAGGTCCACTTTGAAGGAGGAGAAACATACAGACTTCACTAAGGGAGACAATGCTTCATCATCGAGACATCTACTGGGGACTTCATGCTGACTTCAATGGGGAGGTCAAAACCACATCATCATGGGGAAACCAAGATATGTTCTCCACTGGGGAAACCGGAGATACGTTCTTCAATGGGGAAAACGGAGATACGTTCTTCACTGGGGAAACCAGAGATACGTTCTTCACTGGGGAAAACGGAGATACGTTCTTCACTGGGGAAACCAGAGATATGTTCTTCACTGGGGAAACCATAGATACGTTCTTCACTGGGGAAAACGGAGATACGTTCTTCACTAGGGAAACCAGAGATACGTTCTTCGAGAGTAATTATTGCACCAACTTCTTTGGGGAGAAAGGACTTTTATCAAATAAACGAGGCCTTCACTGAAGAATATTGGATTGTGTCTTCATATCAACCAAACCTATTCCAACAAAAGATGCCCTGGTGTAGTCTTCCTGGGAAATCAAGAAGTCAACACTAATGCCAATACTGCAAAAAGAGTGATATCTTAGTACACCAAGGGAATAAAACCTTTCATCATATGAGGGAAAACTTTGTTGGGGAATCTGGGACGGAGGCTTTTGACCATGAAAACCCAAAATCAAAAGCGAACCTAGACTTGGCCGAGGATAATAGGATCACAAACCAAATATTGTACCTTACACCCACTGGTATCGTCTTCAATATACAAAAATCACTCGCATACCAGCGAAAATGACCTGAGAGAACCTTCCTGGGAAACCAAGAAGTTAACAGTACAGTAAGAAGTCAAAATTACGGGGATTTTAAATCAAACTCAACACTTTGTGAGAGAAAACCCAAAAAATGATAATTGTCTCAACACTTCTTAAAAAAAATACTGCCTTTGCCTAGCTACTTGGGAAGCACATGACAACAATAATGTCGTAACAAGAGAAAGCACTTCTCTACAAGAGATTCGATATCAATAAAAAGGGAGAAAGAAATCCATCAAATGAGAAAAGGCTTCATAGATATTTTTAACCCCTATTTGATCACCACCTGGCTGGATAAAGAATCACACTCAGCTGGAGAAGTCTGCAGCAAGACTAGAAAAAATGGGATTATGAACCCAACACCATAACACAACTTGAGGAAGGTTCTCAGCTTGGGGTAGACATAGCAGCTATCTTGACAAAATCTGGATATGCCCTTGGAAACCAATCTGGTGTCCCAAGCTTACCGGGCTGATCAAGGTAACTTTCATAACTTGCCCTTAGCTACATGCTTTTAGGATAACCTTTCTGATCAAATGGCTTCTAGAGATTTGTTTAATCTTGACGTAACTTCCCCAAATTGGTTGAATGTTACATCCTCTTTGCTCCACAACTCTTCTTGCTAACATGCCATTTGTTGATACTCAAATGTAAACTTTCATGATATCAAGCAGTTGTTTTACAAGCAGAAAATGTTTATTCTAAGAATGAAAATTCTAATGCAACAATTATGTAAGTCTTGAAGATTTTATTTGAAAAGATGTCGCAAAACCTTGTGAACGAGTCACTATCCAGGATGCGACATGGATTTTTTGTATGAAAGATAACAAAAGCATACGATACCAATTACAATAATTTATCAAAATTAATGGGAGTCAGGAAACACTATCTCATTGGAGTATGCTTTCGAAATAAACCATGTTTCAATTAGGACTTTTGAGGGTTGTAACGTGGCCTGGTTCACGGTTTTAGAAAAAAAGATTTAAGGCTCAAAAATATGTGGTGCCCACCCCCTTCATGATGTTCTTTAGTCCTAAGTTCAGTTGACTTGACACGAACATTCATCTCTCAAAAGAGATTTCAAGATGGTTGAGGAATCAAACAATGTTTTCTTTGGACATGCAAGTCACTCATTCCTGCTTCTTTTGGATTTCTTGTCATGCGACTCTGTTCTTTGCTGAGGATTTCACATTGTAATCCTTTATCGCATTTTAGGCTTTCCATTTCTTCCTTGCCTTCTGGACAACTTCCTTTTGACTTTGACTCTGAAGTGCAGCGGGATGCCCTGACTTTTGCCTAAGCGACTTGTTTTTTCAAGTTCCGACTGTCTCTTTATTTTTCATCATGATTTTTTTATTCATATTATCTTTTTCTTTTTCTTTTTGAACATGTCGCGTGACTTCGAGTCATTTGTGACTAGTTGGAAGAATTGTGACTGCCCTATTTCTGGGTAGATAAAAGATAACCATTATTGTATCGTGATCTGCTGAACTCCTGGTGTGCGAGAGATAGCCATTAAGATATCCTCAATTGACACACCCTCCTAATAAGTGAAGATTAACCATTGTGGTTTTTACTTTCCACAACCTTTCGAGGGATAACCATTGTTGTATCCTTAGATACGCACTCTTGATGAGATCTGAATACTCAATCAGATTAACTGAACACTACCCTGCCCCGAGTTAAAAAAATGAGGGTTTTTTCTGAATAGAAAAAGAAACTCCTACTTCAAGGCTCAAAGGGGTTAACGAGGGTTTCACTCCCTTATATCTCCAGTGTTTAAGGATTTGAAACAATGCCTGTACATTGTCAATAGGGTTTTATCCAAAAGCATACAACCAAAAAATTTGTGTTTTAATATCATCATCCTCCCCCCAATCTCTGCCTAGGAAAGAGAATGAGTAACAAATTAGTATCATAAAGCAATTTAAAATTGAAAACAAATACGAGTGAAACGAATGAATTTCTTCAAGACAAACATACTCATTGTATTAAGATTAAACATTCAAATGCAAACAAGTTCTTACATGCAAACAGTGCAATGATAAACAAGAAAAATTACAAATGAGAAAGCAATAAAAATGCTAATAAATTGAGAAGGCTAATCATCCTTAAACTCCAGGGCATTCTTTAATCACCTTTATGCTTCGACAAAGACTTGACTTGAACTTCAAGACAAATATCCTTAAACAACAAGATACCACTCCGGACCAACTTCTGAACTTCAATTTTCAATGGATAACAATTTTCAATGCTATGCCCTGGGGCTCCCTGATGAAAGGCACAAGTCAAATCATCTTTGTAGTACCACGACATCTTCTCAGGGACCTTTGGTGGAAGTCGGGTCTGAACCAAATTTCTCTGCATCAGAATGGGAAACAATTCTGTATAGGTCGTTGGAATTGGATCAAACTGATTTTTCCTCTGATCAGGAACTTGCTGATTCTGTTGACAAACTGGAGCAACAGGAGGTAAGTTAAACACAGGGATGATAGGAGGAACATGTTCATTCTGACGATAATTGTTTCTTCCTCTGGTTCTCTTCTTAGAAAAGTTATTATCGAACTTCTTCACACCACTAGCTGAGACACCATCTTCAAATGAACACCCCTTTTGGACATCCTCTTCTAGAGGAACTCCCACATTTACTTTTTCAGGGAAATCACTGGGTGCATCGACTATCACCTTCTCATGAAAGAATGATTTCAGAGTTTCTGTGAAGACCTTTGCCATCTCTTCTTCCTTCTTAGAAGGATTGACTTGGGAAGCAACCAAAGTTTTAACCAAAGCAGTTAGATACTCCATGCCAGCCTTCAAAGTAGTTACCTCTTTGCGGAGTTCAAAGATCTCTTTCTTAATGTTTTCCATCTTCTCTTTGAAATTAGCCCGAGTGTTATAGTGATGAGTCAGCTTGCTGAGTGAAGTAAAGAAGTTGGGTAAGACACCTGTATATGAATAACAAATGCAAGAAATATGTGCAATATGATGCATGATATGCAATGCACATGATTTTATTTTATTTAATATTTCAAGGGATTTATGGTTTATAGACACGTTGCCAACATCCAAGTAATAAGGCTTTTGTTTCTCTTTCCAGAATCCATGGTTTAAAAGTACCTAAGATATTCACAAATAGTCAACCTTTAAATCCCTTGAAATATTGTTTTTTTTAAAAGATGCTTATGAGTGCATGGATGCATGATGCAACAATCACACACAACATCACACATATAGGGTTCATAGATTCAACGTCACGAGCATGAGGTCGAAGGTACTACCCATAAGGTATTGGTCTGAAAAGTTATCACCTGCCGAACAAGGTTCTAGAGGTTCTCAGAGTCTACATCCTTCCTTCGGATATTACCAACTTCTCGATTAACTCGGTAATTAGTAATATTCTCAAGAAAGACTCGCCCGGGCGTAGTATCGCGTGACAACTACTTCCGAATTACTCCGTTATAGCTTCCACACTACACCTAAAAGGTTAAGAGGGGTTAGGTAATCTACGGTCCTCAGCTTCGGCAGGCTCCCAGGTCAAAAGCAGTACGTCTTCCCGATTACTCGATAAACGACACTACAGTCAAAGGGGCCTCCACTGAGTGGGGGATCTCATGCCTCCTTTTTTGGGATTACTCCCTCAAAGTTAACATGACTATACCGCCCATCCTATCTTAAAGTTTGCCCAAATCTGGGTATTGGACTTATGAGTAATCACCAAGCACCCTGTAAACCAGGAAAATCCAGACAAACATATATACAAAATATAACACATAAACAAAAATAGCACATATACAGATATAAACAAAGATAGGCGCAACCCACTTAGGGATGGACCAGCAAGAGGTCAATCTTTCCCCAATGAGTCGCCATTTTTCTGTAGCGGTAGAAATGTGCAAGACTAAGCCATTGGATTGACTAGACTTTATACAAATCAAAATAAAAATCGCCACCGCGCTTTATTGTTTCCAAAGGAATGGGAAAAGAGCGAATAACCCAAAAAGAGGGGGAAAGATCAAGGTAAGGGGGTTGGTTATGCAAAGGGAAGGTATTATCACCCTAAACATCTACGATACTCCGCAGGAAGCTATTTGAAAAATCTGTATTTTTGGCTAAAAAAATGTGTTGTATATAAAATGGATGGTGGAGGTGAGAAAAGAAATATTTTTATGATTTTTGCACCCGCCGCGGTTGCGAACCTTTAGTGCCTACGTACCACCTTTCGTGCAATAGGGGATCAGGGTACACATAGTTCCTCTTTTAAAAAATTGAAACACAAGTGTGTTGGTTGATTTTATGAGATAAGACATCATCGCAATTGTCCGTGTGAAAAACATACTTACTACCCACAATCATGAGAAAGGAGAATTTGCATCATCTCAAAGTGGAGGATATGGCTTGGATTTTAAAATCAATAATGCCTCACTCAACACCTAAGTGGAAAATATCTCACTTCACTACATATTGTAGAAGTATAGTTGTTTGCATCACTACAAGGATTGACAAGAGTCTAATCTTTTGAGAAAAGTTTAAAGATAAAAGCCAAAGTGGCAAAATGGTTTTAAATGAGATTGATTGACTTTTAGTCTTCTCACAAAAAAAAGTCAAGGTATTATTAAATTGATTGAAATTTATTTATGAAAATGTTTCGAAGATGCATGGACCTAAGTCCAAGTTTATCATGAAAATGTTTCAAGTTTCAAAACAAGAAGAGTTTTTTTTAAAAAGGAGGGAGAAGATTTTTGAAATTAAAGAAGATGGGAGGAGAAGAAGAGGCTATCCTAAAGCATAAGGTAAAAGCTAGGGATAAGAACCATCTAACCAACAAGAAGCCAATACTTGACATTATGAGTCAATATAGAATTCCCATTCTTCGGATTGAAACCAAGCTAGCAAAGATACTAGACCTCTTGAGAGAACCAAACTTCAAGTGTTTTAAGTCTTCGCAAAAATTAGGCAGAGTAACGGCTGTATACGGGTGAATTCCAGATTACAAACAAAGATCGTAATTTCAATAACCTGCACACAAAACAAACAAACAACCCAATATCTTGAGGTAAACCTCAAGAACTCCAGACAAAATATCAAATAAAGTCACAAAGTCTCCAAGATAGGCCAAGGTCTCTAATCCTAAGTCCAAGAAGTCCATCACTCCATAATGCAAAGGATAGTAACCATGTAGTCCAAGTATCATTAATGATTTTTATGGTTCATGTTGATTATTAGGTGTCTTTAAAAAAGAAAGAAAAGCTCAAGTGAGCAAAATAAAAATGACATAAAAGTAAATTCTCAAGTGAGCAAAGATGAAAATAGCATGAAATGTAAAATGCTAAAAGTAAATGGTACATAAAGCATGAACATAAAAGCGTAAAGTAAAGTTAATTGTTAGTAATTAGTGGTTAGTTGGATGACCATCTTGAAACTTGCATTTGGAACTCATTAGAGGATTGGTAGAACCAAAGCCTCCACACAACAAGTTGCATTTGCTTTTTGTCAAGTATATCATCTATTTTGGAATTCACAAGGCAATATGTAATGATCAACGATGTTTAAGTGATCCGCGTTGACCAAAGGTGTTGTAGGTCCATTAGATGATTGGTAGCACCAAAGCCTCCACACAATGAATCTCAAGGTTATTGGATCAAAGAGATCAAATTAACATACTTGGGCTTGCAATCATAAGTTTGGGCCACGAATGATCATTTATTCGAATCGGGACAAAATTTAGCGCTATGTTAAGCAATCGTAAGTGGACTTATGTAGAAGTCACACCTATTTTGAGGCCGGTCAATAGCAATATATGTACTTCATGTTTGGATAAATGATATAGAGATCACCATCCCTTAACATGTAGCACAATTAAAAAAGAAATGGATAAGATGAAGAGGGAGGGGAATGATAAGCTAATTTAGATCACCATTTCAAAATTCTTTCATCTTTAAATTCAACCACTCCTCTAGATGGATTAAAGCACTAAACATATCATTAATCCAAAGCACCAAAAATGAATTAAATAATTCACTCTTAGGTAGATTTGAATTGATGAACATTTATCCAACTTCATCTACATCACAAAGTCCATTAAGTTTAAAGACAAATTGGACATTTAAAATTGCAATCCAAACCAACAATCAAAAGGAGTGAGTAGAAAAATCATTTTGGATCAAAGCTGCCCCAAAACAAGGCAAAAAAGTGCATTCTGTCCCTGTGCAGTCGATTGCAGTAACTGTGCAATCGATTGCACACAATGTTATTTTCAAAAAAATTGTGTGAAATGCTTCTGTGCAATCGATTGCACAGTTACTGCAATCGATTGCACACTGTTACAGTAGCAAAAACAACATTTTAAAAGGGCAATTTCTTGTTCAAACTTTCCATCCAACACCTTATGATCATGGATCCAATTGAGCACGAAAATTCCATCAAATTATGAGAAAATAACACCATTGGAATCACAAAATAATGCTCAAAGAATCAAACCCAAAGATCAACAAGAGATCACATTGTGAAAGATGAATTATCCAACTTCCCAAAGGTAGATCTAGAGAATTATCAAAACAACTTCAAGAATTTGCTTCAATTCAACCACAAGAATCAATTGACCAAGCTTGGATGTAGAGAATTGATGAAGAAAAAGTGTTTAGATGAAGGTTTAGCTCAAAGATTAGTAAGCTTCAATGCAAAGCTTACTAACTTTTTGAAAATGGAGCTTTGAGTGAATTTGGTAGATGGAGAGAATTGAGAGATTTTTTAGCAATGTGGATTTGGCTATCAAAAGCTTTAAATTTGAATGAAATGAGAGCTCTATTTATAGAGTTTTAGGATTGGGATTAGTGGTAATTTGGTAATTGATTCTTGGAGCCAAAATTTGAATTAATGATAACTCTTTCAAAAATTAGAGCCAAAATTTGAATTAATGATAATTCTTTCAAATATTTGAGCCAAAATTTGAATTAATGATAATTCTTTTTAAAAATGAAAGATTGACACTAAAATTTGAATTAATGATACATATTTCAAAAGTGAAGGAAAATTGGAGCCAAAATTTGACAAGTTTAAAACGCTGATTTTTTTTTCCACGCAGTGCAATCGATTGCACAGTGTATTTTTTTCAAAAATGGTGCAAAATAGACTATGTGCAACCGATTTCACTTTAAGAGCAATCGATTGCATCAGTGAAAAAAATGAAAATTTTTAATTCTTTTTCTTTGCAAATAGAGATTTTAGGAAAATAATACCAGAAATCCTTATTTGTCAGATGCTTCGACTTGGTACCTACAAAACAAAAAATATACAAAGACAATAGACAAATATTTTTTTTGTATTTAGATTAGAAGTTAGTCAACAACACATATACAAAAATACACAACCAAGGTGCTTGAAGATTTCTCAAGATAAAACTTAAAGATAGGAATAAAGAGGAAGAACCAACCCTAATGTGATCTTGTTATGATCGAGTTGATATGATATGATAGAGGAATCTTAGGGATAAAAATTGGGGTACAACAATCATGCTCCAACAAATCACAACCACCAGATGTCCTCAGATCAGATCTAAGGCATCCTATCTCAAGGTTCATCATGCACCCTAGAAGCTAGCCCTCACTGGATCCAAGGATAGACTTGGGCTTTCATATTTGGGCCCAACGCAAATTCAACTCTGTACCCCTTATTTTACTGAATAACCCCAGGCCCATTTGTTTTGTTTTAATTTTTTTTCTCATTTATTTAATTAATAATAATAATAATAAAAAAATCATAAAAAGTATTAAATTAGTTTTTTTCTTTTCTTAATTAAACTAATTTTGTAAATAATTTAATTAAAACTTTAACTCTTTCTTAATTTAAAATGAATTAGAATTTAGGATTTAATTTAATTTTAATTATTTTCTTTTCATAATAAAAAAACTAAAAAAAATCTTAGACTATTTTTCTAAATTTAATTTTCTAAATAGACTCTAAAATAATTAATTTAGTTATTTTCTTAAATAAAAAAAGACAACAAAAAGATTTTTCTTATTTTCATTTAGATTTGCTTTAGGTTTAGACGTACTTTCAATTTTTCGCGTGTTTATTTCCTTTCGCATTGTTTATATTATTGTAATTGTTGTATGAGATGTAATAGATGATAAGTAGACCCTTTTTATTTCTTTATTTTCTTTTCCCTAATTACTTTGGAATATAAATCCCCCTCCCCGAAACCATGTAATAGTCTAGATTTATACTTTCCATATTTTTTTTCTTCTGTATATTTTAACTGCTAGTAACTAGGCATGTATGGCAAGAATGAAATCAAAACGGTAGCAAACCCTAAATGCACAAGATAAATAATTGAATTTAACACATTTGCACATAAGCACCTCTAGGGTATCCCACTTCGGTTGCCTTCGGAAAACGGTCACAATTCTCAAAATGTGAGAATTTTTAGTGGCTGTCCTTTAGTTTGAAAGATCACAAGTCCCTCGATGACCCTTTCGATGTTGCCTCGGTAAAAAGTGATCTTAGGACTTTAGGACAATTACTAAAATTTCTTGCCAAGTTGCCTTCATGACCATAATGTCCCTTTGATTGTCCCTCAAACATCCGACGACAAAGCTACCTACTCACTAATAGTAGGATAACACTGTTTAAAGGAAAAGAGGAAAAGAACGACCCTTTTCAAGTAACAAAGTAGATAGCTATTAGAAGTTTTCTCAAACATTTTGCACTTACACAAACACTACTTTTCAAAAACAATTTCAAAACACTTTGTATACTTTCTCCACTATCCCGAGAAACATTACAAAGTTCGCCGTACTAAGGCGTTTTCAAAAAAATTTCAAACACAAAACACAAAGTACTTTAAAAATGAGCAAACCTCTAAGAGCCCGTAGATAACTACGGATGGAAAAGGTGCTAACACCTTCCCTTTCCATAATCTACCCCCCTTACTCAGAAATTCTCGAAAAGGGTCTTTTCTGTTCTTTTCACCCTTTCCTTTGTTGGATAAAAGAAAAAACGGTGGCGCCTCTTGCTTACCGCACACTTGCGAATACAAAATGCAAACCAGTATAACAGTCGGTTCTGCCACCATATCACAGATCTGGAGACTCGGCTGGGGAATAGATAAAAAGTGGGGTTACCTTAGAGTTTATTTCATTTTAAAATTGCTTTCATTGTGTGTTTTTATGCTTTACTTTTGAGGGCTTGTTTGGGTTGTTACTATAGATCCTACACCCGGATCTGGGGCACCTTATTAGGTAAGTAGCAATAAATCATGGAAGCTGTACGGCTTAGACTGATATGGACAAAGTGATAGCTACGTTAGCGTGATACTTTGGCTTGTACTAATGTTCCTTGAGTCAGTCAAGGATAACATTAGGCTTCCTTAGTGTCATTAAGTGCTAACTAACCTTTAGAACCTTTAATTTACTCATCATAAGTCATTAGAAAATAGTGAGATGGTTGGCTTTGGTTCCGACCGAAGATTGGCTGATACTCGATACTACACTCATTGAGACTAGACTTTTGGGATATTCAGGCCACAATACTTCAGTGCGTGAGCTAGAACAATGCCTAAAAGAAAGGTCAGTGATATGAGACTCCTTAGAACCCGGTTACTATTAATAGGACAAGTTGAGCCAACTGAAACTTCAAGAGGGTACCTACCTTTAAAACTCATGCAAGCCTTTAAAACTAAGGTCTCTGTATGACTTGTTTGTGTTTGATATGCTTGTGATTTCAAAGCATAATCATAACATCATAAGCATCATAACATGTCATGTACACTGACCATTTTAAGGGCTTGTGGATTTATCTCTTATCTATTTTGTAGGTCATGGATTCAGCTTGCAGAAAACCATCCGAATAAATTTTTTAGAGATTCCTCCCAAACTCAAAGAATTGGTTTCAAAGGTTCCTGAGAGTTCATCATTCAACAAGAGATATGGTTACTTGCTCAGTTTAGTTGCTACCGGTTTTGACGAGGGTTTAATGAGTGTCTTATTCCAGTTCTTCGACCCTAAGCACCACTGCTTCACATTTCCAGACTATCAGTTGGTGCCTACGTTGGAAGAATTCTCCAAAATACTCGGTTTTCCAATATTAGAGCAGATACCCTTTACCGGTTTAGAACAAGATCCAACTGCTGAAGATGTTGCTATAACTTTGCATTTGAAGCCATCTGACATTGAGTCCAATTGGGAAAGAAGGAGTGGAGTCAAGGGCCTCCTCACAAGTTTCCTGATGAAGAAAGCCTATGTATTCCTAGATGCTATGAGTTACCATGCCTTTGAATATGTTTTAGCTCTTTTTATCTATGAGTTGGTTCTGTTCCCCAATTCAGACCAGTTTGTAGATGTCAGTGCCATCCACATTTTCCTTACTCACAATCCAGTGCCTACATTGCTCGGGGATATTATGCACTCACTCCATACACGTACCATGAAGAAGCGAGGGACTCTTATGTGTTTTATACCTCTACTCTATATGTGGTTTATTTCGCACCTTCCTCGGTCAGTGATGAAGAATGAATTAGGTTTAAGATGGAACCAGAGATTAATGTCTCTTTCTCACTCTGACATCTATTGGTGCCCTTGCTCCCAAGAAGACATCTCTTTTATTGATCATTGCAGAGAATTTCCCAATGTGCCACTCCTTGGCATTAAAGGAGGCATCACCTACAACCCCTCTTTAGCTTTATGTCAGTTCGGCTACACCCAAAGGGATGGTCCCCATGATATGCTCATTCAAGGTATTGTGTTAGACTATTCAAATGATCTTCAAGGCTATCATCAGAGGTTCATCCGCGCTTGGGGAATGGTTAAAAGGACTGATAGTAGGACTCTAGGGCACAAGAACTCCATCCCTTTGGAGCCATACTTCAAATGGGTGCGAACTCGTGCTCAAAATCTTATGATGTCGTACGCTGTTATCCTACCAGTGATTTCAGAGCCTATTGTTCAAGGGGTCGAGTCTCGTATCACTCTTCATCCTGATATGCCAAAAAAATTTGAAGAGTTGTAAAAATATTGGATACAGCTCAAAGAAGAACGAGATACCTTTGAGTCCCAATTCTATGCTAGTGAGAAGAAGGTGTTGGAACTGACAAAGCGGCTTCATGACGAGCAGAATCTCAACGCCTACCTTAGCACCAAAAGGAAGCGTCCTTGGGAGACTTACAAGTTTTAGAAATTTCTTATTTGTTATTCCTTTGTAAACTTTGATTTCATTTGAGATTACTAATAAAAAGTCTTTGTTTCCGTTTTGGTTAAAAGAGTTTAAATCCTATAAGGCCCTTGAAAAAATTACATACATATATCATACATATTATTACATAGACAAGTTTCAGGACAGGTTTCTTATCTTCTTTGTTGCTTATTTCAATAAGACGAAATGGCTCTTGAACAGACAATTAAGGACCTTCAGGCACATAATGCACAATTCCAAGAAATGTTCCTGAATCTTGGCTAAGGGACAAGAAGATTTGAAAGATCAGATTCTCAAGGACAAGAAGAAGAAAAAGAGGCCAGTGGGTGTTCTGAATTTGGGAAGAAGGTCCAAAGGACCAGTGAGGCAAGTTTCAGAGCTCAAAACTCCGTTAGGAGGGGCCAGAGAAGAAGACCACAGTGCAAGGGAGTCCGAGGAAGATGAAGCTGATTACACCGAAGAATAATATCCTTCTGCTAATGATAAGTACAAATAACTGGAGGACCGTCTCAACACTATGGAAGTTCAGAGGGTACCTGGACTGGATTTCAATGAGCTAGGTTTGGTTTCTGGAGTGGTTATCCCGCAAAAGTTCAAAGCGCCCACATTTTCTAAATATGATGGGGGTCCCATGTCCTAAGCTGCATCTCAGATCTTATGTCAGGAAGATCCAGCCGCACACTACTGATAGGGATTTATGGGTACATTTCTTTCAAGACAGTCTATCAGGGACTCAGTTAGAGTGGTTCTATCAGCTGGAGAGAGCCAACATTCGTAACTGGGAAGACCTAGCTACGACTTTCTATAAGCAGTACCAATATAATGCTGACCTTGCTCCGACCCATACATAACTTTAAAATTTGTCCATGGGTTCTGGAGAGGGATTTAAAGACTACACCCAGAAGTGGAGAGATTTAACGGGAAGAGTCCATCCTCCTCTGTCTGATAGAGAGTTGGTAGACATGTTTTTGGGTACTCTATCTGGTCCGTTTTTTAACCATCTGATTGGAAGCTCCTCAGTTGGTTTTACTGAGCTGATCTTAACTGGAGAAAGAGTGGAAGCTGGGATTAAAAGCGGCAAGATTCAAAAGGATACCTCTTCAAATGCAGGGAAGAGACCTTTTGTGGGAAAGAAAGAGGTCAGTGCTGCTTACAGTCAAAGAAATCAGGGCAGAACCAAACACCTCCCAACGGTAGGGGCTATAATGATATCCAAGCCTACAGTTACTCACCAGTGGAAAAATCATCCCAGAGTAGAAAGGCCTATGAGACACTTTGCCCGGATCAATATGAACTTATCTCAAGTTTTACCACACTTACTGAAATCCAATCTGGTAACTTTGAGGGAAGCTCCCAAAAATTCCAACACTGCATCTCCTCGCTATAATCCCAAGGCCCAATGTGCCTACCATTCTGAAAGTCCAAGCCATGATACGAACGACTGCTGGGATTTGAAGAACAAGGTGCATGATCTGATCAAGGCAAAGGAGATTGAGTTCGATGCTCCAGAGACTCCTAATGTTATAACAGCCCCCATGCCCAAGCACGGCCATGGTGTTAATGCTGTTGACGATGATATGTTTGTTGCTTTTATTGATGAGCTCATTACTCCTCTCATGACTATTAAGAGGAATCTTTTGCAAGCTGGTTTATTTCCGGGCTGTGGTGAAAGTTGCCACTTATGTTTATCTCTACCAATTGGTTACCATTTGTTGAAAGAAGGTGTTCAACGCTTGATGGATGATAAAGAAATTTTATTTGAGAAGACTCCAGTCACAAGTGTTTCATGTAAAGACGTTTGTATTATAACCATTTCCGCCAATCCTCCCAGGGTCTCCACCAAAAGACCCGTCAGGATTACATCTATTCCAGAGTTTGCTCCCCTGATCATCACCATGCCAGGGCCAATACCATATTCCTCGAATAAAGTTGTTCCCTGGAATTATGGGGATGGCGTCTATTATCATGGCGTCAAGCAAGACCTGTTGGCTGCTGAAGACAAAGTTACTAAATGTACTAATCTTGACATCGGCAATATCGTTGGGACCAGTAAAATAACAAGAAGCAGAAGAGTTTTCTCTCCCGAGATCTCTCCTCCTAAAATTGTTACTACTCCTGATGCTAGCCATGCTACCACCCCTGTCACCAAGTTGGCCGAGACTCGGGGCAAAGAGATATTGGTTGAGCCTGTCCAGACGAAGGCGCATCCGGAAGCTATCCCTCAGGTTTCTAAGATGGAAATGGAAGAAATATTAAGAGTAATTAAAAAGAGTGACTACAATGTGGTTGTACAACCGGGGAAGACTCCTTCCAAGATCTCAATGTTGGCCCTACTATTGTACTCTGAAGCCCATGCAAAGGCTTTGGTAAAATTCCTCAAGACAGCTCATGTGCCACAAGAAACCTCCACTGATCAATTCGAAGATTGGGTAGCTAGATTGACCACTGATAATGGACTGGGTTTTTCTTATGCTGATTTGACACCCAGAGGAAGAAAACACAATGATGCACTGCATGTCTCCATCGAATGCAGGGGCACTACTTTGGCCCATGTTCTAGTGGATACCGGTTCATCACTGAATGTTCTGGCCAAGAAGGCTCCTGACATATTAGATTGCGAAGGCTTGACTCTAAATCCCAGTAACATTGTGGTGAAGGCTTTCGATGGTTCGAAAAGAATGGTACACGGGGAGTTGGACATCCCTATCAAGGTTGGTTCCCAAACCTTTGACTCCATATTCTATGTGATAGATATCCGACCATCTTATTCCTGTTTGTTGGGACGCCATTGGATTCATGGGGCTATAGTTGTTACTTCCACTCTACATCAGATGTTGAAGTACCTAGTGAGGAGAAAAATTGTCACAGCACGTGGGGAGGAGTAGTACATGGTAAGCCACCTGAACTCTTTCAGGTATGTCGAAATGGAGGGCGAGTTCATCGAGACCTCTTGTCAGAACTCTAAAGAGGTGCCTCAGACCATGGTCGCAACTGAGACTGTCACCAGTGTGCCGAAGATCACTAGACCTCCATTGAAGATGGATTCTCTCAAAGACGCCAACGTAGTAATTGAAGAAGGTGGGTGTACCATTTAGGGCCAACTTCCCTGATATTCCATACAAATATGATAAGTTTGGTTTGGGTTTTACTTCAGGAGCTCAAAAGGTTGTACGTCGTGCTCGTGCTGGAAGACCACCCCTACATATCAGCAATCATGGGGTCAACACTTTGGAAGACAGTGACAGCGACTATGACATGGACCGGTGGATCTTCCCAACTGTCAACAGAGGAATCACCAACTGGAAGGCTAAATACTTTGTGCCGATTACTTTTATTCAGGAGTAATTATCTTTTTTATATGTAATAAATGAATAATTGAAATATTAAATCCTTGTATCTTACCCGAGGCACAATGGTCTATTTGTGAGGGTCATTACTTCCTTTTCATATGTCATCAATAAAACATTGGACGTTTCGCATACAAATTTTATGCTCTATTTGTTTTTCTTTTCTGCCTCTTTACTTTACCAAAATATACAGCCATGCTCTTACACACACTCACATATCAAACTGCAGATCCACATCCACTCTGGATCCCATTGGTAACAGTTATGATATTTCTCATTATGATTTTGAAAATCCGATCAACCAAGCCGAGGACGAAGGTGAGGAAGATTGTGAGGTACTAGGAGAGCTTGCCAGACTGTTACAGCAAGAAGAAAGGGAAATACAGCCTCATGAAGTGCCAGTTGAAATAGTGAACTTGGGTACTGAAGAGGATATAAAAGAAGTCAAGGTAGGTGCTAACTTGGAACCCAATGTCAAACAGCGGTTAATACATATGCTACATGACTAGGTTGAGGGTTTTTCCTGGTCATATGAAGATATTCCAGGATTAGACACTAATATTGTGGTTCATCGTCTGACAACTAAAGAAGATTGCCCTTCGGTAAAGCAGAAGGTTCGTCGGATGCGCCCTGAGATGTCAGAAAATATCAAGGCTGAAGTTATGAAATAATTCAACGCCAGATTCTTGGTTGTCACCTCCTATCCATAATGGGTTGCTAATGTCGTTCCGGTACCTAAGAAGGATGGTAAGGTACATATGTGTGTGGACTACAGAGACCTAAATAGGGCAAGCCCAAAGCATGACTTCCCGCTTCCCCATATTAATGTTCTGGTTGACAACACCGCACAACATAAAATCTTCTCCTTCATGGATGGTTTCTCTGGATACAATCAGATCAAAATGGCACCTGAGGACATGGAGAAGACGACCTTTTTCACACAGTAGGGCACCTTCTGGTACAAGGTTATGTCATTTGGGTTGAAGAATGCAGGATAACCTATCAGCAAGCCATAATAGCTTTATTTCACGATATGATCACCATGAGATAGAGGTTTATGTTGACGACATGATATCCGGGTCTCAAACTAAAGAGGAACACTTGGATCATCTGCAAAAACTATTTGATAGGCTGAAGACGTACAAGTTGAGGCTGAATCCGAACAAGTACACCTTTGGGGTAAGATCTGGTAAGCTTCTGGGTTTCATTGTCAGCGACAAAGGTATTCAAGTAGACCCTGCAAAGGTCAAACCATACAAGAGATGCCATCTCCTCATACTGAGAAGGAAGTCAGAGGTTTCTTGGGACGTTTAAACTACATTTCCAGGTTCATTTCCCATGTAACTGCTGCTTGTGAGCCAATCTTCAAACTTCTGAAGAAAGATCAAATGGTAAAGTGGAATGACGAATGTTAGGATGCCTTTGATAGAATCAAAGAATATCTTCAAGAGCATCCAATTCTGATGCCTCCGGTTGTAGGAAGACCTTTGATAATGTACTTAAAAGTATTAGATAATTCAATGGGGTGTGTGTTGGGACAGTATGACGAGTCTGGTCGAAAAGAGCACACAATATACTACCTTAGCAAAAAGTTTACCGATTGTGAAACAAGATACTCACTGCTCGAGAAAACTTGCGGCGCTTTGGCATGGGCTGCTCGCCGACTGAGATAGTTTATGTTGACCCACACTTCTTTGTTGATATCTAAAATGGATCCCATCAAGTACGTCTATGAGAAGCCCGCTCTCTTCGGAAGAATAGCAAGATGGCAAATGGTCTTGACCAAATACGATATTCAATACACGACCCAGAAAGCAATCAAGGGAAGTGTACTAGCTGATCATTTGGCTCATTAGGCTGTGGATGACTACCAATCCATGAATTTCGAGATCCCAGACGAGAATATTATGTTAGTAACGTATTATGTAGAACCTGGACCAGATGAAGGACTTGAAATAGGATCCTGATGGACTATGGTTTTTGACGAAGCTTCCAACGCACTTGGCAATGACATTGGTGCTGTGATCATCTCTCTTGAAGGCTGTCATACTCCTTTCACTGCCAGACTATGTTTCAATTGCACCAATAACATGGCTGAGTATGAAGCATGTATTATGGGTCTCAAGGCTGCTATCGACTTGAGGATCAAATTCTTGAGTGTATTCAGAGACTCGACTTTGGTAATCATCCAGATCAAAGGAGAATGCAACATGAAGCATCCTAATCTCATCCCGTACAAAGAGCATATGTTGACACTAATCCCATACTTTAAAGAAATTACTTTCGAGCATTTTCCACGAGAGGAAAATCAACTAGCGGACGCGCTAGCTACGATGTCATCCATGTTCAAGGTCAGATGGGATAATGAGGCTCCTCAGATCACCATAGAAAGGATGGGTGAACCAACATACTGTCACGAGATTGGTACTGAAGATGTAGTGGATAAGCCTTGGTTCCATGAAGTCAAAGGATATCTCGAAATCCAAGAATATCCCAAAGGAGCTTCAATCAATGATAAAAAGTTCTTAAGAAGTTTCTCTGCCAAGTTCTTCCTCAATAACGGGATCCTCTACAAGCACAATCATGACTCTAACTTGCTTCGGTGTGTAGATAAGAGTAAGGCAGAAAGGATTATGGATGACTTACATGAAGGTGCCTTTGACACTTATTCCAGTGGACATTCAAAGGCTAAAAAGATCCTACGGGCAGGATACTACTGGTCCACAATGGAAGCATACTATTATCAGCATTCGCGGACTTGTCACAAGTGCCAGATCTATGCTGATAAAGTACATGTACCTCTGGTTCCCTTAAACGTCTTGACTTCTCCTTGGCCATTCACAATGTGGAGCATTGAAATTATTGGAGAGATCAGACCTACAACTTCTAATGGGCACCGCTTCTTCTTGGTTACCATTGATTACTTTACAAAGTGTGTCGAGGCAACTTCATTCGCTTCTGTTACTGAGAATGTTGTGGCTCGTTTCATCAAGCACAACCTTATCTGTCTATACGGTATTCCTGAAAGAATCATTACAGATAATGGTACAAATCTCAACAATACTATGATCACCAAGCTTTGCATGCAATTCAAGATCCAGCATCACAACTCTTCTCCTTACCGGCCGAAGATGAATGGCACTGTAGAACCTGCTAATAAAAAAATCAAGAAAATCATACAGAAAATGAAGGTAACATACAAAGATTGGCATGAGATGTTACCATTTTCTCTTCATGGTTACTGCACCATAATGCGCACATCAACAGGGGCAACTCCTTTCTCTTTAGTATACGGTATGGAAGCTGTCCTGCCCATTGAGGTCCAGATCCCTTCCTTGAGGAACATGAAAGATGCAGGGCTGAATAAAGACGAATGGATTCAGACTCGACTTGACCAGTTAAACCTAATTGATGAGAAGAGGCTCGCGACTGTCTGTCATGGTCAGATGTACCAAAAATGTATGATCAAGGCTTTTAACAAGAAAGTCAGACATCAGGTATATCAGGTTGGTGACTGAGTAATCAAGCACATCATACTGCCACAAGGTGATCCCAGGGGAAAACGGACCCCCACATATGAAGGGCCATTTGTGATTAAGAGCATATTTTTTGGTGAAGCCATGATCTTAACCACTATGGACGGTGACGACCTTCCGCACCCCGAAAATGCAGACATAGTTAAAAAATACTACGCATAAACAAAGTCCAGCTAAGTCGACTGGCCTATGAAAAAATTAGGGCGTCCTAACGAACCAAAAGGGTTCGGGCAAAAATTAGGGATATACACACAAAAAAATCTCTGTACACCTGACAAGTCGAAAACCTGAAAAGGCGGCTTAAGCAAAAAAGGGTATCCCGCTGGACTGAAAACCTGAAAAGGAGGTCCAGGAAAAAGTTAGGGATTTAAAGCATATAACTATGTCCCGTTGTGTCATCTTACAGCCAATCTTCAGTACCAACTGTCAAGTTCAAACGATACTAATCAATCCAGTCAACTTCGGACAAGCAACGAAAGAGATGAGACCCTCAAAGACATAAAGGCAATAGCAGAATGGGAACCCAATGGGATTATTTCACATAGCTGTTTTTCTTTGTATAATATTTTTGTATAATTTCCATTCTTACGACGACATACCCTTACTAGGATGTCTGTCTCTTTGTACGAAAATGCTTATTTCAAGTTAATACAAAACTATCCCTTTGAAAGTGCAAAATTCCTGTTTTATTTTTTTTGTTTTGTGTGCAAAAACGTCCAATGATTATTTTTGAACAAATGCATTTGAATGTGATTACTGCTTACAAATATAAGCCTAAAAACATAAAGGAAGTTGCTAATGACTTTCAGAAGCAGGACAAATATCTAAGGGCCATCCATAAAATCCCCGCAGTGGTTTTCCCCGACAGATATATTCTCCAGCAGATACAGAAGCACAAATATCCTACTACAAGGCCACTACCACATTCTCAGCATGCAGCCTAAGGGTGTCAGGTGTTCTCCTATCCCCGACAGAGTAAGAATATCCAATTACTGCTCCAACAAAAATCCCCAATGAAGTCGCCAAGCTTCTCAGGATTCCCCAACAGGATTTCAACAAAATCCCCAAGAAGTTTATAGAGTTCACCTTCCCCAACAGAGTTTTATAAATCGCAAGTAGTTTATAAAGCTTTATCCCCAGTAGAGTTTATTTATCTAGCTACGGAAGTTCATCCCCCAGTGGAATTTATCTCTCCAAATTGGTGAAATCTTCCAACAGAACTTTCCCCTCAGCAAAATCATTCTCAAGCAGAAGTCAAAGATCCCTGGCATAGAAAGGAAATCCCCAGAAAAATTATCTCCATTCATCATCTCCAGTAGAAATTGAAGAATCACTTTCTTCATTCATCAACAGCAGTCCGGGTTTCAGCTTCCCGGTACTCTTTAGCAGTAGTCTGGGATTTATTTTCCCAAACAAAGATACTTCACAACAACATTTCAACTCCAACAAATTGAAAGACCTACAACAACCAAGGATTTATTTTCCTTGGTTCAAACAACAATACAACAATGGAATAAATGACACATTCATACATTACATTCATACATCGTTTCTACAAACATCATAGCATATGCAGCACAAAAGCATATATCATAATCTCATTTATTTTGAGAGCATCATGCAACTCATACATCATGCAATCACATGAAGCTGGTTTTACCTTTTCAGGTCAAACACTACCAACTTATACAGCAGGTCCAAGATTTATCTATGTGTCCAACATTCTCAAGTTCCAGATTAACACCTGAAACTAGACAGGACAACTATCTATGAACAAATTGCAGATCAGTTCCCGAAACAAAACGGGGTGACTAGCTACATGACGAACAATTCCTTCAGAACTCTGCTGGTTCAGTTGAAACCGATCAATGGTTTATTCTGATTCCGTTCCGGTAGACTCTTTCTCTAGTTCAGATAGATCACTCCAAAGATTTATTTTGATTCTTTTACAGTTAAAGTTTATTCAAGACATCTGCTGGTTCAGTTTAAACTGATCAATGGTTTATTCTGATTCCGTTTCGATAGACACTTTCCCTGGTTCAGATAAATCGCTCCAAAGATTTATTCTGATTCTTTTCTAGTTAAAGTTTATTCAATACCTCTGCTGGTTCAGTTTAAACCGATCAATGGTTTATTCTGATTCCGCTCCGGTAAACACTTTCTCTGGTTCAGATGAATCGCTCTAAAGATTTACTCTGGTTCTTTTCCATTTAAAGTTTATTCAAGACCTCTGATGGTTTAGTTGAAACCGATCAATGGTTTATTTTGATTCCATTCCGGTAGACACTTTCTCTGGTTCAGATAAATCGCTCCAAAGATTTACTCTGTTTCTTTTCCAGTTAAAGTTTATTCAAGATTCTGATTCCGTTCTGGTAGACACTTTCTCTGGTTCAGATAAATCGCTCTAAAGATTTACTCTAATTCTTTTCTAGTTAAAGTTTATTCAAGACCTCTGTTGGTTCAGTTTAAACCGATCAATGGTTTATTCTGATTCCGTTCCGGTAGACACTTTCTTTGGTTCAGATAAGTCGCTCCAAATATTTACTTTGATTCTTTTCTAATTAAAGTTTATTCAAGACCTCTGCTGGTTCAGTTTAAACCGATCAATGGTTTATTCTGATTCCGTTCTGGTAGACACTTCTTCTGGTTCAGTTTAAATCAATCAAGGATTTATTCTGATTCTTTTCCAGTTGAAATCAAGCTTAGACTTAATTTAATTTTTGTCAACATATTTTTTAAATGGAATCTTTAAGCCCATCTCTGATGACTCCCTATCATCTTCTCCAAATGGCATCTGTAAGCCCATCCCCGACATCATCAACCATCAGTATTACTTCATGCAAGTGCAAATTTCTAGGCACTCTAGTGTTCAATCATCTTCCACCTTCAGATCACGAAAGGCAGACAAGAAAATCTAAATCCTCAGGTTTAAGAAGATTGAACAGGGTCAGCTGTTGTACCCCAAAAGTTTCCCTCTCATTTTTACTAAAACATGCTCCTAGAGATCCCTAAGTGCTCAAGGTGGACCAAGAATTGACCAGACAAATTCTCCTCCTAAGAAATGAACCTCTAACTAGGGTTTAACTTCTCATCAAGATGTGTAAGCTCCAAAGGTCTCAAATATTTTCCATGGTTCTAATATGTCCTCAAGATTGTCCATGACAAATTTCATGCTTTGCGCTACAAGTTTGCTTAGACAATTGCTCAAATGCTTGGGAATCAAATGTACTAGGTCAAAAGTCAACTGTGATCCAAATACAGTCAAACTTCATGATTTTTGGTTAACATCAAAATTTTGAAGTGATATCCATCATTTTATCAAGGGTTGATAATGATTCCTCAAGAAATGCTCCTAATTCATCAAAAGTCAAGAATTGCTAAATTAGGGGTTCTATAGGAAAAGTCAACCAAACTTTGACCAGGCATAACTCTCACATACTTCATCCATTTTCCCCAACCAAAGCTCATTTTGAATAGAATTCAATTCCCTACAACTTCTCTTCAGCCCTTAAGTACAAGAAATACACCATTTGAAAGATACAAGCTCAGACATTACGAGTCATTTTTAGAAAGTCAACAAAAGCCACTTTTTACCAATACCTTTTACCTCAAGATAAAATCTTCAAATGCAAAATTGATAAAAATAGGGATTGAATTAGACATCTTAGGCTTTCCAAAAAGTCAGAGATCATCATCATGAGATAAAAATTGAGCAAGTTATGGCTTGCCCAAATTGGGAAAATTTGGGATTTTTCAAGAAATGTGCATTGAGCAAGTTTGAACTTTTAAGGCAATGGCTCAATTTCTTGAACTTCAAACATCTTCCTAAGCTCATAGAGGACCCCTAAAAACATTTTTGCATATTCTTGATTTTATTTGAATTTTATATTAATTTTCATTTAATTAAAGTCAAATAAATCAAAAAAATATGCAATTTATATGGGCCATGGCTATTTGGGTTTGTTTTAATGCATGAGGAGGCCCCAATCATCGTGTACCACAAGGCCAACATGTTTACATTCATTCAAAATTCAAAAATGAACAATATCGCACACTTTTGGCCAAGGTTACATATTAGTATTCATGGCATTCAAATGTTTATCTATGGATGTTACAAGCATTACTTTTCATGTCTCTTCACTCCTCTATATATAAAGAAGACATTTGCAAAAAAATATCTAAGTTGCTAAACTCAAAAATGCAGCTCCAACTCGTTTTAACCCAAACCAAGAATCCAAACTCACTCCTGGAGGTTCCCTGAAGCATTTGTGATCATCACCAAGTCCTGAAACCTCACAAAATGCATCAGTGAGTTCATATGGTTTGCCTCGTTTTCCATTTTCGTTCTGCTCAATTCATGCAATTTAAATACGTTTTGACCATGTATTATTGATCATTTGAGCAATTGCAAGCTATTTGTACAGTTGGATTGAGTTTTTGATGCAGGAATTATAAGTTGCCATTTCTAGGGTTTGAACCTTAGCAATGGGGCTTTTCAGAACAGGCAAAATTAGCCCAAACTAGGGCACTATTGTGCTTAGGAGGTTGAACACAATTAATCCATGGCCCCGAAGTTCATTTTTGTTGCATATTTTTGTTTGTTTCGAATGCAAGGGTTACAGTGACGGACAACAAACTGTCACTATAGGTATTTTTACCTAATACGAAGGAGGGAGGTAAGAGATGAAGTGTGTTAGCCTCTGATTTGGCCAGTTTGAATACTGCACACGTTTTTTTTTTAAATTCCAGATATTAACATTTTTTGTATATAATATATTATTGTTATCATATGCATGATTGAATTGGCAGCACGGTTGGTAATGAGGCGCACTTGTGAAGGAAAGGACCTGGGTTCGAGCCCCAGGTCCAACATTTTCCCATTTTCATATTATTTCATACATAATCCAGTGTTTCTCATAGCCTAGCACTCATCATGCTCCATTAAATCAAAACCACCAAATGTCCTCTGATCAAATCTAAGGCATCCTATCTGGAGGTTCATCATGCACCCTGGAAGCTAGCCCTTATTAGATCCAAGGATGGACTTGGGCTTTCATACCTGGGCCCAGCGTAAATTCAACTCAGTACCCCTTGTTTTGCTGAATAACCCCAGAACCACTTGTTTTGTTTTCATATTTTATTTTTTTAATTTTTGTTCTCATTTATTTAATTAACAATAATAATAAAAAAATCATAAAAATTATTAGATTAGTTTTTTTTTCTTTTCTTAATTAAACTAATTTTGTAAATAATTTAATTAAAACTTTAACTCTTTCTTAATTTAAATGAATTAGAATTTAGGATTTAATTTAATTTTAATCATTTCTTTTCATAATGAAAAACAAAAAAAAAGAGCTTAGACTATTTTTCTTAATTTAATTTTCTAAATAGACTCTAAAATAATTCGTTTAGTTATTTTCTTAAATCAAAAAAGAAAACAAAAAGATTTTTCTTATTTTCATTTAGATTTTCTTTAGGTCTAGATGTACTTTCCATTTTTCACGCGTTTATTTCCTTTCGCATTGTTTATGTTATTGTAATTGTTGTATGTGATGTAATAGATGATAAGTAGACCCTTTTTATTGCTTTATTTTCTTTTCCCTAATTGTTTGGAATGTAAATCCCCCTCCTTGAAGCCATGTAATAGTCTAGATTTATACTTTTCGCATTTTATTTTTCTGTATATTTTAATTGCTAGTAAATAGGCGTGTATGGCAAGACTGAAATCAAAACGGTAGCAAACCCTAAATGCGCAAGATAAATAACTGAATTGAACACATTTGCACATAAGCACCTTTAGAGTATCCCACTTCGGTTGCCTTTGGAAAACGATCACAATTCTCGAAACATGAGAATTTTTAGTGGTTGTCCTTTAGTTTGAAAGATCACAAGTACCTCGATGACCCTTTCGATGTTGCCTCGGTAAAAAGTGATATTAGGTCTTTAGGACAATTACTAAAATTTCTTGCCAAGTTGCCTTCGTGACCATAACGTCCCTTCGGTTGTCCCTCAAACATCCGACGACAAAGCTATATACTCATTAATAGTAGGATAGCATTGTCTAAAGGAAAAGAGGAAAAGAACGACCCTTTTCGAGTAACAAAGTAGATAGCTATTAGAAGTTTGCTCAAACATTTTGCACTTACACAAACACTACTTTTCAAAAACAATTTCAAAACACTTTTATACTTTCTCCACTATCCCGAGAAACATTACAAAGTTCGTCGTACTAAGGCATTTTCAAAACATTTTCAAACACAAAACACAAAGTACTTTCAAAATGAGAAAACCTCTAAGAGCCCGTAGATAACTACGGATGGAAAGGGTGCTAACACCTCCCCTTTCCATAATCTACCCCCCTTACTCAAAAAATTTCGAAAAAGGTCTTTTTCTATTCTTCTCACCCTTTCCTTTGTTGGATAAAAGAAAAGACGGTGGCAAATCTTGCTTACTGCATATTTACGAATACAAAACTCAAACCAGTATAACAGTCGGTTCTGCCACCGTATCACACTCAGAAGCAAGGTAAGTCTCTCGCTCTGAAATCTAATAAATATGAAAACAAATTTTTGCAAGCATAAGTAGAAGCAGAAAACTCTGGTGAGTCCTCGTTAGAAGAAGATGAATTGTTCTTTCTATCCAGAAGAATCAATCAGTTGTGGAAGCACAGGCAGAATAAATTCAGAAACTCCAGAAGAACAGGAAATGACTCTAAACAATCTTCTGGATACAGAAAATCCAATAACAGAAGCATTACCTGCTATGAATGTAATAAACAAGGTCATTACAAAAGTGACTGTCCAAGGCTTTAGAAGGATAAACCTAAAAGGAAGTTCGTTAAGGAGAAAAAGAAAAGTCTTATGGAAACGTGGGATGACTCTGAATCTTCTGAAGACGGAAAAGAATCAGAAGATGAACAAGCAAATATAGCTCAAACGCATAACTTATCAGATGTCTCAAAATCCTTAGAATCAGAATCAGACTCTGAGTCAGAAGAGGTATTTTCTAAATTTTCTATATCTCAATTAGAGGAGAGTCTGTCAGAAATTCTATAAAGGTATCATAAGCTTCGAGTCATAAACAAGAACCTGAATAAGGATCTAGTTTCTGACTCTGAAGAAACTAAGAATCAGAGACTAGAAAATTGAGTTGAAAGGAAAAAATTAAAACTTGAAAATGATTTACAAAATACTCAGAAGGAAACTGTCTCAGAAGTTTCTAGTAACCCTGATACAATCATAAAGGAATATGATCACAACCTTCAGAAATTCCTCGCTAAAAAGATAGATAGAAGCAAGATAGCTTCAATGATCTGTGGAGTTAGCAGAAATGACAGAATAGGTATAGGATAAAAAGGTAAAGTATCCCAACCTAAGAAAGTTAAGGATTTGGTTATCAAACGCACTCCTCTTTATTCTCACTTCACTACTGGGCAAACACATGATATAAAATATACTAGTAAAGCGTTTTCTGCTCAACCAAAATTCAAATAGAATTTTGGAAACTCTAACAGTCATGGACCAAAAAAGATATGGGTACCAAAAGACAAAATCATCTATGTTGCAGATATTTTTAACAGCAAGGTTGAAACACCAGTCCTAACACCTGGATTCTGGATTCTCTCTACACATGAAGGGAAGAAAGCATATGTTCCAAAGCCTGGAAGTTAAAATTGGAGGATTCGTAGGTTTCAGAAAGAAAAAGTTATTATATCTGGAATTATTGGGAATGGTAATGAGAATACATCATCAGAAGCTCTCTGTAGAATCTCATATGTATCCAGAAGAGGATGTCACACCTGTTCAAGTAACTTCTGTCAAAGTAAGTCAAATAGAGTCTTTACCATTTTTTGATTCTTGACAAAAAGGGAGAGAATGAAAGATATTTTGACTCCTATCAGAAGCCACATCAGTAGATCTTCAGGGAAGTATTTTATTTTCTCGTTATCTAAGTATTCTACTCAGGGGGAGCCTTTTAATTTTTGTTCATTATATTCCATCAAAATATACAAGTTTTTGTCATCATCAAAAGTGGGGAGATTGTTAGAACATAATTTGGTTCTACATCCTAATAAGAGTTTTGATGATAACAAACACATGATATAAAGAACAATATGCTCGCTAATAAAAGTATCTTTAGATGCTGGAAGTTCTAATGTGAAAAAGATGTTATGATGTAACTAGAAGTTCTGCCAGAACATCACTAGAAGTTGAGAGTACCATGATAGATTCAGACACATCAAATATGTGTGACACGCTTATATGAAGAAGTTCTGTTACAACTTCTAAATGCACCAGCACTGTGAAACAGGATCTCTGATACTCTGATTTGCAAAGTTCTGATACAAGCTATAAAGAACTCTCAACGGTAACACTCATCCTCTGATGTGAGAAGCTCTGAAGAGTTTCAATTCTATCAATGCAATATCATAAGTAACAGCTACAAACAAACAAGGATCTTCTGGTTTAGAAAGTTCATTAAATCGTGTTATGTATATACCAGAAGTATCTTCTTATGTCACTATTGCATGGCCTATATAAAGCGGACAAAAAGAAGATTTCAAGTGATGAACTACTGATCGGGACTTTATGAGTCTGTCGGGATACTAACTGCAAGTATACAGTTCAGTCGTTCTAGTTTTAAAAGATTATCGAACCCACAGAGACTGAGGATCAATCGCATACGATCTAATGCTACAATTTGTCTAACTAAGCGATGAATATTCGATTTTTGGGGGAAACAATTTAATTAAAAATAATAGTACTAGTTATACCGGTATGTGATAATTGGACTTAGGGAATTCGGTAAATCGCTTGGCCTATAAAGTATTTCGGTAAAAGCTAATTGTTTAAAAACCTGAGACATACACTCTCGTGTTTATGAAATAAGTCATGCTACTAAACCTAGTGGATGCACTTTAAATTTAATAACACTTTTTGAAAACAATTTGAGTTTAATTAATTTATTAAAACACTCTCGTGTTTTAAAAATCAATGCTTCGTTACCACTATCTGGGTTGAACCCCAGCTCTCGCATGCAGGTTATTGCCTTAATTAATTTCCCACTCTCGTGGCAAAATCATGTTAATTAATCTCTCACTCTCGTGACAAGGATAGTTAAATTAAACTTGGAAATTGGAAACCAGAAATTGTTTTATAAATATTTTTGGCCAAGGTATCACTGAATTCTTTCAGTTCTTACGGTCACATACCGGTATTAATAATTTAGCCAGACATAATTAACTTAACAGTAATACAGTTCAAAATATAATTCATAGCAACAATTGGCATAATATAGAAACTGAATGAATAATAATTGCAATATAAAACCTGGAATCAAAGTTGCTATGGTAATCTTGAAGTATTACAATAATCCAATCTTCGAGCTTGATTTGCAGTAAATAATTCATGTTAATTCTTAAAAGAAGAATTAACACTTAAAACTAAAAACTAAGACTTTGAATGAAAATTACAGGAACGTGAAAACAATATTCCAAAACAAGGAAAATGGAAAATAACTGCAAAAGAAAATAATATTTGTTCTGAGGAAAATTCTTCGACCCTTGAACTATGCACTGATACACATATATATAGCATAGGAAAATCAGCAGTTGAGAATTCTTGATGAAGTCTTCAATGGAGAAAATATAGGAGCACTAATAGTGGTGGCAGGAAAATAGGAGACTCAGCAGAAAAAGGGAGAACGAGTCTGGCCTTAATGCCCACGTCTCAATCCATGTATAACGTCCACCTTCACGCGCGTGACGGTCGTCACAGGTGGGTGACGGTCGTAACGCGCTGAAGTAGTGCATTACGCTCGTCAGTGGTGTGTGACGAGCGTTTCTTCATGTTGGGGGGGTGTTACGCCCGGCACAAGGATGTGACGACCTTCACTATTCCAAAAATCTAAACTTTGTATTTTTTTATTCTTTTTCTCTTTGTTTATTGTCTAGCCTTCTTCATGTTGTCCTTTTCCATCGGTTTGAGTCGACAAATGTTATACCTATAAAAAGACAAATAATCTCGGAATAATCGGGGGTTAGACGACTTAATGAAATATAAAATCGGTAAAAAGCATGGTAATTATATGATATGTTTTCTCGTTATCAAATTCCCCCATACTTAAACCTTTGCTTGTCCTCAAGCAAATAGTCATTCGAAAGGTCGGACAAGTTTTGTCAAGCGCATAAGCATGACATACCTTGGATTTTTAAAGTAGTTTCGGGAAGTCCTTGTTGGTTCGGCCGATACTTGAGTAAAACACTAAAGATACGCTAATGACACAAGCAATAAGCTTAGCCGTAGACTTCCATTTCAAACGAGCTATCCAACAGTTCCGTTATAATTCTGCCCGGAGTTCCTCGTATCTATTTCTCCCGGTTTCGTTCTGGCGCAATCACATTAAACCCTTTGTCTTAGCACGCATGTAGTGGAGTAACCGGTTAGTGACTTTGATCCTTTTAGAACGGGGTCTGGTACATGAATGTGGCAACCCTACATATGTTATCCAAATTGGAGGTTGTGGGGGATCGGGCCGTAGCACGCCCTACCGAGTTCAGAACCAGATACCTCTGAACTAACCAACACTGGATTCCTTCATTATTTGCTCAGCTCTTATATGTGCCCGTATATTTTGGTACACAAATTTTCTTTTCTTTTAGCAGCGAGATAGGAAGGATATTTTTAGAATCAGGCATCAAACACTTATATTCATCGATTCTCCACGTGGTTTATGTCAAGACGGTGCTGACTGCTAGTATAAACTACTAGGGGTTACTTCTAGAACTTGAAACTCCAGATATCGGTATAATGGTTATTGAAATGGATCGCGTAAGTAGGAAGTCTACGGTGTCAGAACCGTATCGATCTTGTTATGTCGTTTTCGGCTTCCTCAATCGGGATTTCGTTAAAATAGGTATGTCGGGCTAATGCGAAAATAAAAATTTTTCGGTATGGCAAAATAAAGCGAAGAATTTGAATCGAGACATATCGTAAAAATTTACTAGTTTATAAAAGATGGAAAGGTACCTCTCCCACATAAAATCCGACATTGTCCTCAATGTTGCGGTATGTAGGCGGGGAAGTACAATTACAAAAACAAACAGAAAAGAAATGAAACAGAAAAATAATAAATTACATAGGAATTAAAGAAAGACTACTGGTGACCACGTCCTCTACTCCTGGTGCGAGAGCGTCTGGTAGGAGTGGCTTCAGTGTCGGTGTCTTGGAAGCCAAGGGTGCTCACGTGCATCCTCAAGGCGTTAAGCTCTGACAGGGCCTCATCTAACCTCTCATTCATGTTGCGCTGCCCAGTCAAGATCTGAGCGTTTTGGGCGCACAGAGACTCAAATTGCTCGGCTTGCCTCCTTTCAAGCGCCGCATTCATTTGGTTTTGCATGTGGAGGGCGCGGAGGATGTCTTCAAGATTAATAGGAGGAAGTGAAGATGAGGATCCTGGAATGTCGTGGACTGGAGGAGCACTATCCAACTCTTCTTGTATTTCGTCTACGGCGGCTGCAGGTTGGTCTTCATGGGAAGGTGCATGCTCTACGGGAATTTCAGGATCGAACAACCAGTTTGCTCGGTTACTTGGATCGATTCGGTCCCTGTTCGGAAAAATGATATTTTGATAGACAGTGTTCCTGATTACAGGGTGGAATCTGCCGTCTTCCCGCTCGTAGATGAGGTGTGCGGATTTGAAGTGATCCAAGGTTAGCAAAGCCGGTGCCATAGAAGGAAAGGTTACGAGAGCAGCACCGTAGTTCAGACTAATGGCAAGTGAAGTAACCAACCCTCCGAAATAAAATGGTTTTCCACCTCTAGCACAAATAGAGTGGATGTGAGTAAGAAGGAATGGGGCGGCATTGATCTTTTGCCCAGTGAACATGCAATGTAAAAGGAAGAGCTCCTTGGAGTTGAGCTTATGGTTGCTGTCGCGGGAGAAGATTGTGTTGCTAAGGATGCGATGGAAGTAGCAGATGGCCGGATTGTGAAAGTGGGTGGCATTCAGGTGGTCGTAGGATCCGGCACGGATATTCGTCAAACTGTGCCATAAGTTGAAAGCTGGAACGGTTCTCTGTAATAGCCGTTATGATACAGTGTTTGCGTGAAGGTCGTCACGAGGGTGTGACGGTCGTCATGAGGCAAAAAGGCGTGTTACGCTCGTCACACGGGTGTGACGGTCGTAACGCGGTCAGCATCATTAATGAGACGACCGTTACAGGACCGTTGGGGTGTTGATATTTTTATATTTTATTATTTTCTTGGGAATAAGGTTTGAAGTATATATATTTTTCATATTTTGAAATATTTTAATTAATAAGAGTTTTAAATATAGAGGAAGATGATCTAATAATTAAAGTTTGTAATATTTGTTACCAGTACATAACAAAATAGTAATAACATTGCAGTAAACATAAACCGTAAATAAAACAGTAAACTGGAAATGAAAAGAAATGAAAATTAAAATAAACTTTAATTGAATAAATTCATGACAAATTGTTTCAAAGTAACTAGGAATAAAAAATGATAATGCTGAAATAATAACTAAAATCCCTCCCACACTAAAACTAAACAGTGTCCCCACTGTATGTACAAATGCGAGATAGAAAAGAATAGAATAACAATGGCAACTTGTGATCGGTGGATTTAGAACTGACTATTTAACGCTGGTTCGCGAAATGTCGCGGAACAAGAGTCGCCACCGTCTTTTATTTTCTCCAACATGGACAGGACAAAAGCACAACAAAATTCCTTATGAGATTTTCTCTCGGTTCGGCAGGTAGATTTATAGAAAGGGAAGGTGTTAGCACCCTTTCTATCCATGGTTATCCATGGGCTCTTAGATACTTGCTCATTGTGTTTTCAAAAGTGTTTGCTTTTCAAAGTGTGAGCGGGTTTGAAAAAGTTTCGTTTAAAAATTTCAGAATGACTCTTGTATCAGTCCTCAAGAGTGTTTGAAAAATTGTTTTGAAAGCTTTTTGAAAGTGTCTGTGTGAAAAGAGTTTTGATTTGTTTTTGAAGAGAGCAAGTATCCATGAGTCGTCTACCTACCCTAAGGAATTAGGCTGTGTAAATGTCCTTAAGGTAGTGCCATCCCACCATTGAGAGGTAGGTAGCACCACCGTTGGAGGTGTTCGGGTCAATTCGAGTTTAGGGACAGTGTGGTCACCGAAGCAACAATTAGGACACCCTAGAAGCTACCCTTATGTCCTTGATCCTTTTTTTAATTCGAGGCAACCGTTTCGAGGCAACTATTCCGAAGCAACCGTTTCGAGGCAACTTGTTTCGAGGAAACTGGATCATGGACATAAGGACTTACTAAGACGTCCTATACTTGACGACCACGTTTCGAAGGCAACAGGTGAGGCGTACCCAAGAAGTGGTGTGTGATTTTGTGTGTTATTTTCATGTATATTTATCTTTGATCAGGGCATTGTGAACTACGCTTCATTTTTAATTAGCCATACTTTCTTTCATGCAAAGTTTAGAATTCAAGAGTGCAGAAATTTAAATGCGGAAAGATAAATCCTACGCTATTACAAGGCGCGGGTCTATACATCGCCAAATTACAAAGACCCGTTTGATAAAAATGCGGAAAGTAAAAGACCTAATTACTATTACAAGCCTTGAGCAGTTACATAATATTCGAAAAGAAAATAATGCGCGAAAGAATAAAAGCTAGGACGTCCGAGGGTTTTGACCCTTTTGAAATTAAATTGAAATTAAAGTCTAATTATTATTTAGTTAAAGAAAAGAAATGTTTTTTAGGTTTTTGTATTTATGAAAATAAAGAAAATTGAAAATCAAGAGAAACCCTAATTCTAAATTATTTTTAATTATTAAAGAAAAATATACAAGTTAACCTAATTTACACTAATTAATTAAATTACATGTTTATTTACAAAAATATTTAGTAATTAATAATAATAATAATAAGAGAAAATTATTTATAAAAAAAAAAGATGAAAAGGTCAAAACCCTAATTCTTCTTATTTTATTTATTAAAAAAGATTAAAGTTTAAAACCTAATTTACTAAATTAATGGTTAGAGTTTATTTACAAAATATATTAATAGTGAATTAAATATTAATTAAACATATTTTAGTTTCTGATTTTTTATTATGAGAATTAATTTATGAAAGTAAAGAAACAATTAAAAAGCAATTAAAAGAATTAAAATTGAGAAGAAAATAAAATTAAAGAATGCAAACCAGGGGGGTGTCAGGCCCATTTGAGAGGTTTATTTGAAGTAATTTGGCCCATTGAACCAAAGCCTTTTTTGACTTCTTGGGATCACGTATGGGATGGTTGACTGGGTGTACCATGGACCTCATCCTGCAGCCTTCAGATTGGACCTTGAAGCCACTTGTCAGGCCCTAGCATATGCGTGTATGGTGAACCTTTGGTTGAATGCTGCATAGGAATACATTGAGACAAAAATTATTGAACATATGGGGGGACCTGGGAATCGAACCCAGGTCCCTATACCTGCAAGACACCTCAGCCATCAACTGAGCTAATGCGCGCGTTTGTTAATATAATGAAGAGTGATTATTATATAAAAAAACAAGCGTTAGTGGTATGAACAAAAATCACGCGCCAAATATTTGAATGCCCCTATCATATGAAGACACGCATGCTTTCTTCTTCGTTTGCCTGAAACAAAAAGGAATGAATAGCGGGGGTTTTAAACCCCCACAACCTGAAAACGTGAAAATAGCGATTATGCGTGTACTTAATATAAAAAGGGCACGATGGTCTTAATAGCTTCGTCTTGATGCCACGAATTCAGCTGTACCAGTTTGAAGGTCTAATTTTACCATATAGGGAAAGCCCTAATTGGGACGTTCTGAAAACCTAATATCCTTTAATGGCAGATTTGGATTCAGGCAGAGTTAGGTCAATTAACCTATGCCAATCGCTTCAGAACATCATTGTTAGTGTAAATCAACAAATAAAACACATGAATAGTGCATGGAAATTAGAAAACGATTATGGAAAAGTTTGTGATAAACGTGATGCTATTCTACCAATTCTTGGAGTATGGAGACTGGAAAGTGATTGCAACACGTTCAAAGAAGTCTCAGCAAGGGTTTGGAATGCTTGTTATGCTTTGAAACGCCCTGTAACTATGATTTCAGTTTTCAAGTTTTGGTGAAAATTTTGCAAAGTGGTTATGCCTTTCTGAGCAGCTTTTCGTGTATCATGGAATAGGGTTAGCTTGTGTATAAGTATCTGAATGAAATTAGGTCAAGAAAACAAGCCCAAGGTCCATGAATTTATGATTCCAATATTGATTTTTCCATATCTTTTTTCAATCTTTTTTCATGCAAATCCTTGCCAATTGTGGAAGATATTGCCTTGTTGATTGATTCACGAAATCTCTTGTATATAATGAACATATTTGCTGCACAAAAGAGATTTAAAACCATTATTTGATATTTTTCTCATATTTAAATCTAATTAAATGAATTAATAATAATAAAAATTCAATTAATTAATTAAAAATAAGAAAATAAATCCCTTTGAGCTTAATGGGTCGTGCATATGCTTTGGGTAATGATTCAAGGAAGAATTTGAGGCCCATTAGCATTTTTGAAGTATTTTAGGCAAAGTTGACTTTTCAAAGTTCCCAACAATTTCCCAACTTCTCCAAGGCATATCTTGCTCAATTTTGAAGCTATGATCATGTTCTTTGACAATTTGGAAAGGTCTTGAAGTCCTCTAACTAATGTCTTTGGTCCCATGTCATTTTGATTTACCAATCTCAAGTTATGGTCTTTGACTTAAAGTGCCTTTTTGTTGACTTTTGAAAATGACCTATAATGTTGAGATTGATAACTTTTTGTGAGAGCATTTCTTGGACTTGAAGTGTGAAGATGAGTTGTAGGAAATGTCATTCTCTTAAAAATGAGCTTTGTATGGGATTTTTCTGATAAACCATGAAGAAGTTATGCCCTGGTCAATTTGCAGTTGACTTTTTCAACTGTCCAAAAATAGAAACTTTTGCATCTTGAGACTTTTTGAGCCAGGCTTTGAGAAATCATGATCAAGAATTGATCAAATGATGTTTGTGGCTTCAAAATAAGATGTTGACCAAAAATTTTGACTTTTGACTGTCAAATGACCATTTTGCCCCTGCAGTTGATTGTGAAGCACTTAGGGTTTTTGATTGTGCAATTTGATGCTGCGAGTCTTGAAACTTGGCATATGGATGCTTGACAATGTATGTAGGCATGTGGGACTTGATTGGGCCCTTGGAAACCTCAATTTCTTTGTCAGAACCAAAACCCTAATTTTGACTGTGTTAGGAGGCAATTCGACTGTGCAACCCTTGAGATTTTGAACCATTTGGAGATTGTCCTAGGCAAATCTTGAAGAATATGGGAGGGAAAATTTTGGGGTACAACAGTTGCCCCTGTTCAATCTTCTTAGACCTGAGGATGTAGATTGGCTGGCGTGCCTTTCGTAATCCAAAGGTGGAAGATGATTGAACACTAGAGTGCCCAGAAATTTGCACTCGCATAGTAGAGTATCAGCAGTGTGATGTCAGGAATGGGCTTACAGATGCCATTTGGAGAGATGATGGATAGGAGGATGGGCTTAAAGATGCCATCTGGAGATGTGACAGAACCTTGTCGGGAATGGGCTTATAGACGCCATTTGGAAATGTGACAGAATCTTGTCGGGAATGGGCTTATAGATGCCATTTAGAGACTGTTGGTATGTGGATGGGCTTACAGATGCCATCTAGGTGTCGATCACGTAAGAGATTCCTTAGCGAGAACTTGCGTACCTGAGAAAAAGATAATTACCTGGCCTGTTACAGGAGTTGATCTTTAAACTCTTTATGTAGATGTGCCCTGGCTGGATACAAGAATCGAATCTTTAAACTCTTCAGACGTGCCCTGGCAAGATACAGGAGTCGAGTCCGGAGAATACAATCGTCAACAGATACACCCTGGCAAGATACAGGAATCGGATCTTCAAACTCTTCAGACGTGCCCTGGCAGGATACAGGAATCGAGTCTGGAATTAGTCGTCAACAGATACACCCTGGCAAGATACAGGAATCGGATCTTCAAACTCTTCAGACGTGCCCTGGCAAGATACAAGAATCGAGTCTGGAATTAGTCGTCAACAGATACACCCTGGCAAGATACAGGAATTGGATCTTCGAACTCTTCAGACGTGCCCTGGCAGGATACAGGAATCGAGTCTGGAATTAGTCGTCAACAGATACACCCTAGCAAGATACAGGAATCGGATCTTCGAACTCTTCAGACGTGCCCTGGCAAGATACATGAATCGAGTCTGGAATTAGTCGTCAACAGATACACCCTGGAAAGATACAAGAATCGGATCTTCGAACTCTTCAGACGTGCCCTGGCAAGATACAGGAATCGAGTATGGAATTAGTCGTCAACAGATACACCCTGGCAAGATACAGGAATCGGATCTTCGAACTCTTCAGACGTGCCCTGGCAAGATACAGGAATCGAGTCTGGAATTAGTCGTCAATAGATACACCCTGGCAAGATACAGGAATCAGATCTTTGAACTCTTCAGACGTGCCCTAGCAAGATACAGGAATCGAGTCTGGAATATAGTCGTCAACAGATACACCCTGGCAAGATACAGGAATTAGATCTTCGAACTCTTCAGACGTGCCCTAGCAAGATACAGGAATCGAGTCTGGAATATAGTTGTCAACAGATACACCCTGGCAAGATACAGGAATCGGATCTGGAATCACGACAGTTGATAGTAATTATCTTTGTGTTAACCTTTGTCCTGAAAAGACAAAACGTTAGTTGTATGCAATGTCATGATGTATGACATGCGTGATGTTCTTAGAATAAATGAGATTGTATGTTCATGATGCATATGTGCATGCTATAGTGTATGAAGATGTGATGTTTATGAAATGTGTTTTTGTCTAGGAAAGTAAATCCTTGACAGGTGCCGGGAAGTTAAATCCTGGGCTGATGTTGAAGAGTAGTGCTCTTTGTTTCTGCTGGGGATGACGGTTGCAAGAATAAACCGGTAGGAGAAAATGACTCCGTTGGGGAATAAACTTGGCGAATAGATTACTCTGCGGGGAGTGAACTCTGCGGTGAAAGATAGGTACTTTGCTGAGGTTTGATGATAACTCCGTTGGGGATACCATTGATAAGTTATGTTGGAAGATGAACTCCGCTGGGGGTAGGAAGACTTCGTCGGGGACGATCTTTCCGTGGCAATTGGCTGAGGATAACCCAGTTATATCCTGGTGGGGAAATAACCTTTGGATAAAGCCAGGAGACGCGTTCATGCTCTGCAGGGGTAAGCTTCCAGAATCTACTGGGGATAAGCTTCAAGACCTGCTGGGGAGATTGATTGAACTTTCCTGGGGAAACTTTTCAGATTGGACTGGGATATGGCTCCACTGGTTGTTCTGTATACCGCCGGGGAACAATCTTAGATCAAGACTTTCGGGGAAGCTTGTTAAGAATGTTTGTATACTCCGCTGAGGAATGTTGAGATCTGCTGGGGATACCCAATTTCCTTAAGGCTGACAGTAGGTCTAACTCTGCTTGGGGAGAGTGTTGCTGACTTGCTAGGAGATACTGTGCCTTGTTAGGGCTGATGGGAGATCAACTGCTTGGGAGAGAATTGTTGATTCTTGGCTCACTCTCTGGGGAATTAGGATATCTTGGTTACATTCTTCAGCCGAACCTACCTTGGTACCTTGGTGGACAGAGCAATTAGATCGCTTAGATAACTCATTATTGCCCCTGTTTCTGATGTTACCCGTAATTAATCCTTTGTTTTGTATGAAAAATATTTATGAGTTAGCAATTAGCGTCAAATGCATATATCACAATTGAACCTTGGACGTTCTTCGCAAGACAAAACAGAAAAAAGGAAAAAGCAATTGGCAATTGGTCTGAAAAGTGAATTTGTATTGATTTTTGAATTTGCCTGTAAAATAGGCGTTTATGTACAAGAGGCTGACGTCCTAGTAAGAGGACGCCGCCGAACAACAGAGCTTATACAATTTTGTGAAAAAGGAAAACAAAACAGCTATATGAAAGGAATAATCCCACTGGGTTCCAACTCTGCTATCGCCTTTATATCCTCGAGCGTCTCATCACTTGGCTGCTCAGTTGAAGATGAAGCTGATTGATCGATGTCTTCTGAACTTGATGTTGATACCGGATTCTGGATGCGAGGTGATCCAATGAGACATAGTATTAAGCTTTTAATCCCTAACTTTTGCCTGGACCGCCCTTTCTGGTTTTTAGTCCACCGGGATACCCATTTTTGCCCAAGCCGCCTTTTCAGGTTTTCGACTTGCCGGGTGTACAGATTTTTTTCATTTCATCCCTCATTTTGCCCGAACCCTTTTGGTTCGCCGGGAAGCCCTAATTTTTTCCTAGGTATGTCAACCTAGCGGGTCTTTTATCATGCGTAGTATCTTTTTACTATGTCTGCATTATCGGGGTGAGGAAGGTCGTCACCATCCATGGTGGTTAGAATCATGGCTCCTCCTGAGAACACATGTTTAACCACGAATGGCCCTTCGTAGGTGGGGGTCCATTTTCCCCTGGGATCACTTTGAGGAAGAATGATGCGTTTGATTACCAGGTCCGCAACTTGATACTCTTGTGGTCTGACTTTCTTGTTAAATGCCCTGATCATCCGTTTTTGGTACGTCTGACCATGACAAATAGCAGTGAGTCTCTTTTCGTCGATTAAGTTTAATTGATCAAGTCGTGTCTGGATCCAGTCATCTTCGCTCAAATCTGCATCCTTCATTATCCAGAGAGAGGGTATCTGGACTTCAATCGGCAAGACTGCCTCCATGCCATAGACCAAGGAAAAGGGTGTTGCCCCGATTGACGTCCTTGCTGAGGTACAGTACCCATGAAGAGCAAACGGTAACATCTCGTGCCAATCTTTATAGGTCACTGTCATCTTCTGCACAATCTTCTTAATATTTTTATTAGCTGCTTCTACAGCCCCATTCATCTTCGGTCAGTAAGGAAAAGAGTTGTGGTGCTGTATCTTGAATTGCTCGTAGAGCTCAGTGATCATCTTGTTATTAAGATTGGTACCATTGTCCGTAATGATCCTTTCCGGGACGCCGTATCGACAGATCAGATTATGCCGAATGAACCGTGCCACAACATTCTTGGTTACTGTAGCGTAGGAAGCTGCTTCAACCCACTTTGTAAAGTAATCGATCGCTACCAGGATGAAGCGATGTCCGTTGGATGCTGTAGGTTTGATCTCGCCGATCATATCAAAAGGCCAAGGTGCAGTCAAAACATTCAGAGGGACTGGAGGAACGTGCACCTTATCTGCATATATCTGGCACTTATGACATGTCCGAGAATGTTGGTAACAGTCAGCTTCCATTGTGGACCAGAAATATCCTGCCCGAAGGATCTTCTTTGCCATGGTATGTCCACTGGAATATGTTCCGAAGGTACCTTCATGCAGCTCTGCCATGATTCTTTCTGCTTCAGTCTTATCCACACAACGCAGTAAGGTCGAATCATGGTTTCGCTTGTACAGAATGCCGTTGCTGAGGAAGAACTTTGCTGCGAACCTTCTCAGAAACTTCTTGTCATTGATGGATGCACCTTCAGGGTATTCTTGAGCTTCTAAGTATCTCTTTACCTCATGATACCAGGGTTTTTCAGTTGCTATCTCAGCCTCAAGGTCACAGCAATATGCAGGTTCGTCCAGTTTCTAGATGATGATCCGGGGAGCCTAATTGTCCCACTTGACTTTGAACATGGAAGACATCGTAGCTAACGCGTCCGCCAACTGATTCTCCTCTCTTGGGAAGTGTTCAAAAGCGATCTTTGTGAAATGGGGGATCAATGTCAACACACATTCTTTGTAAGGAATAAGATTTGGATGTTTCGTATCCCACTCGCCTTTGATCTGATTGATCACGAGAGCGGAATCTCCGAAGACACTCAGAAACTTGATCCTTAAGTCAATCGCAGCTTGAAGACCCATGATGCATGCCTCATACTCCGCCATGTTGTTGGTGCAGTTGAAACATAGCCGGGCAGTAAGCGGAGTATGAGTGCCTTGAGGGGATATGATCACAGCGCCGATACCGTTACCCAAAGCGTTGGAGGCTCCGTCAAAGTGCATAGACCATCGAGATCCTTCCTCAGGTCCTTCATCCGGTCCAGGTACTTCATAATCAGTTACTACCATGATGCTCTCGTTTGGGAACTCAAAGTTCATTGACTGGTAGTCGTCCACTGCCTGGTGTGCCAAATGGTCTGCCAATACACTTCCTTTGATAGCTTTCTGAGTTGTATACTGGATGTCGTATTCCGTCAAGATCATTTTCCATCTTGCTATTCTCCCAGACAGAGCGGGCTTTTCGAATATGTACTTTATTGGATCCATCTTTGAAATCAACAGAGTAATGTGAGTCAGCATATACTATCTCAGCCGGCGAGCAGCCCATACCAAAGCGCAACAAGTTTTCTCGAGCAGTGAGTATCGGGTCTCACAGTCGATAAACTTTTTGCTAAGGTAATAAATGGCGTGCTCTTTTCGGCCAGACTCGTCATGCTGCCCCAGCACACACCCCATTGAGCTGTCAAGTACTGTCAAGTATAGTATTAGAGGTCTCCCTTCAACCGGTGGCATAAGGATGGGTGGTTCTTGGAGATACTCTTTGATTCTGTCAAAAGCGGCCTGACATTCATCGTTCCAACGTACTACCTGATCTTTCTTCAGCAGCTTGAAGATTGGTTCACATGTAGCAGTTAGGTGCGAGATGAATCGGGCAATGTAATTCAGACGTCCTAGAAAACCTCTGACTTCTTTCTCTGTCTTGGGAACTAGCATCTCTTAAATGGCTTTAACCTTGGCAGGGTCCACTTGAATACCTTTGTCGCTCACAACGAAGCCTAGCAGTTTTCCATATCTTACCTCAAAGGTGCACTTGTTCGGATTCAACCTCAGCTTGTACAACTTCAGACGGTCAAACAGCTTCTGTAGATGGTCAAGGTGTTCCTCCTCAGTTTGGGACCTTGTAATCATATCGTCGACATACACTTCAATCTCATGGTGGATCATGTCATGAAATAAAGCAACCATGGCACGTTGGTAGGTTGCCCCAGCATTTTTCAACCCGAATGGCATGACCTTGTAACAGAAGGTGCCCCACTGAGTAACAAAGGTAGTCTTTTCCATGTCTTCAGGAGCCATCTTGATCTGATTATAACCTGAAAAGCCATCCATGAAGGAGAACACCTTGTGATGAGCAGTATTGTCAACCAGAACGTCGATGTGAGGTAGAGGGAAGTCATCCTTGGGGATGGCCCTGTTCAGATCCCTGTAGTCCACACACATTCTGACCTTACCATCTTTCTTTGGCACTGGAACCACGTTGGCAACCCACTGAGGGTAAGAAGTCACTGCTAGAAACCCGACATCAAATTGCTTCATAACCTCAGCTTTGATCTTTTCGGACATCTCTGGATGCATACGGCGGACCTTTTGCTTAACCGGAGGGCATTCTTCCTTGGTAGGCAAGTGATGGACCACAATGTCGGTATCCAACCCAGGCATGTCTTCGTAAGACCAGGCAAAGATTTCCACATAATCATGCAACATCTGAATCAACCGTTGTTTTACGCTGAGCTCTAGATTGGCACCAATCTTAACTTCCTTTCTGTCTGTCTCAGTACCCAGATTTACCGCTTCCACTGGCTCTTCATGTGGCTGAATGGCCCTCTCTTCCTGGAGTAACAGTCTTGCAAGCTCACCAGGCACTTCGCAATCATCTTCACCTTCGTCTTCGGCTAAGTTGATCGGATTTTCAAAGTCATAACTGGCAGTAGCAGAGTCGTTACCAGTGAGATCCAGAGTGGATTGAAACCTGTATGAGTGAGTGTGTGTAAATATAGCTGTTTTGCAATATATAAAGAGAGAAAGAAAGAAAGAGAGCACAAGATTTGCAATGCGAAAAACGTCCAATGTTTTTATTCATGATATATGGAAATGACAAGTAATATGCCCTCACAAATGAAGCCAATGGTGCCCCGGGTAAGACACCGGGCCATAAAGTTTCAATTTATTGTTCATTACAAATAAAAAACAAAGGAGTTCATTACTGCGTAACAAAAGTAACAGGTATGTTGTCTTTTGCAGTCCAATTGTTCAGTCCACCGTCGGCCGTCGGGCAGATCCAGCTGTTGAACTCAGATTCTTCCACTTTGTCACCATCCCTGATAGCATTCACCCCATGGTCAGGTAGGGGAGCTGTCACCACATTAGGCTTCTCGAGTGCCTCGAACTGAACCTCTTTCGCATCAATAAGGTCTTGAACCTTATTTCTTAGGGCCCAACAATCATCAGTAGAATGCCCCGGGCTATCAGAATGATAAGCACAACAGGCGTTTGGATTATACTTCGGAGAGGTCGTGTTTACCATCTTCGGAGCTTCCCTGACGGTTACCAAGTTGGTCGATAGCAGTTGCGGCAAGATCTGTGACAAGGTCATACTAAGCCAGGTATATTCTCTTCTGGGTCTCTCACCCCTTGGTTGGTTAGGTTGCCGAGGAGCGGCAGCAGGCTTTGCAATAACCACCGCGTTGATAGCTTGGCGGCGTTCCGGTTTGTTCTGCCTTCTAGGCCTATACACAGCACTGGCTTCCTTTTTGAAAGGCTTTTTCTCAGAACTTGAGGACACACCTTTCTGTATCTTTCCTGATTTCACGCCAGCTTCTATTCTTTCCCCAGTCAGAATGAGATCTGTGAACCCTGCAGATGAATTTCCAATGAGATGATTGAAGAACGGCCCGGATAGGGTCCCCAAGAACATGTCTACTAATTCACGGTCTGTTAATGGTGGCTGCACCCTGCCAGCCAGGTCCCTCCACTTCTGCGCATACTCTTTAAAACCTTCTCCCGATCCTAGTGACATACCCTGGAGTTGGGTACGTGTAGGAGCGAGGTCGGCATTATACTGATACTGCTTGTAAAAAGCAGTAGCCAATTCCTCCCAGTTACGAACCTTGGTTCCATCCAGCTGATAGAACCATTCGAGATGAGTCCCTGAAAGACTCTCCTGGAATAAATGGATCCACAAGTTCTTTTCCATAGTATACGGCTGAATCTTCCGCACATAAGATCTGAGAGGTAGCTTAGGGCAGGACGCCTCGTCATACTTTGCGAAAGATGGCGCTTTGAACTTGTGTGGGATCACCACACCAGAAGATAGACCCAAGTCTCCAAAATCCAACCCAAGCACTTGTTGAATTTCCATGGCATTCCGACGATCCTCTAACTGCTTGTATTTCTCTTCAGCTGGAGGATACTGCTCCTCATTAAAATCAGTCTCGTTGTCAGAGACCACCGGACTAGGAACCCTTCCCCCTTGGGGACTGCCTTTCCCTACAGAAGAACCAGCTTGATCAACCTCATTCTGCAGTGCATTACCAAACCTCCGACCCGTGTTGAATAGTACAGTTCTCTTCTTCTTCTTCTTGACCAGCAGAGCTTTCAATTCCTCCTGACCTTGGGCCAAACTCATAATCAGCTCTTGGAACTGGGCATTCTGAGCCTGAAGGGCCTTGATGGACTGCTCAGTAGATGATTCAGGATTCATGATGCTGAAATAAACAGCGAAGAACATTAAGCAACCTGAAAAGAAGAGTACCTGCTATGCACATGATGCATGATATGTGTTTATGCAATGCATTCAAGGGTTCAAAAGTTCAAATTTGTTGTAGACAAAAAGGAACACACGTTATCATTTAGGAAAAAAATGTTTAGTACACCAAGGCCTCATGGGCAAACATTACAAAGTAAATCAATCCCAGAAGACACTGTGCATCCTTTTTGGAGCAATGTAAGTGTTGAGAGTCTTTTCCTCGTGCAGTAGGCGGGTGAGCTCCAAGACCTTCTTCTCACTAGCATGTAGACTGGACTCAAGATAATTTCGTTCTTCCTTAAGCTGGATCCAACTCTTCTGCATTTCTTCCCAGGATGTAGGCATATCAGGATGTTGAATGGTGTAGGACACATCTCCTTCCAAAACTGGCTCTTTGATCACAGGGAGAACATGAGGATATGGCATCACTAACTTCTGGGAGCGGGCTCGTACCCACTTGAGATAAGGCTCCAACGGGATGGAATTCTTGTGCCCCAGTGTCTTTCTGTCCACCTTGTTGGGCATCCTCCAAGCTCTGATAAATCTCTGGCGAAGTCCTTGTGCATCGTTGTCGAAGTCAAAAACTATGTCAGGAATTAACATGTCATGAGGGCCGTCCCTCCGAGCATAACCAAACTGTCTCCAAGCCAAGCACGGGTTGTAAGTAATACCTCCTCTAATTCCAAGTAAAGGAACATTAGGAAACTCCCCGCAACGATCGATGATAGTGACATCTTCTCTGGACCGAGAACACCAAGGTATGTCAGCATGTGTAAGAGTCATCAATCGTTGTGACCATCTCAAACCCCGCTCGTTCTTCAAACCTGATTGTGGAAGGTGCGAAATAAACCACCTTCCCAGGAGAGGAGTGTAGCACATAAGGACACCTCTTTTTCTCATGGTTCGAGTGTAACATGAGTGAAGGATGTCCCCGAGCAACATAGGTATAGGATTCCTGGACATGAAGATCTTGACAGCACTGATATCTATAAGCTGATCGGGATTCGGGAACAAAACCAGCCCGTAGACAAGGAGGGCTACAACTTCTTCAAAAGCTTGTAGGTCAAGGGAGTTCCAACATTCTTGGGCCTTCTCAAACATAAACCTGGCCAATAACCCTTTGATACCACTTTTAACTTCCCAATGTCCTTTGATATCAGATGGTTGTAAGCGTAAGGATTTAGCAATCTCTTCAAGTTTGGGTTCCTTTTCCGTACCGTTGTAGGGTAGTTGACTAAGGATAGGGATCTTCAGAAGCCAGGAGAACTCTTCCAAGGTAGGCACCAGTTGATAATCCAGGAAAGTAAAACAGTGATGCAGAGGGTCAAAGAACTGGAAGAGGACCTTTATCATATCTTCCTCAATGTTGGTGTTGACCAAGCTGATGAGTCTTCCATGTCTCTCACTGAAAGAAGAGTTCTCGGGAATCCTGGATATAAGCTCCTTAAGCTGAGAAGGGATCCTTACAAGGCTAATCTGAACTGTCTTTCTGCGGATAGTTTCCATGTCCTACAAAACAAGAACAAAGATGAAGATTTGAACCCCTGAAACAGTTAGTCAATGCATATGATGCTGTATGATGTTATGATGCTATGATTAAACACACCACAAGTATTCACAACAAGAAAACATGGTAAAGCACACAAGTCACACCACAGCCCTTAGAGTTTAGGCCAACATGGGGTTTGGGGTACTACCCTCTTGAAGTTGGTGGGCTCAAAACCTGTCCTATCAGAAGTAACTGGGTTCTAAGGGTCCCAATCTCATTGGATTGTTTTCATTGTTCATCGTTTCAATTTAGCCACTGAACTGGCGACCGAAATATTCCAAGAAGACAACCCTCAATTGAGTGTAGTATCGAGTATCAACCAACCTCGGACTGCACCAAAGTCAGTTATCTCACTACCCTAAAGAGGCCAAGATGGTTCACTTAAGGTTCCTAAGGTCAGTTGATGCTTCACGACACCACGCGGCGGCCCCGTACTCTCCTTGACTGAACTCAAGGGTTACCGGTACTCACCAAAGTGCCACATCAACATAGCAGACTGCTTCAACCATGTCGGTATACCCCGCACAGTTCCCTCACAATCTTGTTGCTACTTTCTAAGAAGGTATCCCCCAGATCCGGGTTAGGATCTATAGAACTCCCGAGACAGTACCCACAATAATAAAGAAAACAATTCAGACAATTGAAAACACAAGTGATCTTAGTCCTAAGTTACACCTCACTTTATAAGTATCCCCAGCAGAGTCGCCTGTTCTGTGATCGGTGGATTTAGAACTGACTGTTTAATGCTGGTTCGCGAAATGTCGCGGAAGCAAGAGTCGCCACCGTCTTTTATTTTCTCCAACATGGACAGGACAAAAGCACAGCAAAATTCCTTATGATATTTTCTCTCGGTTCGGGAGGTAGATTTATAGAAAGGGAAGGTGTTAGCACCCTTTCTATCCATGGTTATCCATGGGCTCTTAGATACTTGCTCATTGTGTTTTCAAAAGTGTTTGCTTTTCAAAGTGTGAGTGGGTTTGAAAAAGTTTCGTTTAAAAATTTCAGAATGACTCTTGTATCAGTCCTCAAGAGTGTTTGAAAAATTGTTTTGAAAGCTTTTTGAAAGTGTCTGTGTGAAAAGAGTTTTGATTTGTTTTTGAAGAGAGCAAGTATCCATGAGTCGTCTACCTACCCTAAGGAATTAGGCTGTGTAAATGTCCTTAAGGTAGTGCCATCCCACCATTAAGAGGTAGGTAGCACCACCATTGGAGGTGTTCGGGTCAATTCGAGTTTAGGGACAGTGTGGTCACTGAAGCAACAGTTAGGACACCTTAGAAGCTACCCTTATGTCCTTGATCCTTTTTTTAATTAGAGGCAACCGTTTCGAGGCAACTATTCCGAGGCAACCGTTTCGAGGCAACTTGTTTCGAGGCAACTGGATCATGGACATAAGGACTTACTAAGACGTCCTATACTTGACGACCACGTTTCGAAGGCAACAGGTGAGGCGTACCCTAGAAGTGGTGTGTGATTTTGTGTGTTATTTTCATGTATATTTATCTTTGATCAGGGCATTGTGAACTACGCTTCATTTTTAATTAGCCATACATTCTTTCATGCAAAGTTTAGAATTCAAGAGTGCGGAAATTTAAATGCGGAAAGATAAATCCTACACTATTACAAGGCGCGGGTCTATACATCGCCAAATTACAAAGACCCGTTTGATAAAAATGCGGAAAGTAAAAGACCTAATTACTATTACAAGCCTTGAGCAGTTACATAATATTCGAAAAGAAAATAATGCGCGAAAGAATAAAAGCTAGGACGTCCGAGGGTTTTGACCCTTTTGAAATTAAATTGAAATTAAAGTCTAATTATTATTTAGTTAAAGAAAAGAAATGTTTTTTAGGTTTTTGTATTTATGAAAATAAAGAAAATTGAAAATCAAGAGAAACCCTAATTCTAAATTATTTTTAATTATTAAAGAAAAATATACAAGTTAACCTAATTTACACTAATTAATTAAATTACATGTTTATTTACAAAAATATTTAGTAATTAATAATAATAATAATAAGAGAAAATTATTTATAAAAAAAAAAGATGAAAAGGTCAAAACCCTAATTCTTCTTATTTTATTTATTAAAAAAGATTAAAGTTTAAAACCTAATTTACTAAATTAATGGTTAGAGCTTACTTACAAAATAAATTAATAGTGAATTAAATATTAATTAAACATATTTTAGTTTCTGATTTTTTATTATGAGAATTAATTTATGAAAGTAAAGAAACAATTAAAAAGCAATTAAAAGAATTAAAATTGAGAAGAAAATAAAATTAAAGAATGCAAGCCAGGGGGGTGTCAGGCCCATTTGAGAGGTTTATTTGAAGTAATTTGGCCCATTGAACCAAAGCCTTTTTTGACTTCTTGGGATCACGTATGGGATGGTTGACTGGGTGTACCATGGACCTCATCCTGCAGCCTTCAGATTGGACCTTGAAGCCACTTGTCAGGCCTTAGCATATGCGTGTATGGTGAACCTTTGGTTGAATGCTGCATAGGAATACATTGAGACAAAAATTATTGAACATATGGGGGGACCTGGGAATCGAACCCAGGTCCCTATACCTGCAAGACACCTCAGCCACCAACTGAGCTAATGCGCGCGTTTGTTAATATAATGAAGAGTGATTATTATATAAAAAAAACAAGCGTTAGTGGTATGAACAAAAATCACGCGCCAAATATTTGAATGCCCCTATCATATGAAGACACGCATGCTTTCTTCTTCGTTTGCCTGAAACAAAAAGGAATGAATAGCGGGGGTTTTAAACCCCCACAACCTGAAAACGTGAAAATAGCGATTAGGCGTGTACTTAATATAAAAAGGGCGCGATGGTCTTAATAACTTCGTCTTGATGCCACGAATTCAACTGTACCAGTTTGAAGGTCTAATTTTACCATATAGGGAAAGCCCTAATTGGGACGTTCTGAAAACCTAATATCCTTTAATGGCAGATTTGGATTCAGGCAGAGTTAGGTCAATTAACCTATGCCAATCGCTTCAGAACATCATTGTTAGTGTAAATCAACAAATAAAACACATGAATAGTGCATGGAAATTAGAAAACGATTATGGAAAAGTTTGTGATAAACGTGATGCTATTCTACCAATTCTTGGAGTATGGAGACTGGAAAGTGATTGCAACACGTTCAAAGAAGTCTCAGCAAGGGTTTGGAATGCTTGTTATGCTTTGAAACACCCTGTAACTATGATTTCAGTTTTCAAGTTTTGGTGAAAATTTTGCAAAGTGGTTATGCCTTTCTGAGCAGCTTTTCGTGTATCATGGAATAGGGTTAGCTTGTGTATAAGTATCTGAATGAAATTAGGTCAAGAAAACAAGCCCAAGGTCCATGAATTTATGATTCCAATATTTGATTTTTCCATATCTTTTTTCAATCTTTTTTCATGCAAATCCTTGCCAATTGTGGAAGATATTGCCTTGTTGATTGATGCACGAAATCTCTTGTATATAATGAACATATTTGCTGCACAAAAAAGATTTAAAACCATTATTTGATATTTTTCTCATATTTAAATCTAATTAAATGAATTAATAATAATAAAAATTTAATTAATTAATTAAAAATAAGAAAATAAATCCCTTTGAGCTTAATGGGTAGTGCATATGCTTTGGGTAATGATTCAAGGAAGAATTTGAGGCCCATTAGCATTTTTGAAGTATTTTAGGCAAAGTTGACTTTTCAAAGTTCCCAAAAATTTCCCAACTTATCCAAGGCATATCTTGCTCAATTTTGAAGCTATGATCATGTTCTTGGACATTTTGGAAAGGTCTTGAAGTCCTATAACCAATGGCTTTGGTGCCATGTCATTTTGATTTACCAATCCCAAGTTATGGTCTTTGACTTAAAGTGCCTTTTTGTTGACTTTTGAAAATGACCTATAATATTGAGATTGATAACTTTTTGTGAGAGCATTTCTTGGACTTGAAGTGTGAAGATGAGTTGTAGAAAATTTCATTCTATTCAAAATGAGCTTTGGATGGGATTTTTCTGATAAACCATGAAGAAGTTATGCCCTGGTCAATTTGCAGTTGACTTTTTCAACTGTCCAAAAATAAAAACTTTTGCATCTTGAGTCTTTTTGAGCCAGGATTTGAGAAATCATGATCCAGAATTGATCAAATGATGTTTGTGGCTTCAAAATAAGATGTTGACCAAAAATTTTGACTTTTGACTGTCAAATGACCATTTTGCCCCTGCAGTTGACTGTGAAGCACTTAGGGTTTTTGACTGTGCAATTTGATGCTGCGAGTCTTGAAACTTGGCATATGGATGCTTGACAATGTATGTAGGCATGTGGGACTTGATTGGGCCCTTGGAAACCTCAATTTCTTTGTCAGAACCAAAACCCTAATTTTGACTGTGTTAGGAGGCAATTGGACTGTGCAACCCTTGAGATTTTGAACCATTTGGAGATTGTCCTAGGCAAATCTTGAAGAATATGGGAGGGCAAATTTTGGGGTACAACACAACTCTAGCCACGGGGATGCGAAAACATGTGCTGATGTATGTAGTCCAACTGATCGGTCACCAAGTCCATGAAGGTTATGAAGTCCACCCGGAGAGATGTCAGCTCGCCCCGCATGTCAGTAATTGCCTCATGTAAGGAGTGCAGGGTAACAGTAGGTGGAGGTGGAGTAATCTCAGGAGCCTGGGTCGCGGTCTCAGCAGAAGTAGCCTGCTTTTCCCAAGGATCAGGGAACTCATGGTATCCTGGCGGTGTAGCAGGATCTTCATCAGCATTAATAGTGTTTGGAACCTCATAAATGTCAACCGTAGATGGTGAGGAGGGCGGTGAAGCAGGATGGTGGAGGTTAAACAGCCAGTTATCTCGGTTGTGCACACTGGTGATAGGGTCCGGAAGCTTAAACTGGTGGACGATCTGATGATTAACTAGCAGGTCAAATTGATCTGGTCCAAGGTTTTCGATCATGCTAGTGCTAAAACAGAATGCAATGTCCATCGGCTTTATTCCATAAAGCGGAGCAGATCCGAGCATAGGCCGGCGGAGTCCAATTGCATTAGATAGAATGGTAACTAACCCACCCAACAAGATCGGTGCATTTGGAGTCTGGATGATACGCTCCATATTAGCGAGCATATAAGCTGCACCGTTCACCGGACGACTCTGGGATGCACAATACATAATAAATAGCTCATCGCGGGATACAGATGTGACATTCTGTTGTTTGCCAAAGATGGTGTGGGCGATGATCTTGTGGAAATACCTGATAGCCGGGTTATGGATGCATTCAGAGTAAAGATCAGACGGCTCAGGATGGTTATTACCAGTGATGCTTCCCCGGAAATAATCAAGATCAAATTCAGGCAAGAGGTTCTCCTATGTCATACTGATAACATCGGGTCCAAAAGGGAACCCAAGCAGCTGGCTAAACTCCCGGAGGTTATAAGTGTAATCCATGTTAAACATCCTGAATGTGATCAACCCACGGTTGAATCCCATCCCATGATTTGGAATGAAGCTCAGGGTGCTTAGGAACTCAAGGGTCAGCCTCTTGTAGGTACAGAACCGTCTTCGGATAGGAGCAGTATCCCAGCCAATCTGATGCAGCAAGTACATGACACTCTCACGAATGCCAAGGGCGGTTATAGCATGATCATCTGCGTAGATAGTAGGGCACATCTCCCGTTCACCCAGGTCCGCAAATCGTCTTCTTTGGTGTCTGCTTCTCAATTTGAAATTCATGAAGTTTACACAATCCATAGCGCTAAATATGAAAGCAAAAGAATTACCCCCTGAAAATATTTGATAAATGTTTGAAAAAAAAAGAGAAATTAAGTAAGTATTTTCGGGTTAAGAAATTGCCAAAGTTAAATTAAAAAGAAAAAGAAAGATTAAAGAGAAAAATAAAAACAGAAGAAAAATAGAAAAGAGTAAGAGATGCAATCATGAAAATGTTTTAAAGATTAAGAAAAAGAAAAGAAAACTAAAAGCATGTTAAAGCAGAAAAAATAATTAAAGTAAAACATGGGTTGCCTCCCACGAAGCGCCTTTATTTTATGTCGACGGCTCGACAGTTAACACCTATTCAGTTAGGTATTTGGGGTAGGCGGCTCACTTAACTGAAGATAAGCCGAGTAGTCGATATTTCTGACGTTAAAGTAGTGCTTTAGGCGCTGGCCATTAACTATGAATGGTTCGATAGAACTGCCTTTAATTTCTATCGCACCACTTGGGAAAACTTTGTTAATTTCGAATGGTCCGAACCATCTGGAACGTAATTTTCCCGGGAAAAGTTTCAGTCTAGAGTTGAATAGGAGTACGATGTCTCCTTCCTTAAAGTCTTTCCGCGAGATACCCTTATCGTGCCATTTGTTTGTTCGTTCTTTATAGATTTTAGCATTTTCATAAGCGTCTAAACGCAATTCTTCTAGTTCATGGATTTCTAACACTCGCTTCTCGCCAACACTCTTATAATTTAAGTTAAGGGTTTTTATGGACCAATATGCTTTATGTTCTAATTCTACTGGCAGATGACAGGATTTTCCATAAACTAACTTGAACGGCGTTGTTTCGATAGGGGTTTTAAAAGCTGTCCGATATGCCCAAAGAGCATCGTTTAGCTTGAAGGACCAGTCTTTTCTGGACGAAGTTACAGTTTTCTCAAGGATTTGTTTTATCTCCCTATTTGACACTTCCACTTGTCCGCTCGTTTGAGGATGGTATGGTGTGGCTGTGCGATGTTTAACGCCATATTTGGAAAGTAACTTTTCGAAGATTCTAGAGATAAAATGGGAGCCACCATCGCTGATCACTAGTCTTGGTACACCGAATCTTGGGAAGATAATATTCTTGAATAGTTTTAGTACCACACGTGTATCGTTTGTGGGTGCGGCGATGGCTTCAATCCATTTTGATACGTAGTCGACGGCTGCCAAAATATATTTATTTCCAAAAGATGCGGGGAAAGGTCCCATGAAATCAATTCCCCATACATCAAAAATCTCTACCTCGAGGATTCCTTTTTGCGGCATTTCGTTGCGTCTAGATATATTTCCCGTGCGTTGACATCTATCGCAGTTCATAATTGCTACGTGGACGTCTTTCCATAAGGTAGGCCAAAAGAAGCCAGTTTGAAGTATTTTTGCACAGGTTTTTGACGTACTAGCGTGTCCACCATAAGGGGCGGAATGGCAATGGGAAATGACGTCGTCTATTTCATCGTTAGGGACGCATCGACGGTAGATACCATCGGCGCCTCTTTTAAAGAGTAATGGTTCATCCCAAAAGTAGTGTTTAAGATCATGGAAAAATTTCTTCCGCTGTTGGTACGTTAAATCGGATGGTAAAACACTGGCAGCTAAATAGTTGACGAAATTAGCGTACCATGGTAATGTGGTATTAGTACAAATGGATTTTACTACCGCAGTTGTTAAAGGTTCGTTGTGTCGATCTAAACTGTCGGTAGGGTTTATCTCTAGCTCAGCAACAAGGTGTTCATAAGGGAAGTCTTCGTTTATGGGAACACTCTCGGTTTGGATTCCATCTAATCTCGATAAATGGTCAGCTACCACGTTTTCAGTTCCTCTCTTGTCTTTTATTTCTAAATCTAACTCTTGTAGGAGTAAGATCCATCTGAGTAGTCGTGGTTTGGCGTCTTTCTTGCTTAGTAAGTATCAGATCGCAGCATGATCCGTATAAATAATGATCTTGGCACCTACTAAGTAGGAACAAAATTTATCCAATGCGAATACCACAGCTAAGAGTTCCTTCTCCGTAGTGGCGTAATTCATCTGTGTTGGGTCGAGCGTTCTGCTTGCGTAGTAGATAGCGTGAAGCTTTTTTTCTTTGCGTTGTCCTAGGACTGCGCCTACAACATAATCGCTCGCATCGCACATTATTTCAAATGGTAGGTTCCAATCAGGAGGTTGCATAATAGGTGTCGAGATTAAGGCTTCTTTAAGTGTCTCAAATGCGTTCAAGCATTTATCGTCGAAAATAAACTCAACCTCTTTCATTAATAATTCAGTTAGTGGCTTGGTGATTTTAGAGAAATCTTTTATAAAACGTCGGTAAAAACCTGGGTGTCCTAGAAAACTTCGTATTTCTCTAACTGTTTTGGGTGGTTAAAGGTTTTTGATAATTTCGATCTTTGCTTTGTCGACTTCAATCCCTCTGTTTGATACAATGTGACCCAACACAATTCCTTGTCTCACCATGAAGTGACATTTTTCCCAGTTGAGCACTAGGTTGACACTGACACAGCGTTTCAATACTAATTCAAGACTTGATAAACATCCATCGAAACTCTCTCCACAGACAGAGAAATCGTCCATGAATACTTCCATGATTCCGTCTAAAAAATCTGCGAAAATCGCCATCATGCATCGTTGGAAAGTTGCAGGTGCATTACATAGTCCAAATGGCATTCTCCGGTATGCAAAGGTACCATAGGGACATGTGAACGTAGTTTTCTCTTGATCATCAGGATGAATGGGAAATTGAAAGAATCCTGAGTATCCATCAAAGTAGCAGAAATGGGAAAGTTTGGCTAAACGCTCGAGCATTTGATCAATGAATGGTAATGGGAAATGGTCTTTGCGCGTAGCTTTGTTTAATTTTCTATAATCGATACACATTCTCCATCCTGTTTGAGTACGTTGTGCTACCGATTCGCCTTTTGTTTTTGTTATAACCGTAACACCTCCTTTCTTAGGCACCACGTGAACTGGACTGACCCAGTTGCTATCCGATATTGGGTATATGATGCCTGCTTCTAGTAATTTCTGCACTTCCTTCTTAACGACTTCACTTAGGATAGGGTTTATTCGTCTTTGATGTTCTCTAGAAGTCTTGCAGTCCTCCTCTAGCATAATGCGGTGCATACAGAGATAATAGCTTATTCCTTTGAGATCTGAGATATTATAGCCTAATGTGGATGGATATTTCCTTAACACATTAAAAAGTTTTTCGGTTTCGATCTCTCCTAATTTGGCATTGATTATAATTGGTCGTTCGAGTTCTTTATCTAAGAATTCATACCTAAGATCTTCAGGTAATGTTTTAAGTTCTATACCAGGTTTCTTGTTAGTTGGGGCAAGATCGGGTGTTAAGGCTAAACATTCGCTTAGGTCGGCATCTAAGTGTTCTTGTTTCCAGTCCTTGTTCTTAAGGATAGTTGGTGTCTGAATTTTCAGCATCGTAGAATAGGTGTCCTCTTGGCATTCAAGTTCTTTGACACATTCATCAATGATATCTAGGAGACAACACGAGTCATCTATAGCAGGGGCTTTAAAGAATTGGGAAATAATGAATTCTACTTTTTCTTCTCCTACCTCGAAGGTAAGTTTTCCTTTCTTAACGTCTATGATGGCTCCTGCAGTAGCTAAAAATGGTCTTCCTAGTATGATGGGAATGTTTGAATCTTCCTTGATGTCCATTATTATGAAGTCAGTCGGTATGTAAAATTGTCCTATTCGGACAGGAATGTTTTCTAGCATACTAACAGGAAATTTGACTGACCGGTCGGCTAGTTGTAGGGACATCTTGGTAGGTCTCATGTCGCCTAATTTGAGCTTCTCGCAAATAGATAAGGGCATTAGACTGACACTGGCTCCTAAATCTCATAGAGCTTTGTCTATGACAGATTTTCCAATTACACATGGTATGGAGAAACTACCAGGATCTTTTAGCTTTGGAGGCATGTTATTTTGAATTATGGCGCTACATTCGGCAGTTAGCATAACGGTTTCGTTCTCAACGATTTTTTTCTTATTAGCCAATATTTCTTTTAGGAATTTAGCATATGACGACATTTGGGTTATAACTTCTGTAAACGGAATAGTGACGTTTAATTGTTTTAGAAGTTCTACAAATTTCTTGAATTGTCCCTCGTTCTTGGATTTTGCAAGTCTTTGGGGGTATGGAATTGGTGGTTTATATGGTGGTGGAGGCACATAAGGTTTTTCTGAAGCCTCTATGTTCTCATTCGCGTCTTCCTCTACATTTTCAGATTGATCTTTCGACTTCTCCATTTCTTTTTCGGGCTTTTGATACATGGTCGGGTTTTGGAGTCTAGGATCTACCGGTCCATCAAGGGCTGTCCCACTTTGTAATGTGATAGCATTTGCATGTCCTTTAGGATTAGGCTGTGGCTGACCAGGAAATGTACCAACAGGTGCGACAGAACCAGCTTGGTGTTGTTCTACTTGGGAGATTTGGGTTTCTAACATTTTGTTGTGAGTTGCTAGGGAATCTACCTTATTTGCTAATAGCTTTAACTGTTCACCGGTGTGAACGTTTTGATTGACGAATTCTTTGTTTTGTTGGGCTTGATTAGCGATAAAATTTTCCATTAGGATTTCAAGGTTAGATTTATTAGGAATGTTAGGAACATTAACAGTGGGTTTTTGATACCCTGGAGGTACAGCAGGTGCTTGGCCAGGTGCATATAAAGCGTTATTGCTCTTGTACGAGAAGTTAGGATGGTTCTTCCAACCAGGATTATAGGTATTGGCATAAGGATTTCCTTGAGCGTAATTTACCTGATCAGTTGATATTCCTGCTAAGATTTGACATTCGGTTCCAACATGACCAGGAACTCCACAAACTTCGCAGCTTGGGGTAACTGCAGCCACGGTAGCTGCAGGAGGCAAGGTCAAGCTTTCTATCTTTTGGGTAAGAGCATCTATCTTAGCATTAACTTTATCTAGGCTACTAACCTCATACATCCCGCCTTTGGCTTGAGTTTTCTCCACAGATGTTCTTTCTCCTCCCCACTGTTAGTGGTTTTGAGCCATGTTTTCAATGAGTTCGTTAGCTTCGTCATAAGGCTTGTCCATCAGTGTACCACCTGCGGCGGCATCTATAGATAGTCTTGTGTTGTACAAGAGTTCATTATAAAACATGTGGATTATCAGCCATTTTTCTAATCCGTGATGTGGACACATTCGCATCATATCTTTGTAGCGCTCCCATGCATCGAATAGCGATTCAGTATCCTTCTGCCTAAATCCGTTGATTTGGGCTCTTAGTGCAACGGTCTTGCTTGGGGGAAAGTATCGTGCCAAGAATACAATCTTCAGTCCTTCCCACGTAGTGACGGAATTTGATGGCAAGGATTGCAACCAAGCCCAAGCTCTATCTCTTAGTGAGAAAGGGAAAAGACGTAATCTTATCGCATCTTTACTAACACCGTTCGCTATAACTGTGTCGGCAAATTGAACGAATTTTGTAAGATGTTCATTCGGATCCTCAGAAGGATCTCTAGATAATTGGCGTTGTTGGATAGCTGATATCAATGATGGTTTCAACTCGAAATCGTTTCGGTTTATTGCTGGAGCAGCAATGCTGTTATGGGGTTCTTGTTGTGATGGAGCTGCGTACTCCTTCAGTGGACGGGTCCTTTGTTCTTCGGCCATGTCTAATTCTGGATTGGTTTCAGTTTCAGAGGAAGAATTAGAATCAGTTTCAGAATCAATCTTGATTTCTGGTTTTGGTAAAGGAATAGCGTGATTTAAACAGTAATCCCTGACTGCACGTCTTACGGAAAGAATGCGCTCAGGTTTGTCCGTCAATTTGTCAAATGGTTCGCCTTGTGAGCGAGTCCTTGGCATACAAATCGACAAAGGGTGTCTGTTTCCTAGTCTAAACGCGCAACAGAAGAATCGTAATTAATTGACTACCAGTCCCCGGCAACGACGCCAAAAACTTGATCGGGACTTTATGAGTCTGTTGGGATACTAACTGCAAGTATACAGTTCAGTCGTTCTAGTTTTAAAAGATTATCGAACCCACAGAGATTGAGGATCAATCGCATACGATCTAATGCTACAGTTTGTCTAACTAAGCGATGAATATTTGATTTTTGGGGGAAACAATTTAATTAAAAATAATAGTACTAGTTATACCGGTATGTGATAATCAGACTTAGGGAATTTGGTAAATTGCTTGGCCTATAAAGTATTTCGGTAAAAGTTAATTGTTTAAAAACCTGAGACATACACTCTCGTGTTTATGAAATAAGTCATGCTACTAAACCTAGTGGATGCACTTTAAATTTAATAACACTTTTTGAAAACAATTTGAGTTTAATTAATTTATTAAAACACTCTCGTGTATTTAAAAATCAATGCTTCGTTACCACTATCTGAGTTGAACCCCAGCTCTCGCATGCAGGTTCTTGCCTTAATTAATTTCCCACTCTCGTGGCAAAATCGTGTTAATTAATCTCTCACTCTCGTGACAAGGATAGTTAAATTAAACTTGGAAATTGGAAACCAGAAATTGTTTTATAAATATTTTTGGCCAAGGTATCACTGAATTCTTTCAGTTCTTACGGTCACATACCGGTATTAATAATTTAGCCAGACATAATTAACTTAACAGCAATACAGTTCAAAATATAATTCATAGCAACAATTGGCATAATATAGAAACTGAATGAATAATAATTGCAATATAAAACCTGGAATCAAAGTTGCTATGGTAATCTTGAAGTATTACAATAATCCAATCTTCGAGCTTGATTTGCAGTAAATAATTTGTGTTAATTCTTGAAAGAAGAATTAACACTTAAAACTAAAAACTAAGACTTTGAATGAAAATTACAGGAACGTGAAAACAATATTCCAAAACAAGGAAAATGGAAAATAACTGCAAAAGAAAATAATATTTGTTCTGAGGAAAATTCTTCGACCCTTGAACTATGCACTGGTACACATATATATATAGCATAGGAAAATCAGCAGTTGAGAATTCTTGATGAAGTCTTCAATGGAGAAAATATAGGAGCACTAATAGTGGTGGCAGGAAAATAGGAGACTCAACAGAAAAGGGAGAACGAGTCTGCCCTTAATGCCCACGTCTCAATCCATGTATAACGTCCACCTTCACGCGCGTGACGGTCGTCACAGGTGGGTGACGGTCGTAACGCGCTGAAGTAGTGCATTACGCTCGTCAGTGGTGTGTGACGAGCGTTTCTTCATGTTGGGGGGTGTTACGCCCGTCACAAGGATGTGACGACCGTCACTGTTCCAAAAATCTAAACTTTGTATTTTTTTATTCTTTTTCTCTTTGTTTATTGTCTAGCCTTCTTCATGTTGTCATTTTCCATCGGTTTGAGTCGACAAATGTTATACCTGTAAAAAGACAAATAATCTTGGAATAATCGGGGGTTAGACGACTTAATGAAATATAAAATCGGTAAAAAGCATGGTAATTATATGATATATTTTCTCGTTATCAACTACTACGCACAAAAAGAAGAATTCATGTGAAAGTACAGTAACACATCAATCATCTTTCTTCCTCATCGTTCATATTTAAACTATGTAAAACATCATTGTTAGTGATATTGTTTTAGTAGAAACACCATTGTACACATTTATTCAATTAACTGTTTAGACATTTCCTTGAGAAAAACTGGGTTGTGGTTATACTCAAGAAGACTTTGGCAGTAGTCAAAGTAGATTCGTAATCAAGATTGATTAGTGGATTAAGACCTCTTTGGAGAGAGGCAAAATCACCTTGGCGGATGGACTAAATTAGTTTGAGTTCAAACGAACCAGGATAGAAATCATCGTGTGCTTTCCATTGATTTTTGAGATCCCAATTCAACCCCCTTCTTGTGTTTTCCCCTTCTTCATGCATTAATTATGAATAGAACATTTAAAGAGAATAAATTTTTTTTCAAGCCATTTGATATTTGACTCTTTATAGTCAACCTATTGTTGATGGTTCCATGCACTTCTAAAATTTTAGGTTTTTTTTATCCAAATCATTTGTAGACAAACTTCGCCTGGGAGCTTTTTTATAAAAATTTTAAAAAAATATTGACATTTAATCATGAAAACAATTTAAAATAAACTTTTATAGATTAGTTTCGATCATCTTTGTATTCCACCCATATAGAGAACATTTGCATGTCCCCAGGAAACAAAATAATTGAGTGTTGCAAAGATGTCCTTGCCTAGCCCCAATTTCCTTACTTAGCCCGCCTGTGAGAGAAAGTTGTGATAGGCGCATTTGGGTTGCATTTAGCCCGCCTCTGCATCAAACTGCGATGGGCTTAATGTGTGGCTTTCGTAGCAAGCCCTCTGTGAAAGTAGTATAATAGGTTATTTCTATGTCTTTTTCCTGAAATATAGACCTAATAGATTGATGTAGTAGCATAAAATGTGCATGGTATTTAGATGAATACAACTCAAAGCAATAAAGTCATAATTTTTTTAGCAAAGTGATTAAAGAACACACAAATTCAACAAAGCCATTAAAAAAAGTTCAAAATAAAATTCCAAAGTTTAAAAGTTATAGATGTTTTGATCGGAGTCATATTCTTCAGGGTCTTATTCATGTTATTCTGGATCCTTTTCCTCTCCATATTCTTCTTTCTCGGTTGCTTTTTCTTTCCCTTTTCCTCTACCACTTGGCCTAGCATTTCCACTGCTTATACCTCTACCAACATGCTATGTTCCAATTCCTTATGGATAAAATGGCCTATTTTGAGGCCATTAAAGTTCTCTTTTAAATTCTTGCTGGGACTGCATAGGGAATTTGAACTTTGGATTCTGATCTCCAAATTACTCATGGATTCTTGTAATGCAAGCAAGCTTCTAAGATAAGCATAAATTACATTCCACTCATGAGTGAAATAGTTTTGCATGTTTCTATTGATATATTTCGGACCTATTGATTCCTGTTGGTTATGGTGAGCTGGGGGAGTAGGTATTTTATGGTTGCTGGCCCTATATTGTCGTGTCATGTGATTACGACGAACATATCCATAATCTATTGGAGTATCTATACGAAAATGATAGTAATAATGGAAATCAAATTCATAAACATTGTACAACCCTGTAATTAATCCTTGAAAAGTGAGAGGAGGTTTTGATCTTGAATGCACAGTTGCCCATATCTTATCAGAAATTATTCTAGCCACATTTACTTCATGATGAGTTATAATGAACCAAATGGTTTTACCATTTGTAAGCTTGTCAATGAGGTGTTTTATCTTAGAAGTGACATTGTGCAATAGGAAAATTAACCACACTTGGGATTTCATGGTGAGCTTATAAATTTTTAACTAGATAGGTTTACCTAACCAAACTATTTCATAAATTTTATTATTAGTGCAAATATCAATGACTATTCTATCATAGTTCAAATTATTCCAATGAACCAAATAAAAATCCAGTTGGTCATGTAAAACGTATCAGTCATATGAAATTTCCCTTTCTCTTATCAGTGTACTTCTTTCAAGTATATATATTCTTCTACAGGTTTGGCATTAGCATAGAATTCTCTTATGCTATCGATATTGATTTCATCTGGGGGATTCGATAAAGTTTTCCATCCTCTATTGTTTATTTTTTGTATGAATTTGGAAATTTCTCATTGGGTCTTCTATTTTAATTCTTCTTTCAATCACCAATTGCCTACTTGTAAGTTCTTTGGAAACTTCTTCGTGATTTGAACTCTTGAATTAATTTCTATCATAGGGTACTCTAGATCATTCTATCTCAAATTGTCTTTTCCTTTCAATAACAAATTTTTTTGGGTCCATCTTCATATTATCAAATAAACAAAATATATTTTTCTATTGTGGTTAGTTCAATGATAACCATGGCATATTTCTATTCTCGTGCACAATATTTTGATTTCATGTTCTCGCTAAGCGATGCTTATAGCTCGCCTAACACACTAACCTTATTTAAACCAAAACTTTTGTTGATTTTTGAGTAGAGCAGTGGTACACGAAGACATGAAAGTGATGTTTTTTTTTAATGTTTTAACCTAATATTTATCAGAATGCATTGGGGATTTCATCATTAATGGAATACATGGTACAATCATTTACTATTTCCTAACTTTAAGGATATACTAAGTAAATAATGAATAGTTCACATACGTTGCTTGACCATTTGAATTGAAGATGAAGATGGAGAAGATAAACTTGGTATTTTACTTTTTTGACAATGATGGTGCTAGTTTGATTTGAAAATATGAAGAAACAATATGAATAACCTATTGGACTTAAGACTTTTGACCATGCAAATAATGCAGGTTTAAAACTTTTGCGGATTATGTTGTGTTAGAATCAATACCTTACATAGGGATCCCACATGTTTAATAGCCTTGAAAGGCGACAATGACTCTAACATAGGGATCCAACATGTTTAATAACCTTGAGAGGCGACAAGAACTCTCACGTAGGGATCTAGCATGTTTAATAGCCTTGAGAGGGGGTTTGGCCTTGCTTATCCATTTCTTGAGGTTCTGCAGAAAAAATATCAATAATCCAAAATTCGTATAAATTAAGGGAAAGCCTCATAAAAATCAAATACTAATTCAACAGTTCCAGAAAAGAGCGCCCCCATAAAAAAATTAACACATAACTAAATTAAAAGAGGTTGATCCTCTTCCCCCGCCATAATCTTGGCGATCTCTTCCTCCGAGTTGGCGAATGTAACACCCTTCTAAACCCACATATAGTTTGCATATAATTTACGAAAATAATTCAAATAAAACAACCAACAAGGGTGTCACATCTTCATATAAACATCATATAAAACACCCTGCTTCATAACACAGGTTTTAAAAATCAATTAAAACAAATACTTCATTAATAACAACTATGAAACTTAAACTACTCGTAGCGGAATTCATAGTTTCAAAACACTTTTATTAAAATACTTCATAGAAGCTTCATCATACTTCATCGTTCACAATTTATAATTCAAATAACTCAAATACCACGAAAGGTAGTTTAAATCTCAAGATAACTAAAAGAACATAATTATTCCAATCAAACGATCCCAACCCCGATGTTACATATCAAAGCAAGACCCACTTTATTCAACAGGAAATAAATAATGCACTTCGAAGCTATCCTCTAAGCTTTAATGAACTATTCCTGGTTACAACAAGTTACCCACGTATAGAGGCAACATTTCCAAGCCAAAAGGGTGCGGAATCACAAATTATTATAAAATATATATGGAATAGATATATTAGTATAACAACAACTCATCATGGATTCTACTTATCATCATACTTCATATATTATACTCACACTTTCGCATCATCAATACACATCAATTATATCATTATATCATCATATTAACAACTATCATACAACACCACTGAGATCACAACGTCATCAACATAACATAATAAATCATTATTAAATGTCACATATAATGCAATGCAACACCATTGACTCATGCATGTGGTACCAAAAATTCACTAATAACCAAGTCATCTTTCTCCAAATATCCCCACCATAGGACCGATTTCCGCTTGGAACCAGAGCACTTCACAAAAATAAACTCAATCCACACCATGGGATTGAGGCCATCACTGGACTAACATCCTAAAAATCATCATTGGAACAACTTCCTAACATCACTGGGCCAACTCCCTAACATATGGCACGAATGCACGATACGCAACAACATAATATAACATGACCACTGCTAGTCAACACGCATCATCATTCATATAAAAATCATATAATTATCTTTACACGGCATGTATGCATATAAAATATGCAATCATCATCTTTATTCATCATAACAACATCAGTTACTTCATAATACAACATATCATCATTATAGCAACATCAATTCATTATTTACACATATATCATAATAAATCAATCACAAAATCTTCCAATTCATCAAAGAATAGATACTGGAAAATACAACATATTATTCATTACACCACAAAAAATTATAGTTCATCGTGTTAGCTTCTTAACACTTTGAACGGTGCGTTAAACAGATTCCTGAAACTCAAGTTACGACACTTTAAAAATCTTGCCTGTTGCGCCTCGCCTAAGGCTCGTCCGACGAAGCAGCTTGCTTGCCTGAGGCTCTCCCGATGAGGCTGGGGCGAAACAACTTCCCCCATACAAAATTCCAGAAGTCTGCTTTTCCATCATCTCTTTCTCCAGACGACCTCTTCATTTGCCCGGCGAGCTCACACTCGCCTCTGCTTCACCCGGCAAAGCTGAAGCGAGACATCTGCTCCATATATTTTCTAGAACCTTCCAAAAACCATCCCTCTCTCCCGCCTTACTCTTTCCCGGTGAAGTCTAGGCGAAGATGCGTCGCTCGGAGATTTGGGAAGCTCATCCGACGAGGGCGCAAAAACAACAACTCAGTTGTTGCGTTTTTTGCACAGAACCAGTCCAATTTCCTTAGATTTCACCACCCATTCAATCCAAAATTTACACAATTCATCATGATTTCATAACATCACAATAACACATCATAGTAGGCATCATATATATCATTTCATAGCATTACCACATCAATATATCACTAATTTCATCATTTATTTCATCACAATCATCATGTTATCAAATTCATCATAAAACCCCAAACAACCTACATACCTCTAAACCCTATATCAATCATAATAATAAGGATAATCCTCCTTACCTTATATTCTCTTAGCAATGATCTTTCTTTCTGTGTGTTCTACATAATCCCTCTGAGTTCTTCACGATTGTATAGAATGAGACACTAACACTCTATTTTCTTAGTTTAACCCTTGGACCCTTTCTATGGTCTTCCTATATTACCCTCACTTATCACTCCACCAATTACCACCTTGCCCTTATTATTTCTACACAATATATTATCTTTATTTCACTAATTAAAATAACTCTAAATAATTACTCTAATTATTCTAAAATTATTAAAAACACCCGATATCACTTAATTTCTACTATACCATACATAACATCACATCACACATCATATTCATCAAACCATCACATATTCTCACAAATACATCATAAATACTCATCCTAAATCAATTAAATAATTAAATAAATAATCTACTAACTTTGGGGTGTTACAACTCTTCCCCACTTAAAATAATTTTCACCCTTGAAAATTACCTGGCGGAAACAAAATCGGATAAGAATCTTTCATCTGATCCTCATTGTTGTACCCTAAAATTTGCCCTCTCAATTTCTCAAGAATTCTCAGACAAGATCTCCTTTGGTTCAAGACTGCATAAGGTTTGATCAACTCAAGACACCTCCTCAAGCACTGATGACTCAAAATTAGGGTTTGAGTTTGTATAAGGACAATTGGATCTTTAATGCTTCATATGACTTTCATGGATCATTTTGGGTTCCCAAGATTGCTCATGTCAAGTTTCAAGCTTTGGATCACATTTTTGCTCAGTCAATTGGTCAATTGACCTAAAATCAACTATATTGGGGAAAAAGGTCAACTGTGGTCAATTTACAGTCAAACTTCATAATTTTCGATCCATATCATCATTTTAAACTCACATGAACCATTTGGTCAAGTTTGGATCACAACTTCTCAAGAAGCTTGATCAGATCATCAAATGGGCAAAATGGTTAAAATTAGGGCAAAATTGGAAGAAAGGTACCATTCTATTCTCATAAAGCAAACTTTATGCAAAGTTAACTTGTATTGAGCTTTGCACTTATTCCTTCTACGCAAAGCTTCCTCTACAAAGTCATATAAGCATGTTTAAAGTTAGTAACCACTCTAGATAGCCTTGTACCTTGCCTTGAAACCATATTTGTCAAGCTTTCTTCAAAAACAAGTCAAAATCCCATAACTTGTGATCTTGTGATTCTGACCACCTCAAGTCTCCAAACCTTTTCCTATATATCAAGATACTCTTATGCAACTTAGGACACGATCAAACAATCCCTAAAACTCTCCCAAACTCCCTCTAGCTAGAAATTGCACACAAACTCCATTTTTGTGCAGGTTCTGACCTTGAACTTGTATCTTCCATTTCCATCGTGCATTTTCCCTCAAAATCATTTTCAAAGATTCCTTACATCAAATAAAACTCATCCCTGTCTTTGTTTCCCAACTGTAACACCATCTTCTTCATCTTCCATAACCAAAAACAGAGCATTGAAAGTGGACTTCTCTAGACCATTTCAGCAACTCTCCAATCTAACTAATCATTGCATTAGCTTCCTGGGGACTCAAGGAAGCTAACTTGATCATTGCAGCATCTTGAAACAAGTTTCAACTCAAAATTCGAATTCCATTTTCAAGGTGAGTTTTCTGAATTTTGAACTTTTCATATATGAGTCATTTGATTTTCATTTGTGAAGATAAAATGGAGATATCATAGTCCTGAAACTAACCATGTCCTTAGATTTCATTTATATTGCTTGAGTAGTTATAATTTTGAATATGAATATCCTGGAAAAGTTAGGTCAAAATTTGGTACCATTAGAAATTCTCATTCATCATTGATCTATAGCTTTAGTTATTTACATTTCTGGAACCGTGATGAAATTTTACACAACTTTCATGTTTACATTTTCCATTTTGGATGAGAAATGAATGAGTTACAGGGATTTTGGCTCAAGGTTGAAGATGAAGTGAATATTCAGAACTTAGTTTATGTTAAGTTTAATTGAAGTTATTCTATGAACGAATGAAATAGACCACCCCAGTGGTACAAACAGCGCGCGCTAAAGCCTTTCCATGTAGAAGGTCCTGGGTTCGAGCCCTAGTGAGACCTTTTGCATTTTTTTCACATTTTTCTTGTTCTTTTTTTTTTGTTTGGCAGCGCATTGGACTTCTTTGTGTTGGGCCTGGCTCCACTTTACTGCACAACACCCCCCATCTTACTGGTTCCAACGCAGGCCCAATGTTTTTATTTTCTTTTCTTTTGCTGCTTGACAAAAAATATTAATGGGTCAAACTCAAAAACTGTTTTACTTCTAAACACCCCAAATTCAAATTTCACCCCCCTGACTTTTAACTTCTATATTTTATTTTTTATCTTTTCTTTTATTATTATTATTATTATTATTATTATTATTATTATTATTATTATTATTATTATTATTTATTAATAAAAAAATCTCAAAATGTTTTTATTTATTATTTAGGTATTAATATTTATTTTGTTTCTTTTAAAACAAAAAGGCAAAAAAATTATTTTCTTAAACAAATTTAATTCTTTTCTTAAATTAATTAGTAATTAGGCTTAGGTTTAATTTATTTTCTTTTAATTAAAAAATTAACTTAGAACTTAGATTTTCTTTTAATTAATTTTTATACTAACTTAGTTTAATTAAAAACTTTTTTCACAAATAAAACCCTAAAAAATTTGTTTTTCTTAATAAATTAATTTCTTTTAACTTAATCGTAATCTTCTCATTCTTAGCTAATTATCTTCTTTTAAGTTAATTAAGTCAAAAAAACATTTTCTTAAACAAAATGAATTTTCTTCTCCATTCATATCTTTGTATATTTATTCATTCTTGTACATTTAATTCTTGTAAATATTCAATATAGTTGTAACAGATAATTAGGATTTAATTTCTTGCGATCCTCATTTGTAATTTGTATACCCCACCCCCAATTGATGTAATAGCGTAGTATATTTAATTTCGACAATCTATAGCTTTTATATAAATGCTAGTAATTAGGGTTTGTATGGAAAGATAAAATCAACAAGTAGAAAACCCTAATCCAAGGCAAATTCAAGCATGAAATACAAACACTTACACACTTTGCACCTCTAGGGTTTACTCCACTTTGCTGCCTAAAAAAAATATAATCATAATATGCATATGAGACGTCTTAGTAAAAACAATCAAAAATACAAGATCATAGTCCCTCGATGATGCTACGAATGTTGCCTTAAAAATGATCTTAGTTCCTCAAGAGAAATACTAAGATATCTCACAACATTGCTATTCGTGACTATACGATGACCCGCGCATGTCCATTTACATCCAAAGATAAGGTTACTTACCAATCAATGGTGAGATAACAATATCAAAGGAAGAGAGAAATGAACAAAAGACTCTTTGGGTAGGTAGAACGTTCTTAGTTGCTTGCTCATAATCCATCTTCAAAACAAACAAATTTTCAAACACACCAAACACTTTCAAACAAAATATTATCAAAAGGCCAACATTTTGTATGCATTCTTATAGAGACGAGAATCATTACAAAGTTTTCCTAAACGAAGGCGCTTTTCAAAAATACTTTCAAAACCCACCACAAACACATTTCAAACAAAGCAATTTCAAAAGTGAGCTAGCAAGCAACTAAGAGCCCATAGATAACTATGGATGAAAAGGGTGCTAACACCTTCCCTTTTCATAACCTACCCCCCGAACTCAAGAAAATATCTCAAAGGTCTTTCTGTTTCTTTTCACCCTTTCCTTATTGGATAAAAGAAAAGTCGGTGGCGACTCTTACTATCCGCAACAATTGCGATAAAACACAAAACATCCAAGTCAGTTCTTCCACCGTATTACACTCATGTTCCCAAGTCCAACTTTCACCTGCTGGTCCACCCCACAATACCTTCACCAAGATAATGTATTTAGCCCGCAGTTGCTTTACTTCCCGACCTTCTATCCATACGGGTGATGCTTCAATAGTCCAGTTATCTCTCACATGTACATCATCCATTTGGATAACATGCGAAGGATATGGAATGTATCTCTTTAACTGAGACACATGAAACACGTTATGAATATTCACAAGCAACGATAGTAAAGTAATCGGATAAGCCACCTCATCTATCTTCTCAACAATGTGCTATGGACCAACAAAACGCGGTTTAAGCTTTCACGACTTAAGAGCCCTACCAACACCAGTTACCGAAGTAACTCTCAGAAACACATGATCGTCCTTTTGGAATTCAAGTTCCTTCCTCCTCTTATTATGGTAACTTTTCTGATGAATCTGAGAAGCTTTCATCCTCTCTTGGATCATCTTGATCTTCTCAGTCGTTTTCTACACAATTTCAGGTCTGAGCACAACACTCTCACCTGACTCATACGAACACAATGAAATTCCTCATCTCCTACCATATAATGCTTCATACGGTGCCATACCAATACTCGCATGAAAACTGTTATTGTGTGTAAAATAAATCAATGGCAAGTGGTTTTCATGAGCACCTCCTTATTCCAACATACAAGCCCTTAACAAATCCTCCAAAGACTGAATAGTCCTCTGTAATTCCTCATTTAAATATTTAGTCATTGTTTGTTGATTTTGAATTATTTTTACATAACTAAGGGTATGTGGGCATGACTAAAGGTATGAGATAACTTAGTTCTAATTAGATAATTAGAGTAAAGTTTAGCCTATGGTATAATAATAATAATGTTGGTGAATGATGGAATATACTATTATTATTAATAAAAATACTATTGTTAGATATATGGTATAGTTACCACTATTATTATTATTATTATTGTTATTAATAATACTATAGTTATAATTATTATAATTATTATTATTCCAATTATTATTATTAGATAATATTAAAACATAATTCAGAGAGTGGTAGAGATAATTGGGAGAAACGGCTGTCACATAGAAACAAAGAAGAGAAGAGAAGGAACGATTATGACAAGAGATAATTCCACAATTGTTGACGAATCAAAGCTCCAAACTAAGGTAAGGGTGATAATAGGTTCTTTAAAGGGTGATTATAACACGAGAGGGTAGTGAGGGTTCCTTTCCCTCTCTAGGTCTTGTGTGTGTATGATGTATGTTCTTCTTTTGTTTGATTGATGTTGTCTCTATGTTATTCTATGTGGAATTATGGATTAATTGATGCCAATGATGTAATTTTGTTGATAATTGTTGCTGTTGTGGTGTTATTCCATGAAACCCCAATCTAGAAAATATGGGTTTGTGGGAATTGATGAATTTATGATTTAAACTTTAAAAACATTGATAAAATGATAGATTAATAAAGTAGGATAGATTCTTTAGGCTTATACTAGTATAGATGTTGTTTTGGGTCAGAATTAGAAGCTTGAAGGCGCTCTAATGGGTGAAAAATTGCAGTGATGCAAAAACAAGATTTTTGGTGTTGCAGACTGCCCATACGCGTAAGCCAGGGGGCATTTACGCGTATGAGGGGACTTCCCATGGCCATTACGCGTATGTTACGCGCCCTGTCTCATGGCTAGCACACTCCTCTGGTGTTACACGTAGGATACTCGTAAGGGAAGAAGGCGTTATTCGTATGGCAATGCCATTATGCGTATGCAATTTCTTGATAAGATTTTGAAGGAAATTTCCCCCTCTGGTCATATACGTAAGCCAGAAGGCATTACACATATGGAGAATGGGCACTTTGGACCTACGTGTAACTCATATAGGGGCTGGGGCGAGGTAGCCATGCATTACGCGTTTGGAGTAGGACCATATACGTATAAGCAGGCCTGTGTGGAAAAATTCCCGTTTTCGCGATTTCTTTCCTGTTTTCGCGTGTAGTGTAGTTTCTCTTGGTTTGTAATGACTAGTATGGATTAGGTTAATATAAGAAGGTTAGTAATAATGGAAATTGGGTTAAAACGTGGAACCTTGTGTCAATTTTGTATGATGTGTGATGTTAATTATGTGATGTAACATGGGGATGGTATATGAAAATGTATAGATGAATTGCATCATATATTGCATGATGATGATGGTGATGTTGTTGGCCTGTATTGGTGTAATATTGTGGGCTTATGCCCTGTGATTGCATAATTTCATTATTTCATGCTGGTGTTGCGTACATTCATTAGTGAGGGCTTATGCTCTGTTGTTGGCCTGTAATGGCGTTATGTTAAGGGCTTATGCCCTATTGTTTCCCTATCTGGAATGTGTTGAGGGATTATATCCTGATGGTACCACATACATTGAGTTAATGTCGGACTCATTGCATTGCATTATTGTTGAACCGATGTTGGGTTATGTGGATGATGATTGTGTTGCAAAGTATTGGATGGAATGTAATTTATGTGAATTATATGAATGGTGTAATTACTAATCCTTAGCGTGTGATATTCACGGTATATTTATTGAATGTAATTTTCACCCCTTTCTGTTATTTTGTCTGTGCTCTTTTGGGAGTATAGATAATTAGGTACCTGAGTAGTGCTTAGAGTGAGTGTTACCTGATCGAGTCTTAGGAGTTACTCTGATACGTAACATGGGATTTTTGGGAATTTGTTATACTTTGCATTGTTTCATTTTGTTACGTATCTTATTTCATAATTATGTTAAACCATGCATCTTGTGGAGTTTGATTATTGTTGAGCCTGAGTGCCAAGGAAGTGAAATAATTTAATTGTTCCGCTATTAAGTTGATTTTTATGAGAAGTTAAATAATAAATTGGCTTGAAACCTTATGAGTTTTTGGAATATGTGACATCCTACTTGTGTACTCTGATATATTTGATATATTTTATTATAATTATTCTTTTGGGAAATTGGGGTGTTACAATTGGTATCAGAGAAAATCGGTCTGTCCGGCCTGATTGTTGAGTCAATAGTGTAGTGTGATGGTTAAATATTGTTGATGTGTTTCTTCTAACGATTGTTTGATGTTATGGTGTGAAATGGAGAAATGGATGGAAGAAACGATGTTGCTCTTGCTGCTGCTTTGCAGGCTATGGATAAGGTTGTTCAACATCAGCCTAATACTGGTGGGAATGATGGATCCCATGTGTGATATGGTGAGAGAACTGACTTGGGATTTGCGTTTTGTGTTCGCAAATGTTGCGGTTTAGCAAGAGTCGCCACCGACTTTTTATTTTATCCTAAGGAAAGGTCAAAAAGCACAGGAAAGACCTTTGAGATGTTTTCGTGGGTTCGGGGGGTAGATTATGAAAAGGGAAGGTGCTAGAACCCTTTTCATCCATGGTTATCCATGGGCTCTTAGTTACTTTTTTTAGATCACTTGCCTTTGTTTTTCAATTGCTTGAAATGGTGTTTTGTGTGTGTGGTTTTGAAAATGTTTTGAAAAAGATGCCTTGTCTAGGAAACCTTTGTAACAATTCGTTTGAATGTTTTACAAAGGTGGTTGTCTTTTTGAAAAGATGTTTTAATGTTTTTGAAAGTTTGTTTTGAAATTGTGTTGAGATGTGTGTTTGAAAAATGACAAGGATGTTTTGCAAGATTTTTGATCAAGTAACTAAGAGCTATCTACCCTAATTTACTTAAAGATTTTTCTTATGTTTTAACCCTTTTAGCAGTGTTGTTTCACCATTGTATTTGGTGAACAACCTTGTGTTAGGATGTTGAACGGGACGGGCGCGGGACATTTATATAGTCATCGAAGGCAACATATGGGATGTTTTAGCAATGTTGTTTTAGGGACTAGATCGTTTACCGAAGGCAACATCGAGGGTCATCGAGGGACTACGATCTTTTATCGAGGGTCTTTGCTAAAACTCCCATGCTCGAGGTACATGACTATATTCTGAGGCAACAAGTGAGATTACCCTAAGGGTGCATGTGTGCAAAGTGTGTTTTATTGCATGCATTTGTCTTTGATTTTTAGATTGTCTACTTGTTGGTTTTATCTTTCCATACACACCTAGTTACTAGCATTTGTACAAAAGTAACAAAAATTGCAAAAAACAAACCCTACACTATTACAACCATATTGAAGTGCATAGACACTACTACGGAAAAGGGCTTTTAAAGCGCTTATTTTGGCCTTTAAAAGCGCTTAAAAGCGCTTTAATAGCTGGCGCTGGCGTAGGTAACAAAAGCGCTTCTAAAAGCGCTCTGGTAGACCCCCCCTTTAAGAGCGCTTTCCTGGAAAAAGCGCTCTGGTAGGACCCCCTATAAGAGCGCTTTCCTGGAAAAAGCGCTCTGGTAGACCCCCCTTTAAGAGCGCTTTTCCCAGAAAGCGCTGCCAAAGACCAGTAAAAAAGCATAAAAAATTAAAAAAAAACACAGCATACAAAAGCGCTTTTGGAAAAGCGCTCTGGTAGGCCCCCCTATGAGAGCGCTTTTTCTGGAAAAAGCGCTCTGATAGGCCCCCCTATAAGAGCGCTTTTCCAAAAGCGCTTTTGTATGCTGCGTTTTTTTTTAATTTTTTATGCTCTTTCCTGGTCTTTGGCAGCGCTTTTACTAAGAAGCGCTTTAGTAGGTGGACCTTTAAGAGCGCTTTTTAAAAGCGCTGTCGTTTCTAAATGAGGTATTTTTATGTGCAGCCTATAATTTAATCCTCCCAGTCGACCTGTAATGTTTTCGACCTGTAATATTTTCGACCTGTAATATATTTTTGACCTGTAATATATTTTCGACGCTATTATTTCAGCCATCAGTAAGACAATATATATACTAATATAATACCATTATAATATCCAAAATTATATATATACATCATTACATCAATAATATTATAGTTCAAATCGACACAAATCCTACATGAAAAATTGCTTAATATAATATTGACACAAATCTTCTTTAATTTCTTCCAACTTAAGCTTCGGGTACCCAGCAACACGGAATTCGTCAAGGTACTACAAAACAAAAACATAATATAAATGATATATTTAGTTAAATGTAATAAATTATATGAAATTATCTTAAGTTATAAATTCATACCGTGAGCGGAATCTCTAATTGATTCGCCTGAAGGATTTCTTTCATGAACCTCAAAACAAAGTATCCGCAATCATGACTGTTTCGCTGTTGCGGACACTACATAATAAAACAAATAAGATTCTATAGTTGTCTTGTTTTACCAAGTAGCATAAATATTATAAGCAAAATTGTGAAAAGTAATGTACCTGCACTTGGATCCAAGTGATGTTGTTTGATTTAGTCCGGGATACCTGTGCGTCCCGTTGACTACGGAACACTTGTATTGATCTAATTATTAAATATATAAAAGCATATGTTTAGATCAATCCCACAAATAAGAAAATATATAAATATACACGAATATATATTTAGAACGATCCCACTTACAAATCAACGATTTCCTTCATAGCCGGATAATTGGTCCATTCACCATTTACCGAATTCAGATAATACATGACTTCTCTTATCGGGTTGATAGCAAGCAGCAACCAGTGTGCTCTATAAATTAAAACAATAGGTTATATGAAAATTTTGCTATACACAAAAGAAACAGAGATTAGATGAACCAAGAATGAGAAACTAACCCTACTGGTCGGGTATTATACGCCCAAAGATGCAGACTTTCTGTATTGCCGGTGGACATGAATCTATCTACTAAGCGATGTCTAACTGATTCCGGTTCCGAAGCAATTGTCATTCCGCTGCAATGGGCGGAAGACACGAAACGGAATCTGTTAGACAATGCAGTCCCGCGCAACACTCTATCATACAACAACCTTAAATAAAAACATAATAAACATTAGATTATTTTCATTGAAATGTGTAAATAAATTATATTGTGGGACTAATTAAATAATATATCGGATGAGTGAATATTACCGGATGTATGAGTGCATATTACTGACGCCTAGTTGATCATGCCTAAAAATCTCTTCCAAGTCATCAATTGTAATATGTGACGGGAATTCAATACCGAAGACACTTTCATCCATGTTGATTTCACGTAAACCACCATCCTTCAAATCGGACATATCAACCATTGTTGCGAGTGTCGAACGGTATCGAGGCACAAAAGCACCGCCTTTTTTTGCCGCTTGCTTCGGAGGACCAGTGGGTGGTACGCTACGAACCTGCTGCGTCACTTGTTGTGACTCCCGAGCGGATGCCTAAAAATCATATAAGTTAGGTAAAATATAAAATCATGCAGATTTAGATTCAGACTATATATTAACACTTTAAATGTACCTCTTTTAGTGATGCAACAGACTCCTCCTCCTGTAAAATCCCTTTACCCTTAATTGCGGGTTTTATAGGAGCAGTCTAAAATTAAAATGTAAAAAATAATTAATAAACGGTTTAGAATTGACATTCGAAAACTAAATGATTCATAATCGTTTTCAGTATACCTCATCACTAATGGTAATGAGCTCCGAGGGCCATGCAACAAATGATCCTATTGCATCTCGCAGCAATGTCGTCTCTGAGACCATGTCAGGTACCGGTAGAATCGCATCACGATCTAATACAACATCCACCGATACTTTCAGGTGTCCATCCGGGAGCGGTCTGTGGTGAAGTAAATCTCCCGAAGTGTTGTGCACTTTTCCCTTGCCAACTAGTCGATAATTCGGTGACGATAAGTATAGTTGGCAAGATGAAATGCCCTAAACAAATAGAAAATATAAAGTCATTATCATTAATAAAATAGAACAGTTTCTAAGGAAAAAAACTTATAATTACCTCGGGAAATTTCTTTTGATAGTTGATACTAGCCTTATCACTAGTTTCTCTCACCGATGAAGTGTTGCAATTTTCTCTCATATACATATCTTTATCTCTTTGCAATTCAGAGACCTGTGCTTGCAATTCCTGCAACTTTTGCAACACTTCTTCATTGGTAAGATTTGATCTTCTCCTAGAACTCTTATAAAAAGAGGTTGGAGTCACACCATGACCCTTACCCCTCACCCGACCGGGATACTCGGGAGCATCTAGTACTCTACTAAGTACGCTCTCCTCACTGGTGGATGCCGATTGCGACAAGGTCTCCTGTAATTCATTTACATTTAAATAATTATTAGTGGAGATAAAAAATCATTTATATATTAAAAAACATTTGATTTAATTAAAGACACAGTATTATACTTACACATTCAGTATAAACTCTCTGAACATCGGGATCGACAGCTTGATTCTTGCCCACACGAGCTTCCTTCCACAACACATGTACAGGGTACATCCATCTCATACAACGTTCAGCAGGGTACATCCATCTCATATAAGCTGGTCCGCACAGTTGTGTCTCTTTCACAAGATGAACGACTAGATGAACCATTATGTCAAAAAACGAGGGAGGAAAATACATTTCAAGATCACATAAAGTAACAACTATCTTGTTGTACCCCAAAATTTGCCCTCCCATATTCTCCAAGATTTGTCAAGTCAAGGTCACAAAATTCCCCAAGGGTTATGCAGCTCAACTGTCTCCTATACAGTTAAAACTAGGGTTTGAGTCCTGATCAAGAAAATGAAGTTTTCAAGGGCCCAATCAAGTCTCATATGCCTGCAAAGATTGTCAAGTATCCTCATATCAAGTCTCAAGGCCTTCAGCTCAAAATTGCACAGTCAAAACCCTAAATTGCACTACAGTCAACTGTAGGGGCAAAATGGTCATTTGGCAGTCAAAAGTTCAAATTTTTGGTCAACATATCATTTTGAAGCCACAACCATCATTTGATCAATGCTTGATCATGATTCTCAAAATTTGGCTCAGAAATCATCAAAGATGCAAAAGTTGCTATATTTGGACAGTTGAAAAAGTCAACTGAAATTGACCAGGGCATAACTTTCACATGGATTATCAGAAAAATTCCATCCAAAGCTCATTTTGAAGAGAAAGACATTTCCTACAACTCATCTTCATATTCCAAGTCCAAGAAATGCTCTCACAAAAAGTTATCAATTTCAACATTATAGGTCATTTTCAAAAGTCAACAAAAAGGGACTTTAAGTCAAAGACCATAACTTGAGATTGGTAAATCAAAATGACATGGGACCAAAGGCATTGGTTAAAGGACTCAAAGAACTTTCCAAAATGTCCAAGAACATGTGAAAAGCTTAAAAATTGAGCAAGTTATGCCTTGTGGAAGTTGGGAAATTTTTGGGAATTTTGAAAAGTCAACATTGATGCAAATGATCCAAAAATGCAAATGGGCCCATTTTTCTTCCAAGTTTCTTCAAGCCTATGCACGACCATTAGGCCCAAAGGGAAGTATTTTCTTATTTTTTAATTATTTATTTGAATTTATATTAATATTAATTCACTTAAATCATTTAAATATGTAGAAAATATAAATTTGACCTAAAAAAAATCTTTTTGTGCACATTCTACTCTCAATATTTCGTGCTTGTTTGATTATGGAAAGTTTTAGTATGATTGGAGCATGATTGACACAAATTGCACATAGAAAAGATTTGTAAAGATTCTTAAAAAATCAAATATTGAAAACAATCAATGCCTTGGATTTTCTCAAGTTTTGTTAACCTAATGCCTTGGCTACATATTCAGGAATGCAAACCTAATGCCTTTACACTCTAAGCTGCGCCCCAAGAACAGTTTGCAAATTGAAATTTTTTCATAAAACACAAAAACTGAAAGCTAGTTTTTAGGTCGATTCAAGCTTCAATTCTTGTTCTATCAGCATCCTCAAGCTTCACTGAACGTGTGTCAATCAAAAACATCAACCAAAACGCCTTGAATTGGTACCCATAAGTCAAACTGTGAAGCAAAACTTTTGAAATCGCATATCATAAATCATACGTCTTTTGCATTTTTTGTTTATGAATTCTTGTTTAGCCTGAAGTTTGTGAGCTAACTATCATGTTTAATTGAGTTATTACGCAGTATATACAATTTCGCCATGATCGTTCTTTAGGGTTTTCAGAAGAAAAAATTAGGGCTTTCACAATAAAGCAAAATTGGCCCTCAAGACCATGACGGTTACATTCAGCAAGCCTGGACGAACCTGAAACGCTGTTCGCGATCAATTTATATATGCTATAGCGCTAGTCGCTATTTTTCCATAGCCTGCCTAACACCACGGTTGCAAAACTGTTGCCTATTTGTTTTGTTTTACAGGGACGGGGATGAAGACGAAGCCGTGTCACGTGATGGTTGGTGCGTTTAAAAACGCGCGCGCTTTTCCAGGCCATTAACGCATTTGCTTTTTGTTATTTGTTTGTTATTATATATTAAATATAGTTCACGTGGCGTAGTGGTCAGGGAAGGCATTGGCAAGGCATAAGACCTGGGTTCAAGTCCCAGGTCTGAACAATCCTCTATTATTTTTCTGTATTAATTCATATGCAGACATTCATTTGCGAAACACCATACGCTCACCATCTCAAGCCACACACGCGTCCATCCCACCCAGATCAATGGCCAGGATTCAAAGAACGCTGTAAGCACCAGCCAACGCATCACACCTAATTCAAAAGGTCAACGAATTCAAAGCTAATGGGCCAGAAATCACCAGGCCTGTACCTCCAATTTGGGGCTACCCCCCCTGGTTTGCATTTTTCTATTTTTCTTCTTATTTTATTCTTGCTATTTTATTTATTTTAGTTGTTTTAACATAATTAATTTATTTTCATAAAAATATAAAAAAAAAACATTCAAAAATTCAGAAAAGACCAAAAAATAATATTTACTTTATTATAATTATTTTCTTAGCATGTAAATAAATTAATTTCAAATTAGGTTTAATTTACATTTTTCCATAACAAAAAATCCAAGAATGTTAATTTAGGTTAATTGATAATTTTTTATATCCTTTAAATTTTTCTTTTTTTCTTATCACAATATTATTTATTTATTTATTTATTTTTATAATCAAATGTACATAAATAAATTAGGATCTAAATTAGGTTAAATTTCAATATCTTTCATAATAAACTTAAAAAATATTAGAATTAGGGTTTAGCATTTCATTTAATAAATTCTTTTTCTTTTAAATCTTAAAAAATGCAAAAAATACCAAAAAAACATTCCTTTTAAATCTTTAATTTTAATTCCTCCTTAATTAATTCATTAACTTTAAATATTTTTGTAAAAGGGTCCAACGCCCATTGTTTTAATTTAATTGCGCATATTTACTTTATGTCGTTCATTATAATTATGTAAATCTCCCAAAGCCATGTAACTTTACTTTTCGCACTTTTATTTACTTCGCATTATTTACTTTTCTGTTAAATCGGGTTCTGGAAATTTTGGCGATGTGGACCCGCGCCATTTGTAATAGCCTTAGATTTATTTTTCCGCGAATTTTATAACTGTTAAAAAGCATGCAAGAATGAATGGCCCTAATTAAAATCAAGCGTAGATCACAAATAAACATGACAAGACAAATATCTGAAAACGACACACGAATCGCACACACCACCCCTAGGGTACGCCTCACTGTTGCCTTTCGAAAGGTGATCGTCGAGTAGAGGATGTCTTAGTAAGTCCTCATGATCCGGGAACCCGGCATGAGGGTAGCTTCTAAGGTGTCTTCCCATTGCTCTGGTGATCACCACGTCCCTAAAACTCGAATTGACCCGAACACCTCCAACGGTGGTGCTACCTACCTCTCAATGGTGGGATGGCACTACTTTTAAGGACATCTACACAGACGAATTCCTTAGGGTAGGTAGGTTCTCAAGGATACTTGCTCTAATTTCAAAAAACAAACAAAATCTTTTCACCAACACATTTTCAAAAGCTTTCAAAACAAACTTTTCAAACACTCTGACGTATGAGTCGATCTGAAATTTTTTCAAAGAAACTTTTAAACCCACATTGAAAAGCAAACAATTTTGAAAACACATTGAGCAAGTATCTAAGAGCCCATGGATAACCATGGATAGAAAGGGTGCTAACACCTTCCCTTTCTATAATCTACCTCCCGAACCGAGAGCAATCTTTTTAAGGAATTTTTCTGTGCTTTTGTCCTTTCCATTTGGAGAAAATAAAAGATGGTGGCGACTCTTGCTTCCGCGACATTTCGCGAACCAGCGTTAAACAGTCAGTTCCAGATCCACCGATCACAGAACTGGCGACTCTGCTGGGGAAAAACTATAAAGTGAGGTGTACCTTAGGGCTAGGTCATAACTGTGTTTTCACTTGTATTGTTTTGCTTGCTTTACTATTGTGGGTTGCATCGGAGTTACATAGATCCTAACCCGGATCTGGGGATACCCTGTTAGGTAGCATAAGCTGTGAGGGACCTGTCCGGCGTAGACCGACACAGGTGAAGCAGTGGCTACGTTGGTGTGACACCTTAGTCTGTACCGATATCCCTTGTGTCGCAACGAGGAGAATATGGGTCTTCTAAGGAGTCATTAAGCACCAACAACCTTAGAACCTTAATTGACACAACTTGGCCTTTAGAACAGTAGCAGTATGCTACGCCCATTGAGGCTAAACTCTCGTGATGGTTCTGGCCGCAAGAAAAGATTGCGATGCTGGAGTTATGACCGATTGAGGGTAGTCAATGATATTGGGATCCTCTAAGAACCCGGTTACTTTTGATTAGGACAGGTATGAACCAACAAACTGAAAGAGGGTAGTACCTAGACCTCATGCTGGCCTAAACTTTAGGGGCTTGCCTTGTGTGACTTGTGTGCCTCACTATGTTTGCCTTTGTATCTGTATGTGGTGTGCTTTATCATAACATCATAGCATCATGAGCATTGCATGCATCCTGCATAAGAACTGACCATTTCAAAGACAAGAGGGTTTCATCTTTGCTCTGTTTTGTAGGACATTATGATGCCTGTGCGAAGGAATACTATCCGGTTCAACTTTGTTCGTTCACCTGAGTTGATTGATGAGTTGGTTAGCAGAATTCCAAACACCACTTCCTTCATTCAGAGGCATGGTTCTCTTCTCAGTTTAGTCACTGCAAAGCGGGATCAACAGTTGATGAGTGTTCTGACCCAATTCTATGACCCTCAGTACCAGTGCTTCACCTTTCAAGACTTCCAGCTGGTCCCTACCCTGGAAGAGTTCTCTAATCTGCTTGGTATCCCTATCTTGGATCAGACTCCCTTTACTGGTTGGGAAAAGACCCTCAGGCTTGAGGACATTGCTGCAGCTCTTCCTTTGACTCATCAAGAGGTAGCAGACAACTGGGTAACTAGGAGCGGAGTTAAGGGTTTCTTGGCCAAGTTTCTGATTGGTAAAGCTAACAGCTTCTGGAATGACTTGGACTTTAGGGCATATGAAGACATCTTGGCTCTCCTAATCTATGGGTTAGTCCTGTTTCCTAATCCTGACAACTTCATCAATGTCACTTCCATTAGGATCTTTATGTCTCAGAATCCAGTGCCCACTCTCTTGGGTGACATCTTGCAACAACTTCATGCCCGTACTACCCGAAGACGAGGAACCCTATGGTGTTGTATCCCTTTGTTGGTGAGGTGGTTTATTTCGCACCTCCCTAAGTTCGTACTGAAGAACCAAGAAGGAAGAGGTTGGGCTCACAGGTTAATGTCTCTCACCGATAAAGACATCATTTGGACTTGCAGAGGTTTGGATGAGATAGCTATTATTGATCGATGCGGGGAATATCCTAATGTTCCTCTGATTGGTACTCAAGGAGGGATCTCTTACAATCCATGTCTAGCACTCCGTCAGTTTGGAAGAGCAAGAAGAGCAGGCCCCCATGAGATGTTGGTGCCTCACATCAGTTTCGAGTTTCAGGTGGATAGTGACGAGCTACGCCGTAGGTTCATCAAGGCTTGGGACAAGATTCATAAAGCTGACCCACAAGAGCTAGGGCCAAAGACTTCTTTACCTATGGAAGCCTACTACAAATGGGTCCGCATCCGTGCTCAGAAGTTAGGTATGCCGTATGAAGCTGTCAGACCCGTCATTCTTGAGTGTCCTGACAAAGATGGTGTTCCTCCAACTGTCCTTCCTCCTCAGATACCTACTGATTATGAGACATTGAAGAGATCTTGGTCGCAACTGCAAGAAGAACGGGATTCTTACCGGGAAAAGTTCAACGAGCAGGAATCAAAGATCCAGAAGCTGACAAAGCAGTTGGAGAATGAGAGAGCTCTGAATGCCTACCTCCGTACTGAGAAGAGGAGACCATGGGATCAATGAGGAATTCTGAATGTGTTCTTACATTTTTATTTCCTTTCCAGTTATTTCATTTCATGTAAACGCCTAAGGGCAACTTGTTGAATAATTTCAGTCGCAAAGTTGAATCTAATGAAGTGTGTTCCTTTTTGTTTACAAAGTTGATTCCCGATTGTCTTTGAAAACATAATCCATACGCATTTCATACATCATGTGCATAGCAGGTTTTTCCCCTTTTTCAGGTTGCTTACAGTTCTTCGCTGTTTATTTCAGCATCATGAATCCCGGATCTGAATCAACAGAGACATCAATCAAGGCTCTCCAGGCGCAGAATGCGCAGTTTCAAGAACTAATCATGGGTCTAGCTAAAGGCCAAGAAGAACTGAAGACTATGCTCCTGAAGAAGGAGAAGAAGAAGAAGAGAAGAACTGTTCTGTTCAACTCGGGCCGAAGGTTGGGTAATACTCTGCAGCATGAAGAGGCTGGTTCTTCTGTTGGCAGGAGTCCTTCTCAGGCAGAAGTAAAGGTTCCTACTCCAGTGGTCTCCGACAACGAGACAGACTTTGATGAAGAGCAGTACCCTCCTGTAGATGACAAATACAAACAACTGGAGGACAGGTTGAAGGCTATGGAGGTGCAACAGGCACCTGGGCTGGATTTCGGAGATCTGGGTTTGTCGACTGGTGTGATCATTCCCCACAAGTTCAAGGCACCCACCTTCTCCAAGTATGACGGGGCATCTTGTCCCAAGCTGCATTTGAGGTCCTATGTTCGAAAAATTCAGCCGTACTCTGCGGACAAGAATCTATGGATCCACTTCTTCCAGGAGAGTCTTTCAGGGACTCATCTCGAATGGTTCTATCAGCTGGATGGGACCAAAGTTCGTAACTGGGAGGAGCTGGCTACTGCTTTCTACAAGCAGTATCAGTATAATGCCGACCTTGCCCCCACACGTACCCAACTCCAGGGTATGGCGTTAGGCGCAAGCGAAGGTTTTAAGGAGTACGCTCAGAAGTGGAGAGACCTGGCTGGCAGGGTGCAGCCACCATTGACTGATCGGGAGTTGGTTGACATGTTCTTGGGGACCCTATCTGGGCCATTCTTCAACCATCTCATTGGGAATTCTTCTGCTGGTTTCACTGATTTAATCTTGACTGGAGAGAGAATTGAAGCTGGGCTGAAGTCTGGAAAGATTGCAAAGGGTGCCCCATCTAGTTCAGAAAAGAAACCGTTTAAAAAGGAGTCTAGCGCCGTATATGGTTCCAGGAGATCAGAGAGAAATGAACACCGCCAATCTGTCAGTGCGGTCATGATTGCTAAGCCTGCTGCCGCTCCCCGGCCAAACAATACTCAGAAGGTGGAAAGACCCCGAAGAGAATTCACCCGTTTAAACATGACCTTGTCGCAGATCCTGCCACAGTTGCTCGCAACTAATTTAATGACTGTCAGGGAGGCGCCAAAATTCCCCAATACTGCATCCCCCAAGTACAACCCGAATGCTCGTTGTGCTTACCACTCAGATAGCCCGGGGCACTCTACTGATGACTGTTGGGCGTTGAAGAATAAGGTGCAAGACCTTATCGACGCAAAGGAAATACAATTTGAGGCGCCTGCAAAGCCGAATGTAGTTACTGCCCCTATGCCTCAGCACGGGGTAAATGCTGTTGATGAAGACGTTTATGCTGTTTCTGTGGATGATCTAGCCACTCCTCTAAAGATCGTCAAGAAGAACCTACTGCAGGCCGGTTTATTTCCGGGTTGTAGTGAGGGTTGCCTATTCTGTGCCGTGTCCCCATCTGGTTGTCCCTTGCTAAAATTAGGCATCCAAAGCTTAATGGATAACAAGGAGATTCTATTCAAGAAGTCTGCTGTTCGTTTGGTTCCAATGGAAGAAGTCTCTGTGGTGACTATCTTCAATAATCCGATCCCGGCTCTCCAGAAGAAGCCCGTTCAAATTCTGACCGTTGCACCTGTTACTATCACTGTTCCTGGGCCCCTGCCCTATGTATCTAATAAAGCTGTCCCTTGGCACTATGGGGCAGATGTATATATAAACGGGATTAAACAAGAGCTCAACGCTGGCGCCAGCATCTGTGACATCACTGGCCCGGCCAAAGTTACCCGCAGTGGCAGGCTCTTCTCGCCTGACATTGCGCCACCTGCTGCCCGAAGACCGCTCCTGATAATTCCTGCAAGTACACCTACTCCCGTTGCTGACCAAGTTGTTGTTCCTGTTACTGATCCGATTGTTTCTCCTGCTGCCGAGTCATCCAATGCTCGGGGCAAGGGAGTTGAAGCTGAGCCTGCCCAGATGGAGGCACCCATACCCATAGCTGCTGAGGCCTCCCCACAAGAGATGGAGGAAATTCTGAAGATCATAAAGAAGAGCGATTTTAATGTCGTGGAACAGTTGGGGCATACGCCCTCCAAGATCTCCATGCTCTCTTTACTGCTGTGCTCTGAGGCCCATGCAAAGGCCCTCATCTCATTCCTCAAGACGGCCCATGTGCCACATGAAACCTCTGCAGTCCAGTTCACCGATTGCGTGGCAAGTCTAACGGCGGACAACGGCTTGGGTTTCTCAGATGCTGATTTGACCGCAAAAGGGAGAGATCATAATGATGCTCTGCATGTCTCAATCGAATGCAGAGGCACCACCTTGGCACATGTGTTGGTTGATACTGGGTCATCTTTGAATGTGCTACCCAAGAAGGCTCTGGATCGTCTAGATTGTGAAGGCCTGGATTTGAAACCCAGCAACATTATCGTCAGGGCCTTTGACGGTTCAAAGAGGATGGTCCATGGAGAAGTTGACATTCCGATTCGGGTGGGCTCTCAGGTGTTCGACTCCACTTTTTATGTGATGGACATCCGTCCATCTTACTCTTGTCTGCTGGGTCGACCCTGGATACACAAAGCTGGGGCAGTGACCTCTACCTTGCATCAAAAGCTGAAGTACCCCGTCAGAGGGAAGATTGTCACCGTGCAAGGAGAGGAAGAATATATGGTGAGCCACCTGAACTCGTTCAGATACATTGAAATGGATGGGGAGTTCATTGAGACCCCCTTTCAGCATTTCGAGGAGGTGTTTCCAATTGCAGCAGTAACAGAAGCAAGTGGTCCTTTGAAGATGGCCTCTCTGAAGGATGCCAGGGCTGTGGTGCAGAAGGGTGAAGGTGCCAACTGGGGCAGACTTCCAGACTTCACCCAGAAGACTGATAAACTTGGGCTGGGTTTCACCTCAGAAGGGCAGAGAGCTATGAGGAAAGAGAAGATCGGAAGGCCTCCGGTATTTATTAAAGGTTCAGAAGTGAATGCTGTCGGGGAAGACCATGAAGTGGACGAAGCCGAATTCAACAGCTGGATTTATCCGACGGCCGAAGACGGATTAAACAATTGGAGTGCAAAGGATCATACCCCTGTTACCTTTGTGACACAGTAATGAATTCCCATGTTTTGTTATTTTGTAATAGACAATGATAAACTCTATGGCCCGGTGTCTTACCCGAGGCACCGTGGTTCTATTTGTGAGGGCATACGAACTGTCATTTTATACATCATGAATGAAAATCTTGGACGTTTTCGCATTGCAAATATTGTGTTCCTTTTCTGTCTTTCATTTCCTTTACATAATTTTCAAAACAGCTGTATTTACACACACACTCACTCATACAGGTTCCAATCCACTCTGGATCTCACTGATAACAGCTCTGCTAATGCCAATTATGACTTCGAAAATCCGATCAACTTAGCCGAAGACGAAGGTGAAGATGATTGCGAAGTGCCTGGCGAGCTTGCAAGACTGTTGCTTCAGGAAGAGAGGGCAATTCAACCCCATGAAGAACCAGTGGAAACCATAAACCTGGGTACTGAGGAAGACAGAAAAGAGGTAAAGATTGGTGCCAACCTAGAGCTCAGTGTGAAGCAACGGTTAACCAAGATGTTACATGACTATATGGAGATCTTTGCCTGGTCCTACGAAGACATGCCAGGGTTGGATACCGATATTGTCGTCCATCATTTGCCGACTAGGGAAGACTGCCCTCCAGTTAAACAAAAGGTTCGTCGGATGCGTCCAGAGATGTCCGAGAAGATTAAAGCCGAGGTCATGAAGCAGTTTGATGCCGGGTTCCTTGCAGTGACTTCTTATCCTCAGTGGGTTGCTAATGTGGTGCCGGTACCTAAGAAGGACGGTAAGGTCAGAATGTGTGTAGATTACAGGGATCTGAACAGGGCCAGCCCCAAGGATGACTTCCCCTTACCTCACATTGATGTCCTTGTTGATAATACTGCTCAGCACAAAGTGTTCTCTTTCATGGACGGCTTTTCAGGTTACAATCAGATCAAGATGGCACCTGAAGACATGGAAAAGACTACCTTTATTACTCAGTGGGGCACCTTCTGTTACAAGGTCATGCCGTTCGGATTAAAGAATGCTGGGGCAACCTACCAACGTGCCATGGTTGCCTTATTTCATGATATGATCCATCATGAGATAGAAGTGTATGTGGACGACATGATCGCTAGGTCCCAGACTGAGGAAGAGCACCTAGATCATCTGCAGAAGTTGTTCGATCGGTTGAAACTATACAAGCTGAGACTAAACCCGAACAAGTGCACCTTCGGGGTAAGATCTGGGAAGTTGCTAGGCTTCGTGGTCAGTGATAAAGGTATTCAAGTGGACCCTGCTAAGGTCAAAGCTATTCAAGAGATGCCAGTTCCCAAGACAGAGAAGGAGGTCAGAGGCTTTTTAGGACGCCTGAATTACATTGCTCGATTCATCTCTCATCTGACTGCTACCTGTGAGCCAATCTTCAAGCTACTGAAGAAAGATCAGCTAGTGCGTTGGAACGATGAATGTCAGGTCGCTTTCGACAAAATCAAAGAGTATCTCCAAGAACCACCTATCCTTATGCCACCGGTTGAAGGGAGACCTCTGATACTATACCTGACAGTGCTGGACAACTCAATGGGGTGTGTGCTGGGGCAGCATGACGAGTCTGGCCAAAAAGAGCATGCCATTTATTACCTTAGCAAAAAGTTTACCGACTGTGAGACCCGATACTCACTGCTCGAGAAAACTTGCTGCGCTTTGGTATGGGCTGCTCGCCGGCTGAGACAGTATATGCTGACGCACACTACCTTGTTGATCTCAAAGATGGATCCGATAAAATACATATTCGAAAAGCCTGCTCTGTCTGGGAGAATTGCAAGATGGCAAATGATCTTGACGGAATACGACATTCAGTACACAACCCAGAAAGCCATCAAGGGAAGTGTATTAGCAGACCACTTAGCTCATCAAGCTGTAGATGACTATCAATCAATGAACTTCGAGTTTCCGGATGAAAGCATCATGATTGTAACTGACTGCGAAGTACCTGGACCGGATGAAGGACCTGAACCAGGATCCCGATGGTCTATGCACTTTGACGGAGCTTCCAATGCTTTGGGAAATGGTATCGGCGCCATCATCATATCTCCACAAGGTACTCATACTCCACTCACTGCCCGGCTGTGTTTCAACTGTACCAACAACATGGCGGAGTATGAGGCGTGTATCATGGGTCTTCAAGCTGCGATTGACCTAAGGATCAAATTTCTAAGTGTTTTCGGAGATTCCGCTCTTGTGATCAATCAGATCTAGGGAGAGTGGGATACGAAACATCCAAACCTGATTCCTTACAGAGAATGTGTGTTGACCCTGATTCCCCACTTCATAGAGATAACCTTTGAGCACTTTCCAAGAGAAGAGAATCAGTTAGCGGACGCGTTAGCTACAATGTCTTCAATGTTCAAGGTTAAATGGGATAATGAAGCTCCCCGGATCATCATCTGGAAACTGGACGAACCGGCATACTGTTGTGATCTCGAAACTGAATTGGTAACTGAGAAGCCTTGGTACCACGAAGTGAAGAGATATCTGGAAGCTCAGGAATACCCTGAAGGTGCATCTGTCAACGATAAGAAATTCCTGAGGAGGTTTGCAGCCAAGTTCTTCCTAAGCAACGGCATTTTGTACAAGCGAAACCATGATTCAACCTTACTGCGTTGTGTGGATAAGACTGAAGCAGAACGAATCATGGAAGAGCTACATGAAGGGACCTTTGGTACGCATTCCAGTGGGCACACTATGGCTAAAAAGATCCTACGGGCAGGATATTATTGGTCCACAATGGAAGCTGACTGCTACCAACACTCCAGGACATGCCACAAGTGCCAGATCTATGCAGATAAGGTGCATGTTCCTCCGGTTCCCCTGAATGTTCTGACTGCGCCTTGGCCATTTGCAATGTGGGGCATAGACATGATCGGCGAGATCAAACCTACGGCATCCAACGGACATCGCTTCATCCTAGTGGCGATTGACTATTTCACAAAGTGGGTTGAGGCAGCATCCTATGCTACAGTAACCAAGACTGTCGTGGCACGGTTTATTCGACACAACCTGATCTGTCGATACGGCGTCCCTGAGCGAATTATTACAGACAACGGTACCAATCTGAACAACAAGATGATTGCTGAGCTCTGCGAACAGTTCAAAATACAGCACCACAATTCTTCTCCTTACAGACCGAAGATGAATGGGGCTGTAGAAGCAGCTAACAAAAACATCAAGAAGATCGTGCAAAAAATGACAGTAACTTACAAAGATTGGCACGAGATGTTACCGTTTGCTCTGCATGGGTACCGTACCTCGGCTAGAACGTCAACCGGGGCAACTCCTTTCTCTCTGGTTTATGGCATGGAGGCAGTCTTGCCAATCGAAGTGCAAATCCCCTCTCTCCGGATAATGAAGGATGCAAATCTAAATGAAGATGATTGGATCCAGACACGACTTGATCAACTCAACCTCATTGACGAGAAGAGACTCACTGCTATCTGTCATGGTCAGACGTATCAGAAACGGATGATCAGGGCATTTAACAAAAAGGTCAGACCACAGGAATATCAAGTCGGGGATCTGGTTATCAAGAGAATCATCCTTCCTCAGAGGGATCCAAGGGGCAAATGGACCCCTACGTATGAAGGGCCATTTGTGGTTAAGCATGTGTTCTCAGGAGGAGCAATGATCTTAACCAATATGGATGGTGACGACCTTCCTCACCCCGCCAATGCAGACATAGTTAAAAAATACTACGCATGAAAAAGACCCGCTAGGCTGACATGCCTAGGCAAAAATTAGGGCTTCCCGTCGAACCAAAAGGGTTCAGGCAAAATGAAGGGATGAAAATGAAAAAAAATCTGTACACCCGGCAAGTCGAAAACCTGAAAAGGCGGCTTGGGCAAAAATGGGTATCCCGGTGGACTGAAAACCCGAAAGGGCGGTCCAGGCAAAAGTAAGGGATAAAAGCGTAATACTATGTCTCATTGATCACTTTGCATCCAGAATCCGGTATCTGCATCAAGTTCAGACGGCATCGATCAGTCAGCTTCACCTTCAACCAAGGTCATCAAGTGATGAGACGCTCAGAGTTATAAAGACAATAGCAGAGTTGAAACCCAGTGGGATCATTCATATTTCACACAGCTGTTTTATTTTCTTTTGTATAAAACTTGTATAAACTCTTTTGATCGGCGACGTACCTCTTACTAGGACGCCAGCCTCTTGTACACAAAACGCCTATTTTCAGGCCATTCAAAAATCAATACAAATATATTTTCAGTTAAATGTGCCAAGTGTTTTTCTTTTTTCTGTTTTGTTTTGCGAAGAACGTCCAAGGTTCAATTTGTGATGTATGCATTGACAATAATTTGCTAACTCATAAATATTTGCATACGAAACAAAGGAATTAATTGTAGGTGACACTAGAAACAGGGGCAATAAAAGAATTGTCTGAGCAGTCTAATTGTTCTATCCTCTAAGGTACCAAGGTAGGTTCAACTAAAGAACACGGCCAAGGGTATCTTAATTCCCCAGAGAGTAAAACAATACATTCTTCTCCAAGCAAATCATCAAGTATCAAGGAAATTGAGTATCCTCCAGCCGATCTCAAACATTCTCCAACAGCAGCATACATATTCTTAACAAGCATCCCCGGCAGTCTTGGCCTAAAGATTGTTCCCCGGCGGTATATTAACATTCAAAAGGAATCATTCCCCAGCAATTCAAAACTTCCCCGGAAGAGTCCAGTCCGATCCAGTTTCCCCAAGAAAGTTGGAATTCATATCCCCAAGCAATAAGCTTATCCCCTCGCAGAGCACGAACGCGTCTCCCGGCTTTATTCAAAGAGTTATTTCCTTAACAGGATATAACTGGGTTATCCTCAGCCAAAAGCCATGGAAAGAGCGTCGTCGACAAAGTCTTCTTACCCCAGCGAAGTCCTTCAACACTTCCTATACAACAAGGGTATCCTCAGCAAACTACTGTCAACATTCAGCAAAGCATCTCTATCCCCACAGAGTATTGCTTCCCAGCATGGTCGCTAGAGCATTTTTTCTCCCCGCAGAGTAACCCATTCGCCAAGTTTATTCCGCAACGGAGTCATCTTCTCCCACCGGTATTCTTGCAGTTATCATCCCCAGCGGAAGCAAAATCTATTCTTCAACGTCAGCCCAGGATACGACTTCCCGGCACCCGTCAAGGATTTACTTTCCTAGACGAAAACATACATAAAACATCACATGCATCATTATAGCATGCATAACGCATTGCATCATACAAGTCTCGTTTATACCGAGAACATCATTGCTTGATCCATATCATGCATTGCATATGACTGACTTTTACCTTTCAGGAAAGATGCAGTTTAAAGTCTCAATCACATTCCAAGACCTTGACCGGTTCAGTTAAATCGACCCTAAGATTTTCCTGATACTTATCCAGTCAAAGGCCTTCTCTGGTTCATTCAGATCGACCCTAAGATCTCCCTGATGCTTATCCAGTTGAAGATATTTCAAGACCTAGACCGGTTCAGTTAAATCGACCCTAAGATTTTCCTGATTCTTATCCAGTCAAAGGCCTTCTCTTGGTTCAGTCAGATCGACCCTAAGATCTCCCTGATGCTTATCCAGTTGAAGATAGTTCAAGACCTTATCCGGTTCAGTTAAATCGACCCTAAGATTTCCCTGATGCTTATCCAGTCAAAGGCCTTCTCTTGGTTCAGTCAGATCGACCCTAAGATCTCCCTGATGCTTATCCAGTTGAAGATATTTCAAGACCTTGTCCGGTTCAGTTAAATCGACCCTAAGATTTTCCTGATTCTTACCCAGTCAAAGGCCTCTCTGGTTCAGTCAGATCGACCCTAAGACCTCCCTGATTCTTATTCCAGTAGAAGACACCCAAGATTTTTCTCAACAAGCGTTGTTGCGGTTAAAGACACCCAAGATTGTTCTCAACAAGCATTGTTGAAGTTAAAGTCGCCCAAGGTCCTCTTACCATTCATGCTAAGGTAGTAACCATCCCTGGTTCATTCATCAGCGTTTGAAGCTCCAGATTCAGCTCCTGTAACCAGTCAGGACACATCTATACCAAGCATCTAAAATCAGCTCCTGCAACGTGTCAGGTACTCATTTTCTCTTTTGCAGGTATGCAGGTTCTCGCTAAGGAATCTCCTACGCGATCAACATCCCGATGGCATCTATAAGCCCATCGTCCTATCCAGCAATCTCCAAATGGCATCTATAAGCCCATTCCCCCATCACTGTCACTATGTGAGTGCAAATTTCTGGGCACTCTAGTGTCCAATCATCTTCTACCTTCGGATTACGAAAGGCACGTCAGCCAATCTGCATCCTCAGGCTTAATAAGATTGAACAGGGGAAACTGTTGTACCCCAAAATTTCCCCTCCCATATTCTCCAAGATTTGTCAAGTCAAGGTCACAAAATTCCCCAAGGGTTATGCAGCTCAACTGTCTCCTATACAGTTAAAACTAGGGTTTGAGTCCTGATCAAGAAAATGAAGTTTTCAAGGGCCCAATCAAGTCTCATATGCCTGCAAAGATGGTCAAGTATCCTCATATCAAGTCTCAAGGCCTTCAGCTCAAAATTGCACAGTCAAAACCCTAAATTGCACTACAGTCAACTGTAGGGGCAAAATGGTCATTTGGCAGTCAAAAGTTCAAATTTTTGGTCAACATATCATTTTGAAGCCACAAACATCATTTGATCAATGCTTGATCATGATTCTCAAAATTTGGCTCAGAAATCATCAAAGATGCAAAAGTTGCTATATTTGGACAGTTGAAAAAGTCAACTGAAATTGACCAGGGCATAACTTTCACATGGATTATCAGAAAAATTCCATCCAAAGCTCATTTTGAAGAGAAAGACATTTCCTACAACTCATCTTCATATTCCAAGTCCAAGAAATGCTCTCACAAAAAGTTATCAATTTCAACATTATAGGTCATTTTCAAAAGTCAACAAAAAGGGACTTTAAGTCAAAGACCATAACTTGAGATTGGTAAATCAAAATGACATGGGACCAAAGGCATTGGTTAAAGGACTCAAAGAACTTTCCAAAATGTCCAAGAACATGTGAAAAGCTTAAAAATGGAGCAAGTTATGCCTTGTGGAAGTTGGGAAATTTTTGGGAATTTTGAAAAGTCAACATTGATGCAAATGATCCAAAAATGCAAATGGGCCCATTTTTCTTCCAAGTTTCTTCATGCCAAGCCTATGCACGACCATTAGGCCCAAAGGGAAGTATTTTCTTATTTTTTAATTATTTATTTGAATTTATATTAATATTAATTCACTTAAATCATTTAAATATGTAGAAAATATAAATTTGACCTAAAAAAAATCTTTTTGTGCACATTCTACTCTCAATATTTCGTGCTTGTTTGATTATGGAAAGTTTTAGTATGATTGGAGCATGATTGACACAAATTGCACATAGAAAAGATTTGTAAAGATTCTTAAAAAATCAAATATTGAAAACAATCAATGCCTTGGATTTTCTCAAGTTTTGTTAACCTAATGCCTTGGCTACATATTCAGGAATGCAAACCTAATGCCTTTACACTCTAAGCTGCGCCCCAAGAACAATTTGCAAATTGAAATTTTTTCATAAAACACAAAAACTGAAAGCTAGTTTTTAGGTCGATTCAAGCTTCAATTCTTGTTCTATCAGCATCCTCAAGCTTCACTGAACGTGTGTCAATCAAAAACATCAACCAAAACGCCTTGAATTGGTACCCATAAGTCAAACTGTGAAGCAAAACTTTTGAAATCGCATATCATAAATCATACGTCTTTTGCATTTTTTGTTTATGAATTCTTGTTTAGCCTGAAGTTTGTGAGCTAACTATCATGTTTAATTGAGTTATTACGCAGTATATACAATTTCGCCATGATCGTTCTTTAGGGTTTTCAGAAGAAAAAATTAGGGCTTTCACAATAAAGCAAAATTGGCCCTCAAGACCATGACGGTTACATTCAGCAAGCCTGGACGAACCTGAAACGCTGTTCGCGATCAATTTATATATGCTATAGCGCTAGTCGCTATTTTTCCATAGCCTGCCTAACACCACGGTTGCAAAACTGTTGCCTATTTGTTTTGTTTTACAGGGACGGGGATGAAGACGAAGCCGTGTCACGTGATGGTTGGTGCGTTTAAAAACGCGCGCGCTTTTCCAGGCCATTAACGCATTTGCTTTTTGTTATTTGTTTGTTATTATATATTAAATATAGTTCACGTGGCGTAGTGGTCAGGGAAGGCATTGGCAAGGCATAAGACCTGGGTTCAAGTCCCAGGTCTGAACAATCCTCTATTATTTTTCTGTATTAATTCATATGCAGACATTCATTTGCGAAACACCATACGCTCACCATCTCAAGCCACACACGCGTCCATCCCACCCAGATCAATGGCCAGGATTCAAAGAACGCTGTAAGCACCAGCCAACGCATCACACCTAATTCAAAAGGTCAACGAATTCAAAGCTAATGGGCCAGAAATCACCAGGCCTGTACCTCCAATTTGGGGCTACCCCCCCTGGTTTGCATTTTTCTATTTTTCTTCTTATTTTATTCTTGCTATTTTATTTATTTTAGTTGTTTTAACATAATTAATTTATTTTCATAAAAATATAAAAAAAAACATTCAAAAATTCAGAAAAGACCAAAAAATAATATTTACTTTATTATAATTATTTTCTTAGCATGTAAATAAATTAATTTCAAATTAGGTTTAATTTACATTTTTCCATAACAAAAAATCCAAGAATGTTAATTTAGGTTAATTGATAATTTTTTATATCCTTTAAATTTTTCTTTTTTTCTTATCACAATATTATTTATTTATTTATTTATTTTTATAATCAAATGTACATAAATAAATTAGGATCTAAATTAGGTTAAATTTCAATATCTTTCATAATAAACTTAAAAAATATTAGAATTAGGGTTTAGCATTTCATTTAATAAATTCTTTTTCTTTTAAATCTTAAAAAATGCAAAAAATACCAAAAAAACATTCCTTTTAAATCTTTAATTTTAATTCCTCCTTAATTAATTCATTAACTTTAAATATTTTTGTAAAAGGGTCCAACGCCCATTGTTTTAATTTAATTGCGCATATTTACTTTATGTCGTTCATCATAATTATGTAAATCTCCCAAAGCCATGTAACTTTACTTTTCGCACTTTTATTTACTTCGCATTATTTACTTTTCTGTCAAATCGGGTTCTGGAAATTTTGGCGATGTGGACCCGCGCCATTTGTAATAGCCTTAGATTTATTTTTCCGCGAATTTTATAACTGTTAAAAAGCATGCAAGAATGAATGGCCCTAATTAAAATCAAGCGTAGATCACAAATAAACATGACAAGACAAATATCTGAAAACGACACACGAATCGCACACACCACCCCTAGGGTACGCCTCACTGTTGCCTTTCGAAAGGTGATCGTCGAGTAGAGGATGTCTTAGTAAGTCCTCATGATCCGGGAACCCGGCATGAGGGTAGCTTCTAAGGTGTCTTCCCATTGCTCTGGTGATCACCACGTCCCTAAAACTCGAATTGACCCGAACACCTCCAACGGTGGTGCTACCTACCTCTCAATGGTGGGATGGCACTACTTTTAAGGACATCTACACAGACGAATTCCTTAGGGTAGGTAGGTTCTCAAGGATACTTGCTCTAATTTCAAAAAACAAACAAAATCTTTTCACCAACACATTTTCAAAAGCTTTCAAAACAAACTTTTCAAACACTCTGACGTATGAGTCGATCTGAAATTTTTTCAAAGAAACTTTTAAACCCACATTGAAAAGCAAACAATTTTGAAAACACATTGAGCAAGTATCTAAGAGCCCATGGATAACCATGGATAGAAAGGGTGCTAACACCTTCCCTTTCTATAATCTACCTCCCGAACCGAGAGCAATCTTTTTAAGGAATTTTTCTGTGCTTTTGTCCTTTCCATTTGGAGAAAATAAAAGACGGTGGCGACTCTTGCTTCCGCGACATTTCGCGAACCAGCGTTAAACAGTCAGTTCCAGATCCACCGATCACATATCTCATTTTGCAATGTTGGTAAGATCGCGGGATCGACCACCTTACTGCAAATAGACCTGAAGAAGAAACACAACTTAGTTATTGCGCTTCTTACTTTTTCTGGCAGAATAGAACGTATACCTATTGGTAAAAAATGTTCCATTATAACATGGCAATCATGCGTCTTCAAACTCTTTAACTTGAGGTCTTTCATGGACACAAGTCTTCTAATATCTGAAGAGTAGCCTTCTGGAACTTTTACTTCACTGAGGAACTTACACAATGTTTTCTTCTCCTTTCTAGATAGAGTGTAAACAGCAGGTGGCAGATATGTTCGTCTTCCTTTCGTCACGGGCCCCAATTCAGTTCTCATCCCCATGTTTACCATGTCATTCCTTATGTTAACGCCATCCTTAGACTTTCCTTGTATATTGAGTAGCGTACCTATAACGCTGTCAAATACATTTTTTTCAATATGCATAACATCCAGGAAATGTCTTACGTACAACGACTTCCAATATGGAAGTTCAAAGAAAATTGACTTCTTCTTCCACCCACCCTTGACAATCGAATGTGCAAAAGGCTTGCCAAACTGAGTGCTCACATCTTTCACCTTTTCAAAAATTTGATCACCTGACAAAAAAGGCGGGGCTGTACGATGTTCGGCCTCTCCATTGAATGCTTTTCTCCACCCACGGTAGTGATGATTAGAATTTAAGAATCTACAATGGCCGAGAAAGACATTCTTCTGACAAAGCGCCAATCGTGTCGTATCGGTTTCATCTTCACAAACAGGACACGCCTTTTGACCCTTGTTGCTGTACCCGGATAGATTTCCGTATGCTGGAAAATCATTAATTGTTCCAAACAACATCGCCCTCAAGTTGAAACTTTCTTTCCTATACCCATCGTAAACCTCCACACCTCTCTCCCACAAAAACTTTAAATCTTCGATTAAGGGTGCCAAGTATACGTCTATGTCATTCCCTGGTTGTTTAGGCCCAGAAATTAGCATAGATAACATCATGTACTTACGCTTCATACATAGCCACGGAGGTAAGTTATAAATCATAAGAATCACAGGCCATGTGCTATGCGAGATACTTTGAATACCATGCGGGTTCATTCCATCAGTAGACAATGACAACCGAAGGTTTCTTGCTTCTTTTCCAAATTCAGGATATTCAGTATCAACTTTACTCCATTGTGGTGAGTCTGCCGGATGTCGCAACTTTCCATCAATAATTCTTTCATCTGCATGCCAAGTCAAGTGTCTTGAATCGGTCTCACTACGATACATGCGTCTAAATCTCGGAATTATAGGAAAATACCATAAGACTTTAGCAGGAGACAACTTTTTCTTATATCGAGGGGCACCACATTTAGGACACTCATTCAACGCTGCATACTCGTTTCGAAACAAAACGCAATCGTTTGGACATGCATGTATCTTATCATAGCTCATTCCAATAGAAGACAACATCTTTTTGGCTTCATACGTTCGATTGGGAAGAACATTATCCTCTGGTAGCATATCTTTCATAAGGGCTAATAACTCTGTGAAACTTTTATCCGACCATCCATTGTCCGCCTTTAAGTTGTACAACTTTAACACCGCAGACAATCTTGTGAATTTTGAACAACCAACATACAACGGTTTCTCTGCATCGCTTACCAACCTCTCAAACATTTTGGGACAATCCGCAAGATCTTCTTCAAGCGCTTCTGCAATCTCTTCGACTCGATCACAATCGTATGTGTCTGTGCAATCGTCGTTTGAAGCATACTTCCTATTACAACTCGACTCAGCATTCCCGGTACTTTTCTCACCATGCATTGTCCAACATGTATAACTTCTATCAATTCCAAACCGTAGTAAATGAGATCCCAACTGATTCCCGTCAACCTTACCCCCGGCATAACAGCAACCCAAGCAAGGACACGGCATTCGAAGCGGGTCTTTGGAGTGCGCAACCGCAAACTCAACAAATTCCCATACCCCTTTCTCGTACTCTTTCGACAATCGGTTTGAATTCATCCATGTCTTATCCATGTCTTAATTAAGCTAAACAAAAACGGTCAAACTTTCACTCTTCACAAGTAACCCCTATGGCGAATTCAATTCACAAAGTTAGTAAGTACCTCACTTAACGATAAACGAAATTGACATCATGAATATATGAAATTAAAATTGTAAGAAATCTCTTTTAAATAAAAAGATGTTTTAAGTTTGAACTTAATTTTTGATAGTCTTGTTTAAAATTTTTATTGTATGTGTAGTAGACGTGTCAACAAATATCAAAATACAATGACTAAAATTATGAGTCCACGAGGAAAGATGATAATACAATTTATATGTAATAATTACTATTCTAAGCAAACAAGAGCTTTGTTTGAAAAATGTTTTGAACATAAAAAAATATAAAGTAAAAATAACAATGATAGAAAGTTTTTGGGGGGTTAGGATGTAATTAGTGATTCAAATTCAACATATCAGGTAATCAAAGTCAGTTCAAGCATGTGCTAAACAACTCATAACTAATTACTAACTAGTGAAGTCGGATATAAACAAAAACACAACCGCAGCTCATGAATTCCACTCAACTATAATCATTAGAAATTCACACTGAGCCGGAAAATAAAAGTAAAAACAATCAGTTATTCAAGTCAGTTCAAGAATAGGATAGAAACCTTTGAAAATGTTGAGAGCGTCCCGCGTACACTACGATCAAGGACAGTTCAAATTTCTTCAATCGGAGAAAGTTTCACAGCTTTTTCCTACCACAATCGATATTAAATCGTTGAACTATCCGCTGCATGATTTGAATGTAAACAACATGTTAAACTTAGGAGTAACTAAAAACAAAACATTTTCATTGACAATACAGATCACATTCCCTTATTTGTTTCCACCATACTAGTAAGCAAATGACGAATGGCAGCAACACAAGGTTCTTTCAGCCACCTTTTTGTCCAACTGTTGTATAAGAAAAGTATGTTAATTAATTGGAATGTAAGCTTACTAGATAGATTTCTGTACATGTTGAAGAAGTTACCTCTAGTTCGTTTGCAATTATATCAACATCTGCTGCATTTATCTTAACAGCAGCTAATTCTTTCTCCCTGTGATTCAATCAAAATTCATACTAAGGTTCAGAGAGAGAAGAAAAACAAATCATAAATGCAGGATAAATGAGAGTGACAATGGAGCTTTCAATTTTTATATACATAATAAATTCCCGGGTCTTTTTAATTTCACTTATGTAAAAATTAAAACTTCAGAACTACACATATATTTTACTTGATATTTCTATTAGTAATACAAAAATTATATTTCAACATATACACCAGAACAACAGAAAAGAGTTTCAACACTCTTATAATAATTGAAGTAACATTTAAAGATTCACTTAAATAAGACCAAATATATCATCAACATTTATCACCATTTTTCAAAAAATGCACAAAAACTTTCAACACAAATCTGCTACACCTTGACTCACCTTGACACCGAAAAGCAAAACATTAAACATTACACTAGAATTTTAAATACAATATTGCTCCAATTTGACATTAGGCATCAGGGTGCATCACATTTTCAAAACTATTACATCTTACTATCAGATTATTAAAATATATCATGTCATTTTCAAAACTATTACATGCTTTGTATTATCCATGTGATCGATCATATTTGTCTCACTTTCACATTAAAACCAAGAGGTAAAATCTTCAAGCAACACTCTAATAGAAACTGAAGTAACATTTGAAGATTCACTTAAGTAACACCTAAAATATCATCACTTCAATTAGCAATTGGATCATAAATAATCTTCAAGAAGTTTGTCATGACTGTTTCATTTCATGCTAGAAGTATATAATCTTTCTTTGGAGTGTTTTCAAATTCATAATCCTTGAACCATAAGTTTTCAAATTCATCTATTTCTTTCCTATTGAAAAAAGAATCATTTTTTCTACTCTTCATTATCACTTTTGTGATGCATAATCAATTAAATAAATTAACACAACACAACAAAATCTCAAAATTATCTAAGTTCCAATCTTACACATATTAGTAAGTACCAATTCTCTAAATTCCAATTCCACTACATTATAGCGCATTAAAAATATAACCACCTCTAATATAAACAAATTCCTTCTACTCCTAACAAATTAAAAAATAAACACTACCATTTTTCTATTAATGTCTTATGTAACTAATAATTAAAGTTTACAAAATTTCAACTTCTAAGACACCAAACTAAAAAAAATTATCACATTATCACAATACAAACACAATACTTCAAACCAGAACATCAACTTAATAAAACAAACCAAAAACACATTATCACATTATCACAATATTATACTTCAAACTAAAACACCAACCTACAACAACACAAGATTACTTCAAGATTAATTTTTAAAAACAATGTTAAATCTTACTTAAGATTTAAGAGGAAGGAAGCAAGTTAGATGAAGAAGATGGACTTCTAAAAACCAGTTCGTGAAGGCCTCTGGAGGATTGAGATTACTTGAATGAGAGAGATTACTTAAGCAATTGAACGAGAGAAAGAAATTGTTCTCCTGGAATGCGAAAATATCAATTGGTTAGGGTAAACAAGAACAATGACATTAGTTTCTTTGACATTAGTTTGAAGAAACTGTTGAATGAAGAGTATAAAAATACACAAGTTTCCTTGACATCCATCACAAATGACTTACTTAGTGAAGCATCAAAAGATAGTGATACCTTAAATCTTGAGAGCTTTAGCTTGTTTGTTGTTGAAAACAATTGAAATGGGTAGTGAAGAACACTGTAAAGATCATTTTCATTAAAGAAACATTTGCACAGAATAAACATGTCATGATTAGGAATATTCAGCATTCAACAAGTAAAGAGGAATTAGCATCTGGGTAGTGAAGAATTGATGATACCTGATGATGATAACTGAGATTGACGCAAAGCTTTTCACTTCTAAGATACCGGAAATGGTGGCATAGCTAGAGGAAGACAGGGGAAGCTCGTTGTAGGTGTACTGGAAGGAGTTGATGGAGCGGAATTGTGGTTGGAAAGGGTGTAGACGGTAGGGGTGACCAACGGAGGCTGAAAAGCTTAAGACGAACGGCGGCGATGGCAATGAGGAAGCTCTGAACGAAAGAAATGAGGAAGACTAAAGAACAGATTTAGGGATTTTTAATTTTAATATAAAAACAACCTACGAAAGCGCTTTTAAAAAGCGCTGGCATAGGGTACCCTATAAGAGCGCTTCTGAGGTAAAAAGCGCTTTCGTAGGTCCCCCTATCAAAGCGCTTTTCAAAAGCGCTGGCATAGGGTTCCCTATAAGAGCGCTTTTCAAAAGCGCTTTCGTAGGTTAGATATTTCAAATACCTATGAAAGCGCTTTCTGAAAAGCGCTTTCGTAGGTAACCCTATGCCAGCGCTTTTAAAAAAGCGCCTTCGTAGGTTTCCCTTTTTTTTAATTTTGTTTTTTGTGAAGGCTATGGCAGCGCTTTTTCAATAAGCGCTTTAGTAGAGGCGCTGCTAAAACTTGTTTTTGGCGTAGTGAGAAATGTAAAGTTAAAAATAAAATAAAAGCAAGAAAAGTGAGGGTCTTTCGATTCAGGAAGCAACACCCTTCGACTGGCATTCTGTTGGCCTCCTTCGATTGGGGCCAGTGGGACAGCATGTTGTGCCTTTCGAATGGGCCTGGAACCTGTATAAGATGCAATCTTCCTTTCTGCCTCCTTCGACTGGGGGTTGAAAGCAGTGAGGGAATGCCTTTCGATTAGGGGCTGGAAGTCAGTGAAGGCATGCTTTTCGTTTGGGCCTAGAAGTTAACATGGTTTTCCTCCTGGTTGTCCCTTTCGTTTGACCTGGAGAAAGAGGGTAGAAGCCAGAAGCTTCATTTCCTATTTCTTGTTTCCTGTTTCTTTCATTTCAAGCATTAAATGGCAACATGACCTGAGGCCATGCTAGTATTTATCTTTCAAACAGTTTAATAATTAAAGCTGGTTCAGGTAAACAGAAAGTAAAACGAAAGGGTTAACTTTTAAAAACATGTTAATAGGGTGGAAACGAAAGGAACCATGGTATATACATGCTTGAAACGAACAAAAGTATTATTTACATGTTATGCCATGAAATGAAAGGTTCAAGTGTAAGAGTGACTTACCTTGATGGATGCTTTGAATGGGTGTGGAACCTTGAGTGGAGACCCAAGGTTCTGGATTTGAAAGAGGGGACCAACAGCTGTGCTTGGAATGCTGGATTCGAAGGAAGGAAAGAAACAAGTCTTATGTTTCTTTCCAAACTAGATTTGAAGGATACTAAAGAATATTTGTTCTTCAGAATCGAAGGAAGTAAGTGTTTGGGATTCTGGGTTTTGATTTCTCAAGTATTGATGAACTTGAGAGTTTTGTTGTGTTTGAGAAAATTTGGGAGATTCGTTCCTCTGGTCCAAAGATCCTCCTTAGCTTTGCATAAATTACTCTATATATAGAGAAAGAATGGACATGTTGTCCAAAGCCAGCCTTGCAAATAAATAATAAAATAATGTAACGTGACAGTACATGTGGGGGGCCTCCTGGAAGTTGGGGTGCAGAAGATGTGACTTATGCCTTTGACGTTGCTTGTGCTCAGACCAAATTCAGGTGGAAAGCTGCTTTTGTGATAAAGTACTCTATATGAAAAGAAAGAGTATGTAGCCTTTAACCAAGAATAGTAGTATCTAAAAGACAAAGTTTAGAACCTTTGTACAAGCTTCTAACTATGTAAATATTTGGACGCAACACAGCCTGGCAAACGAGATTTGGTCTTGTGTCGAATGCAAGAGTGAGATCGAAGCACACCTGTTTGAAGGAAGCCTTTGCCTCAGTCGAAGCTTGTGGTCGAAACAAGCTAACTCGAAGGAAGCTATTGCCCAATCGAAAGCTCATGCTCGAAGGAAACATATTGCCCAATCGAAAGCTCATGCTCGAAGGAAGCATATTGCCCAATCGAAGCCTGGGTCGAAGCAAACATATTTCCCAATCGAAAGTCCGTGTTTGAAGGAAGCAATGTTGCCTAATCGAAACATGTGGGTCGAAACAAACATAAAGGGAGTCATTGCCTTTTAGCGTGAGGGAGGTTCCTGGCTTCTGAGTCGAAGGGTATTCCCAAGTTGCATTCGAAGGAGGCTTTTGCTAAAAACGAAGGATGTAATCCAAGTTGTATTCGAAGGAGGCTTTTGCTCAACTGAAGTTTTCATCCAGGCACACAGAAGGTGAGTGCCCAAACGAAGACTTGCCTTGCAGGGGGTACATGTGACCAGTAGGTCATGGCCTTCGATTGCAAGCATACAGGCAGCAAAAGACACAAACGAAACCTGCAACAAGAAGTCACATGCCCAGGCGAAAGAGGCACACTAGCATCCATTTTGAGCAATCGAAGGAGGCCAAGAGTCAATCGAAGGATGCTGATCGAAAGAGGCCTAAAGGCCAATCGAAAGAGCTGAAACGAAGAACACTTGTATTTCTCCAATTTTTGTCAAAATAATATTTTTATCTGTTTTCTCCCTTTTTGACAGTTTCCTTTTAATTTTGGTACTGGAAAATTCCAAAGTACCCGTGCAAGCTTGAACCTTGAGAATCCTTGTGAGAAAGGCCTTGAAGAATGAGAGGGCAAATTTTGGGGTACAACACCATGTTTTAGAGAAATTCTAGACGGACCATCCGCCTACGTTCAAGGGTAGGTATGACCCTGATGGGGAACAGACTTGGATCAAGGAGATCGAGAGGATCTTTCGGGTGATGGACTATTTTGAGGCACAAAAGGTGCGATTTGGTACACATATGTTGGCAGGAGAAGTTGATGACTGGTGGATTAGTACTCATCAGAGGCTGGATGGTGAAGGTGAAGAGATTACTTAGGCTGTGTTCAATAGGGATTTGTTGAGGAAGTATTTTCCTGAAAATGTTCGCGGGAAGAAAGAAATTAAATTTTTGGAATTGAAACAGGGAGATTTGTCAGTGACTGAATATGCTTCTAAGTTTGTGGAGCTGAAAAAGTTCTACCCTCACTATAATGAGGAGACTGTTGAATTCTCATAATGCATTAAGTTTGAAAATGGTTTACGTTCAGAAATCAACCGGGCTATTGGATATCAACAGATTCATAAATTTCCAGATTTGGTGAATATCTGCAAGATTTATGAGGAGGGTAGTAAAGCTCACTATAAGATCATAAATGATAGGAGAGGTAAGCAACAACAAAAACGTGGGAAGCCTTACAATGCTCCAACTGACAAAGATAAAAAGAGAGTTACTGATGGTAAGAGGACAAGTGGGGGAGATGCTTTTGTTGACATCATATGTTTCAGGTGTGAAAAAATAGGTCATCAAAGTAATGTGTGTACTGAGGAAGTGAAGAGGTGTTTCCTATGTGGTAAAACTGGGCATGAGATAGCTGGATGTAGACATAATGATGATATGTTTCAACTGTGGTGAGGAAGGATATATCATTACTCAGTGTCAGAAACTAAAGAAAGCTCAATCTGGTGGGAAATTGTTTGTGTTAGCCGGAACCCAGACATCCAGTGAAGAACATTTGATCAAAGGAATATGTTTCATTAATAATACTCCTTTAATTACTATTATTGATACTAGTTTTACCCATTGTTTTATTGTTGTTGACTGTGTGAAAATTTTGGGTCCTGTATTTCCTTTTATGGATGGAGAGATGGTTGTCGATACTCCAACTAAGGGATCGATTGTAACACCCCAAAATAATTAGACTATTTATTTGATTATTTGATTACTTTATGTTGAGTATTTGTGACTTAATTGTGATGTTTATGAGGTGTATGGATGATCATGGTGCTTGATATGATATTTTGTGTGGTTTATGATGGAGTGGTAGAAAATAAGAAGGTATAGAGTATTTTAAAATAATTTAGATAATTAGAATAATTAATTAGAATTATTTTAATTAGTTAAATAGAATAATAATAAGAGGTAGAAGATATGAGAGCAAAGTGGTAAATTGGGTATGGATAAGTGAGAGTAAGATTGGAAAACCATAGAAAGGGTCTGTGATACGGTGGGAGAACTGACTTGGGTTTTGCGTTTGTTTTCGCAAATGTTTCGGTTGAGCAAGAGTCGCCACCGACTTTTTATTTTATCCTAAGGAAAGGTTAAAAAGCACAGCAAAAACCTTTGAGATGTTTTCTTGGGTTCGGGGGGTAGATTATAGAAAGGGAAGGTATTAGCACCCTTTCTATCCATGGTTATCCATGGGCTCTTAGTTACTTGCTTAGATCACTTGCCTTGCATTTTCAATTGTTTGAAATGGTGCTTTCAATTGTTTGAAATGGTGCTTTGTGTGTGGGTTTGAAAATGTTTTGAAAAGAGGCCATTTGTTGTGGCAACCTTTGTAATGATCCATGTTTGAATGTACACAAAGGTGTACATCTTTTTGAAAAGTTTTCAATATTTTTGTAAGTTGTTTTGAAAGTGTTTTCGAAAGTGTTGTGGAGTGTGGTTTTGAAAAGTAGGCAAGTGTGTTTTGAAAGTTTATCAAGTAACTAAGAGTTGTCTACCCCTAAATTTACTCAAAGGTTTTTCCTATGTTTTAACCCTTTTAACAATTTTGTTCCACCATTGTATTTGGTGGACAACCTTGTGTTAGGATGTTAACGGGATGGGCGTGGGTCATCGTTTAGACCATGATTGCAATGGTGCCAAGTGTCTTTGGCAATTTTTCCTTTAAGGGACTTGATCATTTTTAGGCAACTTTCGAAAGCGTCATCGAGGGACTATGATCATTTGATTTGTTTTTGCCAAAGAAACTCAACATGCAACATGGCCCATTATTGAAGGCAACAAGTGGAGTAACCCTAGGGGTGCAAGTGTGATTGGTGTTGTCCATTTTCATGCTTTTTTGTCTTTGAATTAGGTCAAACTATTTGTTGTTTTTGATTTTCATACAAACCCTAAGTCTATCATGGCATATTTAGAAAGCTTTAAAATGTGGAATTTAAAGTCCTAAGTTATTACAAAATAGGCATGGGGATGGGGATACAAATGTTCAAATGGGGATGAGACTTAAATAGGAGAGTGGTGTCCCAATATTTACAACCAAATCGAATCAATCGCAAATGTAATATGTATCAATGTATAGGAATAAGTAAATGTGTATGTGTAAATGTATTTGTGTAAGTGTATATAACTATTTACAAGTGAAATAAAAATAATGAAAAAGGTTGATTTTGGATATTTTCATGTTTAGGGCAAAACCCTAATTTTTGCAAATAAATAGTATTTATTATTCATCATATACAATATTTATTAATTATGTACAAAAAAATAAATAAAAAGGAAGTATATGGTAAAAAAGTGATTTTTGAGGTTAAATATTAATAAGAAAAAAAAGTATTATTTTTATGTTTTTATCCTAAATATTCTAATAATTATATAAGTATTTGTATTATATATTAAATATATTAAATATACACAAAAATAAAATATTAATTATTTTACAAAAAAAGTATATTTTTTTAGAAAATGTTTTCAAAAGATAAAATAAAATCAGAAAATAGAATGTATTTTGTATTATTTTTTAGTATTTTCAAATAAAAGTATATATGTTTATTTATATGTACAAGTTCAAATAAAAGCAAATAAATTCAAAATAAATGCAAAAATGTATGGAAAATATTTTTAATATTTTTTATGTTTTGACAAAAAATAAACAAGTCAGAAACAAAAAGAAAAAATCAAAAATGATAAAAATAAAGCACAATAGGCCAAGGGGGTGTATGTGTGAAAAGGTGGTGTAAACAGAAAAAACAAAACTCAGGCCCAGCCCAAGGAGGCTTCTTCAACCTCCAGCCACACTTCTGTCAAAAACGCGCGCCATTCATGCCTCGTTCAAACATCCTGGTTCTTTGATTTTCAGCCAAAACACACAACATGAACTATGTAGAGCATTAAATCATGAACTCATACATATAAAAAAGTTGTTCTAACTCTCAGAAATGAGAGAGAATTTCCTCTCCCCCAATTTTTAACCTAAGTTTTTTTCAATGTTCATGTCTTATATTCTCTCAGCACACACAATATAAATGGAAAGTGAGGATATGGGTGGCTTCAGGGACATGAGTAAGACATAACTTCTTCACAAACCTAAGCCTAGATATGCTTGGATAGAGAGATAGAAGTTCAAACTTTTACCTGTTCAGTTTGAATCGTGTACAACAATGGAGGCACTTTCAATGCAATGTGAGGACTTGTACAGCTTGCTTGAAGTTCAGGGATGCTTCTCCAACCTCTAGCTTGCTCTGAAACTAGCTGAATTGAGCTATGGAAGTTCACCTGCAAAGTTGAAAACTGAAAATGGAAAATGATGTTAGGGATGTTACAGCTTGTGTTCAATGCTTGGGATAGCTTCAGTGGGTGATATGGAACATGTTTGAACTGGTTTGGATGAAAACGCACGAGGGAAATGAGCTGGCCAAGTCAATCTGCAACAGGGACTCTGTTTTGCAGAAAAATGGTGTTTCTGTGGATGAGGAAGTTTTAGGGATGGTTTGGTCGTGTTTCAGGTTAGTTAGGGAGTATGTAATGTGTTCACAAGGTTTGTTTTGGTTTGTCTTGACAGCAATGTGAGATCTTGTTCAAAATGCAAGTTTTCTTCCTTCTTAAGCCAAAAATGCCAAGTTGGGTTACAAGCTTATGCAGGCCCCCTAAACATGCTGCAAAGTTTGTTCTTGATTAGTGGTATATGTCCACACATTTGTGCCTCAGAGATTTACTTTGTACTTCTTAGATTGTAAACTTGACATAAAGTGTAACTTTATCAAAATGGCTAAAATGCTTTATCCATTTTAAGACTAATCCTTCATGTAATGACCAAATGCATAAAATAACATCTTGGCACAATGGTTTAGCATTAAATTATTGAGTGTTAATGGGATTAGAGGCCTGTAACCTAGCTTGTGCAAGCTGAGTTTGAAAATGCATAGTGTATGAACATGAAATTGGTCAAGAACAAAAGTGACTTTTGCCCAACTTTGTCAATTCGATTCTCCCTAACCATAAGGGTTTTTGAGAAGTTCTTTGACAATTTGGAAATCTTGGAATGTGTACTACAATCCATATTTGTAATGCAAGTTGAAATTCCAAGTGGAAGCATGTGAAAAATGGCCATGAAGTTAGGAAAAAATCCTGCCTAAAATAGGTCAAAAAATTTCTAAGTTAAGAATGTTTTGCACCCTTGTTCCAAAAATTATAACTTGAGCTACAAGATTCTTTTGAGAAAACTTTGTGAATCAAAGTTGTAGATTTTGTAATGGACTATAACTTTCATGTTTTGAGTTTTGTTTGAATCCAAATGTATCTTGATGAAAAAATGGGACAAAGTTAGGAAAAAATAAGGAAGTTTCATAACTTAGAAAAATTCTAAGTTATGAAATTTTCTCATTCTAAACCCTAATTTGCAATTTTAGGTTTCTTGATGAACAAGTTTCATAATTTGACATTTCTTGATGAAAAATGAATCTTGGCACTTGATTTTGACCAAAAAGTCAAAGTTTGACTTTTCACTATACAGTTAAATTTGGATCAGTTGACTGGAAAATTCATCTGTCAATCTTGTGCATTTGGGATCTTTTGAACTTGTTGAACATGTCAAGACAATGCCATTGGTTCCTTGAGTCCATATGTGAGCTTGGTTTGCCATTGGCTAGGTCAAACAGTCAAAAATTGCCTTTGTGCAGTCAAAACCCTAAAAATGACCATTTTGCCCTTTTGGTGTTTTGATCAAATTTCTTGTGGAATTATGATCCAAACTTGATCAAATGGTCCATATGAGTTCATAATGTTGATGTGGGTCAAAAATCATGAGGTTTGACTGTCCATTGGCCACAGTTGACTTTTCCCCCAATACAGCTGATTTTTAGGTCAACTGTCCAAATGACTGGGCAAAGATTGGAATCAAGGCTTGAAACTTGGTATGGATAAACTTGTGAGTCCAACATGAAGCATGAAAGTAATTTTGGGAATTTTAGGTCAAAACATCTTTGTGCAAACTCAAACCCTAATTTGGGTCAACAGTGCAAGGAGGAGTCTTGAGCAGAGCAAATCCTAACTTGTTTTTGAGCTCCAAGGGTCTTGTGGTGAGAAAATGTTGATGAAATGGGAGGGAAAATTTTGGGGTACAACAGTTTCCCCTGTTCAATCTTCTTAGACCTGAGGATGTAGATTGGCTTGCGTGCCTTTCGTGATCCGAAGGTGGAAGATGATTGAAAACTAGAGTGCCCAGAAATTTGCACTCGCATAGTGTGGTATCGGCAATGTGATGTCGGGAATGGGCTTATAGATTCCATTTGGATAGATGATGGATAGGAGGATGGGCTTATAGATTCCATCTGGGGTGTGACAGAACCTTGTCGGGAATGGGCTTATAGATGCCATTTGGAAGTGTTGATCGTGTAAGAGATTCCTTAGCGAGAACTTGCGTATTTTGAGAAAGGAAGATGGTTTCCTGGCCTGTTACAGGTGTTGATCTTCAAACTCTTCATGCAGATATGCCCTGGATAGGTACAGGCATCGAATCTACAATTAGTTGCTCACAGACGTGCCCTGGCTAGATACAGGTGTCGAATCTGGAATTTCAAAAGGTTGCTTACAGACGTGCCCTGGATGGATACAGGTATCGAATCCTAAACTATTCATGCAGATATGCCCTGGCTAGATACAGGTGTCAAATCCACAATCCAATACTCACAGATATGCCCCTGGCTGGATACAGGAATCGAATCTGGAATTGGTCATCTACAGATATGCCCTGGCTGGATACAGGAATCGAATCTGGAAATTATCGTCTACAGATATGCCCTGGATGGATACAGGAATCGAATCTGGAATCAATCACTCACAGATATGCCCTGGCTAGATACAGGTATCGAATCTGGAATTGGCCGTCTACAGATATGCCCTGGCTGGATACAGGAATCGAATATGGAATTGGTCGTCTACAGATATGCCCTGGCTGGATACATGAATCGAATCTGGAAATTGTCGTCTACAGATATCCCCTGGCTGGATACAGGAATCGAATCTGGAATCAATCACTCACATATATGCCCTGGCTAGATACAGGTATCGAATTTGGAATTGCGATAGTTGATAGTAATCATCTTTGGATTGACCTTTTCCTGAAAAGGCAAAACATTAGTTGTATGCAATGTCATGATGTATGAAATGCATGATGTCATGATGCTCAAAATGAGATAGTGTTGTATGCACTTTATCATGTATGTATGAAATGTGAAATGTCTATGAATGTATTTTCGTCTAGGAAAATAAATCCTTGACGAGTGCCGGGAGTTTGTGGAATCCTGGGCCGATGTTGAAGAGTGGGGTTCTTCGTTTCCGCTGGGGATGATGGTTGCAAGAATAAACCGGTAGGAGAAGATGACTCCGTTGGGGAATAAACTTGTTGGAGAGATTACTCTGTGGGGAATTACTCTGTGGGAAGAGATACTTCGCTGAGGTTTTGATGAGAGCTCCGCTGGGGATTCCACTGATAAGTTATGTTGGGGGAATCTGATGAAGTCCGCTGGGGAATAGGAAGAACTTCGCCGAGAACGATCTTTCCGTGGTAATTAGCTGAGGATAACCCAGTTATACCCTGGTGGGGAAATAACCTTTGAATAAAGTCGGGGAGAGACGTATTGACTCTGCAGGGGATAAGCTTCCAGAATCTACTGGGGATAAGCTTCCAGAATCTACTGGGGATATGGATTCCATTGGGGTGTCTGGTATTCTGCCGGGGAACAATCTTATATTAAGACTGCCGGGGATGCTTGCTGGGGAATGTCTATACTTTGCTGGGGAATGTTGAGATCTTCTGGGGATACCCAACTTCCTTAAGGCTGACAGTAGACTAACTCGGCTTGGGGAGAGTATCGCTGACTTGCTGGAGATACTGTGCCTTTTTAGGGTTGATGGGGGACCAACTCTGCTTGGGGAGAGTGTTGCTGAATCTTGTCTTACTCTGCGGGGAGTGAAGGTATCCTGATTACGCTCTTCCGCCGAACTTACCTTGGTACCTTGGTGGACAAAGCAACTAGATCGCTTAGACAATTCTTTATTGCCCCTGTTTCTGATGTCATCTGTAATTAGTCCTTTGTTTCGCACACAAATATTCATGATTAGCAATTAATGTCAAATGCATATATAAAAAATGAACATTGGACGTTCTTTGCAAAACAAAACAGAAAAAGCAAAAACGATGAGTAATTTGTCTGAAAAATTGAACTTGTATTGATTTTGAAATTTGCCTGTCAATAGGCGTTTTATGTACAGGAGGCTGACGTCTTAGTAAGAGAACGCCGCCGAGCAACATAGAGTTTATACAATTTTGAAAAGGAAACAAAACAGCTATGTGAAAAAAATAATCCCACTGGGTTCCAACTCTGCTATCGCCTTTATGTCTTTCAAGCGTCTCATCGCTTTGCTGCTTAGTTGAAGATGAAACCGATTGATTGGCACCGTCTGAGCCCGATAGTTGATGCCGAATTCTGGATGCAAGGTGATCCAATGAGACATAGTATTACGCTTTATCCCTAACTTTTGCCTGGACCGCCCTTTCGGGTTTTCAGTCCACCGGGATACCCATTTTTGCCCAAGCCGCCTTTTCAGGTTTTCGACTTGCCGGGTGTACAGATTTTTTTCATTTCATCCCTTATTTTTGCCCGAACCCTTTTGGTTCGCCGGGAAGCCCTTATTTTTGCCTAGGTGTGTCAACCTAGCGGGTCTTTAATCATGCGTAGTATCTTTTTACTATGTCTGCATTGGCGGGGTGAGGAAGGTTGTCACCATCCATGGTGGTTAGAATCATAGCTCCTCTTGAGAAGATATGTTTAACCACAAATGGCCCTTCGTACGTAGGGGTCCATTTGCCCCTGGGATCACTTTGAGGAAGAATGATACGCTTGATTACCAGGTCTCCGACTTGATACTCTTGTCGTCTGACCTTCTTGTTAAATGCCATGATCATCCGTTTTTGGTATGTCTGGCCATGACAAATAGCAGTGAGTCTCTTTTCGTCAATTAGGTTTAATTGATCAAGCCGAGTCTGGATCCAGTCATCTTCGCTCAAACCTGCATCCTTCATTATCCGAAGAGAGGGTATTTGGACTTCAATAGGCAAGACTTCCTCCATGCCATAGACCAAGGAGAAGGGAGTTGCCCCTGTTGACGTCCGTGCTGAGGTACGGTACCCATGAAGAGAAAACGGTAACATTTCGTGCCAATCTTTGTAGGTCACTGTCATCTTCTACACAATCTTCTTGATATTCTTATTTGCCGCTTCTACAGCCCCGTTCATCTTCGGCCGGTAAGGTGAAGAGTTATGGTGCTGTATTTTGAATTGCTCGCAGAGCTCAGTGATCATCTTGTTGTTAAGATTGGTACCATTGTCCGTAATGATCCTCTCAGGTATACCGTATCGACAGATCAGGTTATGTCGAATGAACCATGCCACGACATTCTTGGTTACCGTAGCATAGGAAGCTGCTTCAACCCATTTTGTGAAGTAATCAATCGCTACCAGGATGAAGCGATGCCCGTTGGATGCCGTAGGTCTGATTTCGCCGATCATATCAATGCCCCACATTGCAAACGGCCAAGGTGCTGTCAAGACGTTCAGAGAAACCGGAGGAATGTGCACCTTATCAGCATAGATCTGGCATTTATGACAAGTTCGAGAATGCTGATAACAGTCGGCTTCCATTGTGGACCAGAAATATCCTGCCCGAAGAATTTTCTTTGCCATGGTATGTCCACTGGAATGTGTTCCGAAGGTACCTTCATGTAGCTCTGTCATGATCCTTTCTGCCTCAGTCTTATCCACACAACGCAGTAAGGTTGAATCATGGTTTCATTTGTAGAGAATGCCATTGTTGAGGAAGAACTTCGCCGCGAACCTTCTCAGGAACTTCTTGTCATTAACAGATGCGCCTTCGGGGTATTCTTGAGCTTCAAGGTACCTCTTCACTTCATGATACCAGGGATTTTCTGTTACCTCTTCAGTCTCGAGATCACAGCAATATGCAGGTTCGTCCAACTTCCAAATAATGATCTGGGGCGCCTCGTTATCCCATTTGACTTTGAACATAGAAGACATTGTAGCCAACGCGTCCGCTAACTGATTCTCCTCTCTTGGGAAGTGTTCAAAGGTTATCTCCTCGAAGTGGGGAAGCAATGTCAACACATACTCTTTGTAAGGAATAAGATTTGGGTGTTTCGTATCCCACTCGCCTTTGATCTGATTGATCACGAGAGCGGAATCTCCGAAGACACTCAGAAACTTGATCCTTAAGTCAATTGCAGCTTGAAGACCCATGATGCATGCTTCATACTCTGCCATGTTGTTGGTGCAGTTGAAACACAGCCGGGCGGTGAGTGGAGTATGAGTGCCTTTAGGGGATATGATCACAGCGCCGATACCATTACCCAAAGCATTCGAAGCTCCGTCAAAGTGCATAGACCATCGGGATCCTTCCTCAGGTCCTTCATCCGGTCCAGGTACTTCACAATCAGTCACTACCATGATATCCTCGTCTGGAAATTCAAAGTTCATCGACTGGTAATCGTCCACTTCCTGGTGTGCCAGATGGTCTGCCAATACACTTCCCTTGATTGCTTTTTGAGTCGTGTACTGGATGTCATATTCCGTCAAGATCATTTGCCATCTTGCTATTCTTCCAGACAGAGCAGGCTTTTCGAATATGTACTTGATTGGATCCATTTTTGAAATCAACAGAGTAGTGTGAGTCAACATATACTGTCTCAGCCAGCGAGCAGCCCATACCAAAGCGCAACAAGTTTTCTCGAGTAGTGAGTATCGAGTCTCACAGTCGGTAAACTTTTTGCTAAGGTAATAAATGGCGTGTTCTTTTCGGCCAGACTCGTCATGCTGCCTCAGCACACACCCCATTGAGTTGTCCAGTACTGTCAAGTATAAGATTAGAGGTCTCCCTTCAACCGGCGGCATAAGAATGGGTGGTTCTTGGAGATACTCTTTGATTCTTTCGAAAGCGGCCTGACATTCATCGTTCCAATGTACTACTTGATCTTTCTTCAGCAGCTTGAAGATTGGTTCACAGGTAGCAGTTAGATGCGAGATGAATCGGGCAATGTAGTTCAACCGTCCTAGAAAGCCTCTGACTTCTTTCTCTGTCTTTGGAGTTGGCATCTCTTATATGGCTTTCACTTTGGCAGGGTCCACTTGAATGCCTTTGTCGCTTACGATGAAGCCTAGCAATTTTCTAGATCTCACCCCGAAGGTGCACTTGTTCGGGTTCAACCTCAGCTTGTACAACTTCATACGGTCAAACAGTTTCCGTAGATGGTCAAGGTGTTCCTCCTCAGTTTGGGACCTTGCAATCATATCGTCGACGTATACTTCTATCTCGTGATGGATCATGTCATGAAACAACGCAACCATGGCACGTTGGTAGGTTGCCCCAGCATTTTTCAACCCAAAAGGCATGACCTTGTAGCAGAAGGTGCCCCACTGAGTAACAAAAGTGGTCTTCTCCATGTCTTTAGGAGCCATCTTGATCTGATTATAACCGGAGAAGCCGTCCATGAAGGAGAATACTTTATGCTGAGCAGTGTTGTCAACCAGAACGTCGATATGAGGCAGAGGGAAATCATCCTTAGGGCTCGCCCTGTTCAAATCCCTGTAATCAACACACATTCGGACCTTACCATCCTTTTTCGGCACTGTAACCACGTTGGCAACCCACTGAGGGTAAGAAGTCACTGCTAGAAACCCGGCATCAAATTGTTTCATAACCTCAGCTTTGATTTTCTCGGACATTTCTGGACGCATACGACAGACCTTCTGTTTAACCGGAGGGCAATCTTCCTTGGTAGGCAGGTGGTGAACCACAATGTCGGTATCCAACCCAGGAATGTCTTCGTAAGACCAGGCAAAGATTTCCACATAGTCATGCAGCATCTGAATCAACCGTTGCTTCACACTGAGCTCTAGATTGGCACCAATCTTGACTTCCTTTATGTCTGTCTCAGTACCCAAATTTACCGTTTCCACTGGCTCTTCATGTGGCTGAATGGCCCTCTCTTCCTGGAGTAGCAGTCTTGCAAGTTCACCAGGCACTTTGCAATCATCTTCACCTTCGTCTTCGGCTAAGTTGATCGGATTTTCGAAGTCATAACTGGCAGTAGCAGAGTCGTTACCAGTGAGATCTAGAGTGGATTGGAACCTGTATAGGTGAGTGTGTGTAAATATAGTTGTTTTGTAATATATAATAAAGAAAGAAAAGGAGCACAAGATTTTGAAATGCAATAAACGTCCAATGTTTTTATTGATGATATATGAAAATGACACACAAAAGCCCTCACAAATGAAGCCACGGTGCCCCGGGTAAGACACCGAGCCATAAAAGTTTCAAAATATTGTCTGTTACAAATTCAAAACAAAAGAGTTCATTACTGAGTGACAAAAGTAATAGGTGTGAAGTCCTTGGCAGTCCAGTTGCTTGGTCCACCGTCGGTTGTTGGGTAGATCCAGCTGTCAAATTCAGATTCCTCCACGTCGTCTTCAATAGCATTTACTCCCGGGTTGGTGATGAACACAGGAGGTCTTCCAATTCTTGCCTTACGCACAGCCCTCTGAGCTTCTGCAGTGAAACCCAAACCAAACTTGTCAGTCTTTGGAGTGAAATCAGGAAGTTGGCCCCAGTTTGCGCACTCACCCTTCTCAATAACAGCCCGGGCATCCTTTAGGGAAGCCATCTTCAAAGGAGGGTCTTCAATCACAGTTTCAGCTGATGCCAGTGTCTGAGGCACCTCCTCAAAGTGTTGAAAGGGGGTCTCAATGAACTCCCCATCCATCTCTATGTACCGGAACGAGTTGAGGTGGCTGACCATATACTCTTCCTCCCCCTGAACTGTCACAATCTTCCCTCTGACCGGGTATTTCAGCTTCTGATGTAGAGTGGAGGTCACAACTCCAGCCTTGTGGATCCATGGACGACCCAGCAAACAAGAATAGGATGGTCGGATGTCCATCACATAGAAAGTAGAATAAAAAACTTGAGAACCAACCTTGATTGGAATGTCAACTTCCCCATGTACCATCCTTTTCGAACCGTCAAAGGCCCGGACAACAATGTTACTAGGCTTGAGCTCTAAACCCTCACAATCCAACCTGTCTAGGGCTTTCTTGGGTAATACGTTCAATGAAAAACCAGTGTCAACCAGCACATGGGCAAGAGTAGTGCCCCTGCATTCAATGGAGACATGCAGGGCGTCGTTATGGTTCTTTCCTTTGACAGTCAGATCGGCGTCAGAGAAGCCCAACCCATTATCGGCAGTCAAGTTAGCCACACAATCGGTAAATTGATCAGCAGACGTTTCTTGTGGCACATGGGCCGTCTTTAGGAAGGAAATTAGGGCCTTGGCATGGGCCTCTGAACACAACAACAGTGATAGCATAGAAATCTTTGATGGGGTGTGCCCCAGCTGCTCAACTACATTGAAATCACTCTTCTTAATGATCTTGAGAATCTCTTCCATCTCTTGTTGGGAAGCTTCAACATTGGTTGTCTTTGGTGCCTCCGTCCGGGCAGGCAAATCAGTAGCAATCCCTTTGCCCCGAACGTCAGATGACTCGGCAGTAGGGGTAGAAACAGGAACTTGATTAGGAAGGGAAGCAGGCACACTTGCAAGTGTGATGACAAGAGGTCTCTGAATAGCCGGTGGCGCAATATCTGGTGAGAACAGCCTACCACTACGAGTAACTTTGGCGGGCCCGGTGATGTTGCTGACACCGATACTAGTATCAAACTCTTGTTTAACTCCAAGCACATAAACATCTGCCCCATAGTGCCATGGGACAGCTTTGTCGGATGTATAAGGGAGAGGCCCCGGAACAGTGATGATGATAGGAGCAATCTTCTGAGTGGACATGATTTTGACAGGCTTCTTTGAGAGAGCCTTGGGAGGTTTGTTGAAAATAGTGACAATAGAAACTTCTTCAGTAGGGACAGCAGGAACAACGATCTTCTCGAACAAGATTTCTTTGCTATCCATCAGGCTTTGGATACCTGATTTCAGCAAAGGATAACCAATAGGTAAAACAGCACATAGACAACAACCTTCACTACATCCCGGAAATAAACCGGCTAGCAACAGGTTCCTCTTGACAGTCAACAACGGAGTAACAATCTCTTCCACGGAGGCTACATACCGGTCTTCTTCCACATCATTCACTCCATGCTGGGGCATGGGAGCAGTCACAACATTGGGTCTTTCGGGCGCCTCAAACTGTATTTCTTTAGCATCAATAAGGTCCTGAACCTTATTCCTCAGAGCCCAGCAATCGTCCGTAGTATGCCCCGGGCTATCAGAGTGATAAGCGCAATGGGCGTTGGGGTTGTACTTTGGAGAAGCTGTGTTCACTACCTTCGGAGCTTCTTTGACAGTTACCAGATTGGTTGACAACAGTTGCGGCAATATCTGAGACAGGGTCATGCTGAGTCGAGTGTACTGACTTTTGGGTCTCTCACCCCTTGGTTGGTTATACTGCTGAGGAGCAGCAACAGGTTTTGAAATTACCACCGCGTTGACAGTTTGGCGGCGTTCCAGTTTGATTTGTCTTCTGGGACCATAAACAACACTAGCTTCCTTCTTGAAAGGCTTCTTTTCAGTACTCGAGGAGGCACCTTTCTGTATCTTCCCTGACTTGATACCAACTTCTATCCTCTCACCGGTTAAGATCAGATCTGTAAACCCAGCAGAAGAATTACCAATCAGATGGTTGAAGAATGGACCGGACAGGGTCCCTAAGAACATGTCGACCAGCTCACGGTCAGTCAGCGGTGGCTGCACCCTGCCAGCTAGGTCTCTCCACTTTTGCACATACTCCTTGAATCCTTAGCCCGTCCCCAGTGACATACCCTAGAGTTGGGTACGCATAGGAGCGAGGTCGGAATTGTACTGATACTGCTTATAAAATGCAGTAGCCAAGTCCTCCCAGTTTCGAATACTGGCTTCATCCAGCTGATAGAACCATTCGAGTTGAGCCCCTGAAAGGCTATCCTAAAAGAAATGGATCCATAGATTATTGTCTGTAGTTTAAGGTTGGATTTTCCTTACATATGATCTGAGATGCAGCTTAGGGCAGGAAGCCCCGTCGTACTTCGCAAAGGCAGGTGCCTTGAACTTGTGTGGGATCACCACCCCAGAAGATAAACCTAGATCTCCAAAATCCAACCCCGACACATGTTGGATCTCCATGGCACTTAAACGGTCCTCTAGTTGCTTGTACCTGTCTTCAGCAGGAGGGTACTGTTTATCATTGTAATCTGTCTCGTTGTCGGAGACCACAGGACTAGGTGCCCTTCCCCCTTGGGGACTGTCTTTTTCTGCAGAGGAAGTAGCCTGATCAGCCTCATTCTACAGTGTATTCCCAAATCTCCGTCCAGTGTTAAACAACGCAGTCCTCTTCTTCTTCTTCTTCAAGAGCAGAGTCTTCAACTCCTGTTGACCCTGGGCTAAGCTCATGACCAGCTCTTGAAACTGGGCGTTCTGGGCCTGGAGGGCCTTGATAGCTTGTTCGGTAGTAGGCTCGGAAGACATGATGATTGAGTGCTGAAATAAACAGCGAAGAAGATTAAGCAACCTGTAGAAGAAGGGTACCTGTTATGCATATGATGCAATGAGAGGCTTGTGATTTATGTTTTCAAAGACAATTGGGATTCAACTTTGTAGACAAAAAGGAAACACCCTTCATTAGATTCAAACTTTAAATTGTTCAACAATTCGCTCTTAGGCATTACAAAAAATGAAAATACTGAAAAGGAAATAAAAGCTGTAAAAGAAACATCCAAAGCTCATCAGTGCTCCCATGGCCTCCTCTTCTCAGTACGGATATAGTCATTCAGGATCTGCTCTTCCTCCAATTGCTTAGTCAGCTTCTGGATCTTTTGTTCCTGTTCGTTGAACTTTTCCCTATAAAAATCCCGTTCTTCCTGTAGCTGCGCCCAAGATCTCTTTAGTGTATCAACATCAGTGGGTATCTGAGGAGGGAGGACAGTTGGAGGAACCCTGTCTTCATCAGGAAATTCAAGAATGATAGGCCTGACAGCTTCGTATGGCATACCTAACTTCTGAGCACGGATGCGGACCCATCTGCAGTAGGGTTCCATTCGTAGAGAAGTCTTCGATCCTAACTCATGTGGGTCAGCTTTGTGAATTCTGTCCCAGGCCTTGATGAATCTTCGGTGTAGCTCGTCACTGTCTACCTGAAACTCAAAACTGATGTGAGGCAACAACATCTCATGAGGCCCTGCTCTTCTGGCTCTTCCAAACTGACGGAGAGCTAAACATGGATTATAAGAGATTCCTCCCTGGGTACCGATCAATGGAACATTAGGATATTCTCCGCAACGATCAATAATGGCTACTTCATCCAAGCCTCTGAGAGTCCAAATGATGTCCTTATAAGTGAGATACATTAACCTATGAGCCCAGCCCTTTCCTTCTTCATTCTTCAGCACGAACTTAGGGAGGTGCGAAATAAACCACCTCACTAACAAAGGAGCACAACACCACAGAGTTCCCCGTCTTCGGGCAGTACGAGCATAGAGTTGTTGCAGGATATCACCCAAGAGAGTGGGTACAGGGTTCCGAGACATGAAGATCCTTATGGCATTGATATTGACAAAGTTATCAGGATTTGGAAACAATACTAGACCATAGATTAAGAGAGCCAAAATGTCTTCGTACGCCTTGAAGTCTAAGTCATTCCAGAAACTATTAGCTTTGCCAACCAGAAACTTAACCAAAAATCCCTTAACTCCACTTCTAGTTTCCCAGTTAGCCATTACCTCTTCTTTGGTCAAGGGAAGGGATGTAGCAATCTCTTCAGGCCTAAGAGTCTTCTCCCAACCAGTGAATGGAGTCTGCTCCAAAACAGGGATACCAAGCAAATCAGAGAATTCTTCCAGGGTAGGGACCAGCTGGAAGTCTTGAAAGGTGAAGCAATGATACAGGGGATCATAAAACTGGGTTAGGACACTCATCAGTTGTTGGTCCCACTTTGAAGTGACTAACCCAAGGAGAGAACCATGCCTCTTGATGAAGGAAGTAGTGTTTGGAATCCTATCAACCAATTCCTTGAGCAAAGTAGGCGTTTGAACAAAGTTGAGCCGGATAATATTCCTACGCACGGGCATCATGATGTCCTACAAAATAGAGTAAAGATGAAACCCTTTTGTCTTTGAAATGGGCCAGTCCTTATGCAGGATGCATGCAATGGTATGATGGTATGATGTTATGATAAAGCACACCACAAGTATTCACAAAGGCAAGCATGATAAGGCACACAAGTCACACAAGACAGCCCTTAGGGTTTAGGCCAGCATGAAGTTTAGGTATTACCCTCTTTTAGTTTCGTTGGTTAAGACCTGTCCTATCAAAAGTAACCGGGTTCTAGAGGATCTCAATATCATTGACTACCCTCAATCGGTCATAACTCCAGCATCGCAATCTTTTCTTGCGGCCAGAACCATCGCGAGAGTTTAGCCTCAATGAGTGTAGCATACTGCTACTGTTCTATGGCCAAGTTGGGTCAATTTAGGGTTCTAAGGTCGATTGGTGCTTAATGACTCCTTAGAAGACCCATATTCTCCTCGTTGCAACACAAGGGATATCGGTACAGACCAAGGTGTCACACCAATGTAGCCACTGCTTCACCCATGTCGGTCTATGCCGGACAGGTCCCTCACAGCTTATGCTACCTAAAAGGGTATTCCCTAGATCTGGGTTAGGATCTATGAAACTCCGTTGCAAAGCCCACAAATATAAAAGCAAACAAAGCAAACAATTGAAAACAAGAGTGGTTTAATCCTAAGGTAACCCCACTTTTAAGTTTTTCCCCAGCAGAGTCGCCAGTTCTGTGATACGGTGGGAGAACTGACTTGGGTTTTGCGTTTGTTTTCGCAAATGTTTCGGTTGAGCAAGAGTCGCCACCGACTTTTTATTTTATCCTAAGGAAAGGTTAAAAAGCACAGCAAAAACCTTTGAGATGTTTTCTTGGGTTCGGGGGGTAGATTATAGAAAGGGAAGGTATTAGCACCCTTTCTATCCATGGTTATCCATGGGCTCTTAGTTACTTGCTTAGATCACTTGCCTTGCATTTTCAATTGTTTGAAATGGTGCTTTTAATTGTTTGAAATGGTGCTTTGTGTGTGGGTTTGAAAATGTTTTGAAAAGAGGCCATTTGTTGTGGCAACCTTTGTAATGATCCATGTTTGAATGTATACAAAGGTGTACATCTTTTTGAAAAGTTTTCAATATTTTTGTAAGTTGTTTTGAAAGTGTTTTTGAAAGTGTTATGGAGTGTGGTTTTGAAAAGTAGGCAAGTGTGTTTTGCAAGTTTATCAAGTAACTAAGAGTTGTCTACCCCTAAATTTACTCAAAGGTTTTTTCTATGTTTTAACCCTTTTAACAATTTTGTTCCACCATTGTATTTGGTGGACAACCTTGTGTTAGGATGTTAACGGGATGGGCGTGGGTCATCGTTTAGACCATGATTGCAATGGTGCCAAGTGTCTTTGACAATTTTTCCTTTAAGGGACTTGATCATTTTTAGGCAACTTTCGAAAGCGTCATCGAGGGACTATGATCATTTGATTTGTTTTGTTTTTGCCAAAGAAACTCAACATGCAACATGGCCCATTATTGAAGGCAACAAGTGGAGTAACCCTAGGGGTGCAAGTGTGATTGGTGTTGTCCATTTTCATGCTTTTTTGTCTTTGAATTAGGTCAAACTATTTGTTGTTTTTGATTTGCATACAAACCCTAAGTCTATCATGGCATATTTAGAAAGCTTTAAAATGTGGAATTTAAAGTCCTAAGTTATTACAAAATAGTCATGGGGATGGGGATACAAATGTTCAAATGGGGATGAGACTTAAATAGGAGAGTGGTGTCCCAATATTTACAACCAAATCGAATCAATCGCAAATGTAATATGTATCAATGTATAGGAATAAGTAAATGTGTATGTGTAAATGTATTTGTGTAAGTGTATATAACTATTTACAAGTGAAATAAAAATAATGAAAAAAGGTTGATTTTGGATATTTTCATGTTTAGGGCAAAACCCTAATTTTTGCAAATAAATAGTATTTATTATTCATCATATACAATATTTATTAATTATGTACAAAAAAATAAATAAAAAGGAAGTATATGGTAAAAAAGTGATTTTTGAGGTTAAATATTAATAAGAAAAAAAAGTATTATTTTTATGTTTTTATCCTAAATATTATAATAATTATATAAGTATTTGTATTATATATTAAATATATTAAATATACACAAAAATAAAATATTAATTATTTTACAAAAAATGTATATTTTTTTAGAAAATGTTTTCAAAAGATAAAATAAAATAAAATCAGAAAATAGAATGTATTTTGTATTATTTTTTAGTATTTTCAAATAAAAGTATATATGTTTATTTATATGTACAAGTTCAAATAAAAGCAAATAAATTCAAAATAAATGCAAAAATGTATGGAAAATATTTTTAATATTTTTTATGTTTTGACAAAAAATAAACAAGTCAGAAACAAAAAGAAAAAATCAAAAATGATAAAAATAAAGCACAATGGGCCAATGGGGTGTATGTGTGAAAAGGTGGTGTAAACAGAAAAAACAAAACTCAGGCCCAACCCAAGGAGGCTTCTTCAACCTCCAGCCACACTTCTGTCAAAAACGCGCGCCATTCATGCCTCGTTCAAACATCCTGGTTCTTTAATTTTCAGCCAAAACACACAACATGAACTATGTAGAACATTAAATCACAAACTCATACATATAAAAAAGTTGTTCTAACTCTTAGAAATGAGAGAGAATTTCCTCTCCCCCAATTTTTAACCTATGTTTTTTTCAATGTTCATGTCTTAAATTCTCTCAGCACACACAATATAAATGGAAAGTGAGGATATGTGTGGCTTCAGGGACATGAGTAGGACATAACTTCTTCACAAACCTAAGCCTAGATATGCTTGGATAGAGAGATAGAAGTTCAAACTTTTACCTGTTCAGTTTGAATCGTGTACAACAATGGAGGCACTTTCAATGCAATGTGAGGACTTGTACAACTTGCTTGAAGTTCAGGGATGCTTCTCCAACCTCTAGCTTGCTCTGAAACTAGCTGAATCGAGCTATGGAAGTTCACCTGCAAAGTTGAAAACTGAAAATGGAAAATGATGTTAGGGATGTTACAGCTTGTGTTCAATGCTTGGGATAGCTTCAGTGGGTGATATGGAACATGTTTGAACTGGTTTGGATGAAAACGCACGAGGGAAATGAGCTGGCCAAGTCAATCTGCAACAGGGACTCTGTTTTGCAGAAAAATGGTGTTTCTGTGGATGAGGGAGTTTTAGGGATGGTTTGGTCGTGTTTCAGGTTAGTTAGGGAGTATGCAATGTGTTCACAAGGTTTGTTTTGGTTTGTCTTGACATCAATGTGAGATCTTGTTCAAAATGCAAGTTTTCTTCCTTCTTAAGCCAAAAATGCCAAGTTGGGTTACAAGCTTATGCAGGCCCCCTAAACATGTTGCAAAGTTTATTCTTGATCAGTAGGATATGTCCACACATTTGTGCCTCAGAGATTTGCTTTGTACTTCTTAGATTGTGAACTTGACATAAAGTGTAACTTTATCAAAATGTCTAAAATGCTTTATCCATTTTAAGACTAATCCTTCATGTAATGACCAAATGCATAAAATAACATCTTGGTACAATGGTTTAGCATTGAATTATTGAGTGTTAATGGGATTAGAGGCCTGTAACCTAGCTTGTGCAAGCTGAGTTTGAAAATGCATAGTGTATGAACATGAAATTGGTCAAGAACAAAAGTGACTTTTGCCCAACTTTGCCAATTCGATTCTCCCTAACCACAAGGGTGTTTGAGAAGTTCTTGGATAATTTGGAAAGCTTGGAATGTGTACTACAATCCATCTTTGTAGTGAAAGTTGAAATTCCAAGTGGAAGCATGTGAAAAGTGGCCATGAAGTTAGGCAAAAATCCTGCCTAAAATAGGTCAAAAAATTTCTAAGTTAAGAATGTTTTGCACCCTTGTTCCAAAAATTATAACTTGAGTTACAAGCTTCTTTTGAGAAAACTTTGTGAATCAAAGTTGTATATTTTTCAATGGACTATAACTTTCATGTTTTGAGTTTTGTTTGAATCCAAATGTATCTTGATGAAAAAATGGGACAAAGTTAGGGGAAAAAAAAGGAAGTTTCATAACTTAGAAAAATTCTAAGTTATGAAATTTTCTCATTCTAAACCCTAATTTGCAATTTTTGGTTTCTTGATGAACAAGTTTCATAATTTGACATGTCTTGAAGAAAAATGAATCTTGGCACTTGATTTTGACCAAAAAGTCAAAGTTTGACTTTTAAGTATACAGTCAAATTTGGATCAGTTGACTGGAAAATTCATCTGTCAATCTTGTGCATTTGGGATCTTTTGAACTTGTTGAACATGTCAAGACAATGACATTGGGTCCTTGAGTCCATATGTGAGTTTGGTTTGCCATTGGCTAGGTCAAACAGTCAAAAATTGCCTTTGTGCAGTCAAAACCCTAAAAATGACCATTTTGCCCTTTTGGTGTTTTGATCAAATTTCTTGTGGAATTATGATCCAAACTTGATCAAATGGTTCATATGAGTTCATAATGTTGATGTGGGTCAAAAATCATGAGGTTTGACTGTCCATTGGCCACAGTTGACTTTTCCCCCAATACAGTTGATTTCTAGGTCAACTGTCCAAATGACTGAACAAAGATTGGAATCAAGGCTTGAAACTTGGTTTGGATAAACTTGTGAGTCCAACATGAAGCATGAAAGTCATTTTGGGAATTTTAGGTCAAAACATCTTTGTGCAAACTCAAACCCTAATTTGGGTCAACAGTGCAAGGAGGAGTTTTGAGCAGAGCAAATCCTAACTTGTTTTTGAGCTCCAAGGGTCTTGTGGTGAGAAAATGTTGATGAAATGGGAGGGCAAATTTTGGGGTACAACAGGGTCCAAAGGTTAAACTAGGAAAAATAGTGGCAGTGTTCATTCGGCGTAATCGCGAAAAGAGAACAACACTGTGAAGAGAGATAGGGCACAGAAGAACTCAGAGGTATTTGATAGAATACAAAGAGAAATAAATTTCTAGGAGAAATCTAAGGTAAGGGGGTTTATCTTTGTTATTATAATTTATATAAGGTTTATATAATTATAGGTTGTGTTGGGGTTTTGGGATGATGATGTTAATATGATGCTTTGATGAAAATTGATGAAATCATGATATTTTCTTGCAAAGAATTGATGCATATGATGTATGATAATATGTGTTGTTGTTGTTTTACGATGAAACTAAGTGAGTCCATGATGAATTGAGACCTTTAATGTGGAGAAATCGTGTAGAAATTGGGACTGTGCAGTGTAGAAATCGCAACAGGGAAGTCTTGTTCGCGCTGTAGCGTCGGGCAGTGCATGTGCATCGTCGGGAGATGGAGCCTCTCTCAAGCAGCGATGGGCGAGTAATAGGCGATCGGATGGGGTGAAAAACAAAGGCATTGGATTTTGTATGGATGATGGTCTGTCTCTAAAGCATCGTCGGGCGATGCAGAGGCGAGAGGAGAGCGTCGGGCGAGCGAGATGCAGCGCCGGATGGTGGAGAGTAGAAAGGAAAAAAGGGTGTTATCGCTCCCTGTTAAGTGAAAATTTGTAGTTATTTTGTATATATTTTTGTGGCACTTATCGACATTTGTTTGTTAATAATTGTTGAATCAACCTCGCTTTGTTTGTAAATACGTTTAGTTTGTACATAATTGAGTTTTTGATTCATTTGTGTATTGTTTGATAGTTTTTCAATCATTTTGTAGGTATTTGAGCATTGTTGGAGCATTGAGTAATAAAAGCTCCAAGATGCATCTTTGGAACAATAAAAGGAAGAAGGAAAATAAAGAAAGACAAGAAAAGAAGTTGAGTTTTGCTATTTTATCACGTGCGCCAGGCAAAGCCAGGGTGAGCTGAGCGCTAGGCTGAGCACCGGGCGGTGACAGGGTGAGCTGAGCGCCAGGGTGAGCACCGGGCGAGGAAGGAGCAGTGTAAATTGATAAAAATTCTGATGCATCTGTCTTGGCCTCGCGTGTGTAGCGTCATGCGAGGCTTGAGGCCAACGCCGAGCGGTGGTTGTGAGCGCCGGGTGGTAGAAGATATTTTTGCCAATTTTTCTTGCATGGTGCATGCTGAATGGATGAATAAAGGGCAGCACTAGGCGGTGGTTTTGAGCGCTAGGCGATGTGTGTCTGATCCAATTTAGTATTTAGGTTATAAAAACATATTTTTAGGGATGGTTCTGGGGTTTTTGTGACTGAGTATGCTTCGAGGTTTGTGGAACTTACCAAGTATCATCCATATTACAATAAAGCGACTACTGAGTTCTCGAGGTGTATCAAGTTTGATAATGGTTTGTATCTGAAAATCAAACGGGAAATTGGATACTAGCAGATTCGTGTATTTTTCAGAGTTGGTGAACAACTGTAGGATCTATGAAGAAGACAACAAAGCTCATTCAACTCACTACAAGAGTTTGAATGAGAAAAGAGGAAAGAATTATCAAGACCGTAAGAAGCCTTATAGTGCACCAGCTGATAAAGGGAAATAAAAGGCTTATGATCGGAAGAAGACAAGTGGGGGAGGAGTTTCCACTCCTGTCAAGTGTTATAGGTGCGGTGAACAAGGTCACCATTCTAATAAATGTGAGAACAAGGTGTTGAGGTTCTACAAATGTGGTAAGACGGATCATCGTGCTCTTGAATGTAAGAACGATGGTCCAACCTGTTTCAATTGTGGAGAGCAGGGTCATATCAGTACCCAGTGTTAGAATCTAAGAAGGATGTTGCTACCCAGACCAACGGTAGAGTGTCCGTTTTGAGTGGATCAGTGGATTCTAATGGGAACAACTTGATTCGAGGTACTTATTCTATTAATGATGTTGAATTGGTTGCTATTATTGATACTTGTGCTACTCATTCATTTATTTCGCGTGAATGTGATAATATGTTGAGATTGAAGATGTCTAATATGAATGGTAGTATGGTGATAGATACTCCTGCTAGTGGTTATGTTACTACTACTTGTGTTTGTTTGAAATGTCCTTTGACTATCTATGGCAAGAGTTTTGTGATGGATTTGGTGTGACTTCCCCTACACCAAATTGAAGTTATTCTTGAGATGAAGTGGTTAGAGTTCAACTATGTTCACATCAATTGTTATAACAAGACTTTGAGGTTCCCTAAGTTTAGTAATAATGGAGAATTGATGTTTTTGTCTGCTAAGCAAGTGAATGAACTTATGGGAGACGAAGCTTTGATATTTTCAATGTTTACGTTGCTGCAAGTTGAACATGAAGCTATGAATGCTGAATTACCTGTTGTCTGTGCATTCCCAGAAGTGTTCCCAGGTGACATCAAGGATTTAACTCCGGAACATGAAGTGGATTTTTCTATATATGTGGTGCCATGTACAAGTCCAGTGTCAATGGCTCCTTATATGATGTCAGCTCCAAAGCTGAGCGAGTTGAAGAAAAAACTAGAAGAGATGCTTGAGAAGAAGTTTGTGTGACTGAGTGTTTCACAATGGGGTGTGCCTGTGTTGTTTGTCAAGAAGAAAGATAGAAGTATGAGACTGTGTATGGATCACAGATAGTTGAATAAAGTGACTATTAAGAATAAATATCCGCTTCCGAGGATTGATGATTTGATGGATCAGTTGGTGGGTGCTTGTGTTTTCAGTAAGATTGATTTGAGGTCATGACGGAACCGGCGGAACAATTATCGAGAGTGAATCAATGAAGTCGCCATTGAGCATTTATTTATCCCACATTTAGGGAAAGGAAAATCATCAAATAAAAACCTGAGAAGGGAGAAGTCACAATCTTACGACCGAGAGATCGGGTACGGGAGTCGATTATGCAAGGGAAATATATTAGCACCCCTCATGTCCGTGGTACTCCATGGGATCCACTCTTGTTGTTCTAATCAAAAGGGTGTGTTCTATCTAAATTCTAATAATACTAAAGGAAAATGCATGTATGCAAAGTATATGTACAAAGAAAAAGGTTTTATTAGTCGTGCCTTCCGCGATTGTGAACCTTTGTGCCTACGTACCCTCTCCGTACAATGAGAGATAAAGACACTCGTAGTTCATCTTGAAAATGTTGATGTGTTGTGTGTTTTTATGAACAATGCTAATTTCGCATTCTACCGCAGCTCGGCTTTTGGAGACTCACGCATTATAGTATAAATGAATTAACATGTTCTTATCTGAAAATATTTTAAAAGAAAAAGGTCCAAAGATAAAAAGGTTTGCATTGGTTGGTATTTTTTTACTATGAATAATAGTTATTTAACCTCAAGAGAGATATATTATCCATTTCTCCACTTCTTAAAGAAAAGAGTCTTTGAGATTTGAACCACACAAAAGACTAAGAATGAAAGACCGATAAGATCGAGAAGAAACTCGCTTATCATATCCATTGCTTTGTAGAAGTATGATTCTCACAATTTATTTATTAAGTGTTTTGAAGTTTAAAAGAAAAAGAAGTTTTTGTTTTAGCGATGAAAAAGGGGAATGCAAAAGTATAAAGGGGACTAACCTAGTTCTGTTCTTAGTGTTATCATACAATGATGGTCCTAAAGTTTGGATAACGAAGAAGACCATCTACCTAAGTTAGCATGCATGGATAGTCCTATGGTTAAGGATGAAGGAGGGACTAAGATAAGACCCTAATATTGACATACATGCTTTAGAACCTAAGGTCTAATGGGTTTATCTTAAGTAAGATGAAACCAACATCCTAAGGGTACATGTTATCAAGAAAAGAGGGAAAAGAAGAAAGAAAGAAAGCATCAACAAAGGGAGACACATAAGGAAAATATGTAGTGAAGAGTGATCATGCATAGTGATGAGTGAAGTGTCAAGTGATATTCATAAGAATTAAAGCATTCTTCTAAGGGTCATGCAATAGGGGCTTCGGGTTCATGGTGCAAATCAAGTTAAGACAAGTAAGGAAATGATCAAGTAAGCACAAGTTTTAAGAATAAATAAAGTCCAAGTAACTTTGCACACAATAAATATATGAATTTTAAAAGAAGAAAGCCTAATGGGAAGCAACACTTCACACAAACACTCAAAGAGGTGAACCAAGAAGATGGAAGAAGAATTCTCAAGCATAGACCAAAGGTAGGTCAAAGAAGTCAAGCAAACAAGCAAATAAATACAAGTTTGGGTGCTTGAATGGTTCAATCATATTGAATTTAAGACCCTAAACATGTCATGAAGATGAGTTAAATAAATGAGAATCAAATTCCCAAATGTTGCAAAAATGCATCCCATGTACCTCGCATGATCAACCAAGGTATATGAATGATCAAGACCAAAATAAAGTGAGAAATGAACAAAATGGAGATCGAATGCCTCTAAAGTCTTTACACGACTATCATTGAGCTTATCATGCCTTAAAAAACATTGAAACCAAAAGAAACTTCAACAAATGATCAAAATATCAAAACTAGCCCCAATTAGGGATTCAAAACCACACAAATTCTATGCTCAAGGTAAAAACAAAACATTCAACCTAAAATTTCCAATAAATGAAAACAAGTTGACATAGCATTATAGAATTCAAATGATCATAACATACCCAAATATTAGCCTTAAATTCTCTCCATAAGTTTCAAAAATAAAGTTTGGCTCAATTACGCTGGGCCAAAGGGACATGTTCACTTCAATATTCCATGAAAAATAGAAAAATAGGATATAAAATTCAAACAAGAACTATTAAAGAAGCTCAAGTATCTTACATGTCCGAAACCAATCATTTCTCAACTTAAAAGTTCATGGAAATATCAAAATTAAATTTAAAGATCAATACTAGCTCAAAATTAGGCTTAAATGACCATTAAAAAAGTTAAATTTGTATAAAATACAAAAATTAGAATTAAAAATCAACAAAAAGGAGAAACAGGATTCCAACATCTTAAATAAGCTTGAACATATTTTTTGGAATTTTAAGATCAATGGAAGTGAGTGAATCATATTGAAACTTCAAAAAGAAGTAATAAAACTTCAAAAACCATTAAATAATTTCTCAAATTTTTAAAACCAAACAAATCCTAAAATAAATGAGGTCTAAGACTTTCAAAATTTCAGGAAAACTCAGAGGAACATAAAAATAATTTTTGTGATTTTTTATGGTTCCTAAAAAAGTCGGGATTAATTTTATGATAAAACAATACAAAATAAGAACCATTAAAAACACTTTTAACAATTTTATCTAATTAATATGGAAAAAATGTTGGAAAAATAAATAAAAATCAGAATAATAAAATATACATTTTAAAATTCACTCATGATTTGTTTCAGAATTTTTTGATGAATAAAAATAATTTAAATAAATTTGTGAAATCAAATGAAAATATTGTGAAAATAAAACAAAAGAATTGAATTAAATATATTTAATGGTCAAACATTCAACACAATTCCAAGCAGGACCCACATGACTATCATCAACCAATCACACATGCTGCTAATGATTGGTCGCTAGAGGACATAAAACATGATCATCCAATCAAAGCGTGGCACATAGGGAAGCGATCCACAAAAAGTGATCCATACTCTTAAAAAAACGTGATTCTTTCTCCTCATTTCAATCCATTTTTATCCTTTGATTCTCAACGAAATTGAAAATTGTAAACATCAAAGTTGTAGATCTCAAAAAGATCTATAAATTTGATTCAAGAAGTTTTTAAAATGGTTGAGAGATGAGGGAGAAATCTGGGCGAGAAGTTGACTGAAAAAACAAAAATCATCTATCTTCAAGAATATATGCTGTCTTTGAATCCTATATTTCTCTCTCAATTCTTGATTAAATTAAAATGTGTAAACACCAAAGTTGTAGATCTCAGAAATATCTACAACTTTGATTCAAGAAAATTTTGAAAAGATTGAGAGATGGGGGAGAGATCTGGACGAGAAGGGAGTATAGAATCACTTTTTTACATGTTTTCCAGATCTGAATAACTTCATATAAACACAAACATAAACAAATGCCCTTAAGAGAGAGACTCAGTAGAAACACAAGATAAATATTACACAATTATCAGATGCAACACGTAAATGTTTAGGGTTTAATGAGGTTACCTAGTGGAGAAAGAGTTCACTACCCTCTTGTGCTTCCAAATGGAGAAGAAACCCAGAAACCTTGCTTGTATCTTCCTTCTTTAGCTCAAATAAAGAGCATTGTGTTGAAGAAATCTCAAAAAAAGGCTTGCTTGGAGAGAGAGAGAGAGAGAGAGAGAGAGAGAGAGAGAGAGAGAGAGAGAGAGAGAGAGAGAGAGAGGCAAGAATGAGGTTTTTGGTGAGAGAGATCAATGATGCGTGTGTGTGAGTAAATGAATCACATAAGGTGTATTTATAAGACCAAAAGATGAGGGTAGATAGGTCTTTACAAGCTTAGAGCCGTCGGAGGGCATAATTGGATGAAATTGCAAATTTAATCCTTGGTCACAAAGCTTGCGTTTGTTAGACAATAACACTGATCTAGAAGGGGGGTTGAATAGATCACCTGAAATTTATTAGTGCGCTTTTCAAAATTTGTTTTTAAAAAAAAAATATGAAAGATGACCGAATCTCAATCGTCTAAACGATAGGTTATTGGTAAGATCAGATATGCGAAACCGAATGAAATGATTAAGTTGAGATAAGAATCAATACTTGAAACAATCAATAGTTTAAAAAATATTACATAATAATATCAACTCCCAATGACTTGTTAAAGTAAGATAAAGCTAGACTAGAAGTACAATAGTTTGTAGTAATCAAATTATCAAACACTAGGTGTGCACAACACAAAATTCAATTTTACTTAACTGTAGTGTGGTGTTTGAGGAATCAAAATCAAATTGGTTGGTATGAGTTTTGTACAAGCTTATCAAACACTAAAATTCTAGCAAAATGGTTCTAATATTTGATATCACACAAACTATGACAAAGAAAAATAAAGCAATAGAAAAAGAGCGAACAGCACACAATTTTTTTAGGCAGTTTCCCTTGTCGTCCTAGCATAGGGTACGTCTTCCCCAAATTCTAAATCTAGAATTGAGATATATCGATTATCAAGTTGCAAAGTTTTTACAAGAAAAGAAATAGTCACCACCACTCAATCCTGATTATTGAAGCTAAAACTATTCTCTTTTCTACCCTTGATTCAAGCTGAACCCAATGCATCAAACTCTTCAAACAAACCTCTGGCTATTGCTACTTGTTTGCACGAACACAACGTTCTTCAAAATTTCCGCTCGATTGATTTTGATTGCAATATGATTGACCCTAAATCTCTCTTCAAATTCCTCTGGTTATCGTTACTTGTTTGAACATACCCACTATTTTACAAATGTTTCACTCGGCTAAATCTATGAAGCAAAGACTTGTGCACCCCCCCCCCCCCCAAAATCCTCAAGATCTTAGAAGAAAAAACCCCAATGGTTTTATTTAATAAAAAACCCACTGATTTCTCAACCCAAACCTGATTACACAATCCTATGTTTAGACATTATCACCATAATTCTGCTCTATGATCAATAAGCATAGTTATGTGTAATTGTTGATGTATGCAAGAAGAGAATGAAGATGATGAGAAATGCAATGTTTATCTTTTAATTTTTCTTATTCACTTGAATGATGAATTCTATATGAATATATATTGAACCAAAACACTAAGACACCAAAGCCAAAACCAATGAGATACAAGCCCATGAAAAAAACAAGATTTTGTATGTGAGCGGTCAACCTGAGGAATTGGGGGGGGGGGGGGGGGGGAGGGGGTGGAGGGGTCGACCTGAGATGACCTGAAGGGGATGAAAAATTACCCATTAAATATGAGTCGACCGAAGGGTCGACGCGAGGCTTCCTGGGTGAGGTTAAAAAGTTCTTAATAACAAAAGTTGACCGAAAGGTAGGGTGAGTCGACGCAATGAGGTTTGATTTGAAAAAATGCTTATTTTGAAGAGTGTTTAAGTGGATCATGACATTTGTATATGAGCCTAGGGTACCTACTATGGTCAGGTGCATAATAAACATATATGAAATGCTCCTATATGCATTGACACAGAGACTAATGGTATTTAGATCCCATTTATGATGAATGCAATCTAGGATGCAATGATACTGTCCAAAGTACAAAGTATAAATGATTCTACATTTTTACATCATTAAAACTAGGGATAAGAAGTCTTGCCCTCACATACTCCCCATTTTTGATGATGGAAAAACCTTTGAAAATCTTCAATTCATTTATGAACCTTTGCAAATATTGAAAGACATCCTCCCCCAGAATCTTTGCATTTTCTTTATAACCAAACACTTTGCTCAATATGGTTCTTCTCCCCCTTGAAGCTGAAACTATTCTCTTTTCTACCCTTGATTCAAGCTGAACCCAATGCATCAAACTCTTCAAACAAACCTCTGGCTATTGCTACTTGTTTGCACGTACACACCGTTATTCAAAATTTCCGCTCGACTGATTTCGATTGCAATATGCTTGACCCTAAATCTCTCTTCAAATTCCTCTGGTTAACGTTACTTGTTTGAACATACCCACTATTTTACAAATGTTTCACTCAGCTAAATCTATGAAGCAAAGACTTGTGCAACCCCCCCCCCCCCCCCCAAATCCTCAAGATCATAGAGGAAAAAACCGCAATGGTTTTATTCAATAAAAAACCCACTGAGTTCTCAACCCAAACCTGATTACACAATCCTATGTTTAGACGTTATCACCAAAATTCTGCATTATGATCAATAAGCATGGTTATGTGTAATTGTTGATGTATGCAAGAAGAGAATGAAGATGATGAGAAATGCAATGTTTATATTTTAATTTTTCTTATTCACTTGAATGATGAATTCTATATGAATATATATTGAACCAAAACACTAAGACACAAAAGCCAAAACCAATGAGATACAAGCCCAAGAAAGAAACAAGATTTTGTATGTGAGCGGTCAACTTGAGGAATTGGGGGGGGGGGGGTGGAGGGGTCGACCTGAGATGACCTGAAGGGGATGAAAAATTACCCATTCAATATGAGTCGACCGAAGGGTCGCGAGGCTTCCTGGGTGAGGTTAAAAAGTTCTTAATAGCAAAAGTTGACCGAAAGGTAGGGTGAGTCGACGCAATGAGGTTTGATTTGAAAAAATGCTTATTTTGAAGAGTGTTTAAGTGGATCATGACATTTGTATATAAGCCTAGGGTACCTACTATGGCCAGGTGCATAATAAACATATATGAAATGCTCCTATATGCATTGACACAGAGACTAATGGTATTTAGATCCCACTTATGATGAATGCAATCTAGGATGCAATGATACTGTCCAAAGTACAAAGTATAAATGATTCTAGATTTTTACATCATTAAAACTAGGGATAAGAAGTCTTGCCCTCACATACTCCCCATTTTTGATGATTGCAAAGCCTTTGCAAATCTTCAATTCATTTATGAACCTTTGCAAATATTGAAAGACATCCTCCCCCAGAATCTTTGCATTTTCTTTATAACCAAACACTTTGCTCAATATGGTTCTTCTCCCCCTTTGACAACATTAAAAAGAGTGAAACACCAGGTCAAGTGTAACCAAAATATATTCATATATATTTAAACATCATAAACTTTACAACTTAAAAACATCAACAACATCCACATAAAATGATGTTAATGTAATAACATAACAAATAATTAAACCAAGCAATATGAAACATAGATTAGGTTTAACTAAAAAAATTTAGTTCAACATACATTACTTGGTAAATAAAGTAGACAAAACACACAAAATAACATGATATGCATAAATGATGAGATGCACTACAAGCAAACTAAACATGCCAATCAATTGTGGTCTCATCCCCATTGGTTTGTTGTCTCTCCCTTGTTTGGTTGATGGAGAGCTGTTGCATGATAGTAGAAGAAAAGGAGTCAAATTTTTCATGTTGAAGTTGAATATGGGCCTGCAAGGTGGAATAACTTTCTTGTTGGACATCTGCATTTGATTCAAAATTTTCACGTTGAACTTGAAGCTGACCCTGTAATTGTGCATGTCTTTCTGTCTTGAGTTTGCAGAATCCTCAACAGTTCCAAAACTTCTGAGTTACCCAATTGGAAGTGTTGTGCAAATTGAGGCATGTAGGAAGAGTCTTTGTTGGTCCAGCTTGTATGAGGCCATTCTCTCCAGCCATGGTTTCCATAGGGATATGCAGGTGAATTTACTTGCCAATTTCCATGGTCTGCAGTTTGGTGTCCATCCTTCTTCATGGGATAACCGTCCTCATTTTCTTCTTCAGCATCTTCTTCTTCTTCCTGATCCTCATTTTGAAGTGGCACAGTTGAACTTCTTACCACATACATGTACCTCCCCTGTTGAGGATCCCACATGTGACCCATTAAAGTAAGAGTCTTTTTTATAAACTCTTGATCAACATTCAATGACATATAGGAGATATCCGGAACCCCAATCTTATCACGACTTAGAATTCTCTAAATGAAGAAAGCATATCACAATGCAATACCTCGACCATATTCCTTTAGAGCAAATAGCCTTCTAGTAATGTGGTGCGGCCAGTGATCCTCTATCTTATTTTTCAGGATATAAATCAAAGGCACTTCAGGTGGGTAAACTCGTGAGTAGACTCCCTTCTTGGGACATAGGATTTGGAAAATAATCCATTATAAAATCCGGTCAAGAGGTTTCAAATAGCCAGTAGTTACCGTCTTAGGAAAGAGATCACTTTCCATAATCGTATCAGGGTGTGGATTCTTCAGCATGGAATTTAAAGCCATTTTAAACTCATATCCAGGCGCATAGACATTATCAGATATCTTGTGGATAAGAGGCATAGGGTCCACATTTGAAATAACACTTTCCAAACATCTAAATCAATCTTTAAATTTTTATTCCCTATATTATACTTGACTTTATAACCCTCAAAATATCCTTGAATACTCGCATAAAATACCCTAATTAGGTCCTCATTATACTCAGTATCACACTCTAAAAACAGATTAAATTTATGAAAATTTAGCACTTCCATAACCTCTGGAATATGCATGCAGTTAGCCATTTTAGGATACAACACAAATTATTTAACAACTGACCTCTTACTCATTTTCTTTTCATAAGTGTCAACAAGATCATCAGAAAGTAGAAAAAAATAGAGAAGTTACCAGAATGTCTGGCTGAGATCGAGATGAACTTCCCCTTACGGTTCTCTTTCCTGTAGCTCTTGAGGAAGCCATGGAGTGGAGGCACTTGAGAGGATTTAAGGATTTAAGGTTTTAGGGTTTGTGAAGGGGTTTTGAGAGAGAGGATGGAATACACATGAAAATGAGACTAGGATGAGAAAATGAAGAAAATATGCAGATAAGAGCAATTTGGGCGGCTTGAACATCAGCGACGCGTCGACCGAAATAGGTCATGGGTCGACACGAGCAATTTTAATTTTGAAAAGTAATTGCCAATGGTTCAGTATGAGTTGACTCACAGGCTAACCTGTATAGCCACGAGGCAGGAAAAGTTTGTAGAGGTTGATGCATACTAGTAGGGTCGACGCGTGCAGAGCAAATCTTGAAAAAAAATTTAAATTTGAAGACATATCATGATAAATGAGCATTACTAGAAATAAATAAACAAGCCTACACATACTTAAAATAAATAATGGATGATTATGGATTCTAAAACGAGAAACCTCACTTGTATGAACACACATTTTAAACAAAGATCATATAGATGATCAAGGAACAAGAGAAGGGAACAGAACTATATTACCTCCATATATGTAAGATGATGAATACTCTATTGTGGCTTGCATTTACTAATGTACAATATCTAGGAGTATACAAGCATAAATATAGAGCAAAAAACATATTCAATTATTAAAACCAATCCGAGATATCAAGAACACCGAGTTCCCTACAGATGTGGAAGAAAGGCTTTGTCTCAAGTGGTTTTGTGAAAATACTGGCAAGTTTATTTTTGCTATCAACATGCTCGAACACTATATCACTTTTCTCTACATGATCCCTAAGAAAATGATGACGAATCTCGATATGTTTTGTGCGTGAATGTAGAACAGGATTTTTAGTTAGGTTAATGGCACTTGTATTGTCACATAAGATAGGAATACATCCATGTTTGGCATTGAAGTAGAGCAGATATTGTTTGAGCCACAATATTTGAGCACAACAACTACCGACTGCAACATACTCTGCCTCGGTAGTTGACAAGGCAACATAAACTTGCTTTTGCTATTCCAACTTACCAAAGAATTTGAAAACAAGTGACAAGTTCCACTAGTGCTTTTCCTATCTGATTTTCTACCGTCAAAATCAGAATCGAAATAGCCATCCAACAAACAATCACTTCCCTTGGAGAACCAAAACCCATACTTTAGGGTACCACCACAAAGATATCTAAGTATGCACTTGACGTCCTTTAAATGTGATTCCTGGGGACATGATTGGTACCTAGCACACATGTATACACTAAACATGATATCTGAAAGAGATTCGGTAAGATAGATGACGGAGCCTATCATACCTCTATACCTTTTTACATCTACTGTCTTACCATTTTCGTCTTGATCCAAATTTACCATTGTAGGTATTGGAGTATCTAACTCCTTGAAATTAGCCATATCGAAGCGCTTGAGTAACTCATGGAAATACTTTGTTTGGCTCACAAATGTTCCTTCTTCAAGTTGCTTACTTTGAAGTCTGAATAAGTAGTTTAACTCCCCCATCATTCTCATTTCAAATTCTCCCTGCATCAACTTGGAAAACTCCTTGACCAAAATTGAGTTAGTAGAACCGAAAATTATATCATCTACATAAACTTGAACTAAAATAAAGTGTTTTTCTTGATGCTTAATAAATAGGGTAGTATCAACCTTTTCTCTCGAGAATCCTTGATCTAGTCGAAATTTTCTAAGTCGCTCATACCAATCCCTAGGGGCTTGTTTGAGACCATACAAAGCACACTTAGGCTTATAAACATAGTTACGATACTCATGATTTTCAAATCCGGGAGATGAGATACATATACCTCTTCATTAACGTAACCATTTAGAAAGGCACTCGTAATATCCATTTGAAATGATTTGAAGTTTTGTGAGCATGTATAGGCAAGAAAAAGTCGTATAGCCTCGAGTCGGGTGACCAGAGCATAAGACTCCTCATAGTCAATGCCTTTCTCTTAGTTATAACCTTGAGCAACAAGACGGGCGTTGTTTCGAGTTATAACTCCGTTTCTTTCTAATTTGTTTCTAAACACCAATTTAGTACCAATTACTCGATGGTCTCGCGGAGGGGGGGGGGGGGGGGGGCAAGGTCCCAAACCTTATTTCTCCTGAATTAATTTAATTCCTCTTGCATTACCAAAAACCAATGTTCATCAAGTAAGGCGTCTTTGGAGTTTTTAGGCTCAATTTGAGAGACAAAAGTGAAATGATAACAAAAGCTACTTATCTTTGACCGTGTGGTAACTCCCTTTGAGATATCTCCTAGAATATTATCGATGGGATGATCCTTAGAGGCTTTCCATTCCAAAGGAAGATCATTGTCATTACTAGGATGACTTTCCTCTTTTTCTTTAGATACTTGATCCGGATCCACTTCAACTTTCACCGGTATAGGTTCATTACTCTTTTCTTCTTGATCTTTTAGTATCTTTTCTGAAGAGACACCTGCACTATTAACACAAATTCCTTTTCCGACATTTTTCGGACAAGATTCATCAAAGGAAACATGCACTAATTCTTCGACATATGTAACCTTTTGTTGTATACTCTATATGCTTTACTCGATTGAGAGTATCAAAGAAAGATACTTTCATCGACCTTTGAGTCAAATTTACCAAGGTTTTCTTTACCATTATTCAACATGAAACATTTACATTCGAAGACATGAAAATGAGAAATGTTAGGCTTCCTACCTTTTAAAAGTTCATAAGGGGTTTTGTTAAGAATAGAACGTATGAGAATCCTATTCAAAACATAACACGCCGTATTTATGGCATCGGCCCGAAAATATTTAGGAAGACCATTTTCATTGATCATACTTCTTCAAAGCTTTTCTAAAATACGATTTTTACGTTCCACTACTCCATTTTGTTATGGGGTTCTTGGATTTGAAAATTTATGATCAATGCCATGATTTTCGTAATATTTCTAAAAGAGGTGATTTTCAAATTCACCTCTGGGATTGATTTCGATAGTAACAATGCTAGTGTTCAATTTGTTTTGAGAAATATTGGCAAATTTTCAATAGCAGAAAAGGTGTCACTTTTACTTGCTAAGAAAATGGTCCAAGAAAACCTATAATAGTCATCTACAATAACAAAACCGTTATAATTTCCTCCTATACTTTTTATTCTAGATGGACCAAATAGGTCCATATGAAGAAGTTAAAGGGGTCTCGATGTAGAAACAACATTTTTAGATTTAAACGAGATCCTTGTTTGTTTCCCCATTTGACAAGAATCACATAAGTGATCTTTTGAAAATTTTATCTCGGGTAAACCAACGACTAAATCTGTTGAGACTATTTTATTTAGAAAGTCAAAGTTGACATGCGCTAATCACCTATGCCATAGCCATGAGTCTTCACTCATGGAGACAAGTAATTCAGTGTCAGTCAATGATACTTCATTCAAGTCAAGCATGTATACATTATTTACCCTCAGGCCCTTAAGCACATTATCTTTCTTATCATTATTTTCAATCATACATCAATATTTCTAAAAAGATACTTTGTATCCTTTGTCACATAATTGACTAATGCTAATAAGATTGTGTTTCAGACCTTCAACTAAAAGGACGTTGTTGCACCCCAAAATTTGCCCTCCCATATTCTTCAAGAAATTGTCAAAGTCAAGGTCACAAAATTCCCCAAGGGTTATGCAGCTCAACAGCTCCCTATACAGTCAAAACTAGGGTTTGAGTTCTGATCAAGAATTGAGAGTTTTCAAAGACCCAATCAAGTCTCATATGCCTACAAATATGGTCAAGTATCCTCATATCAAGTTTCAAGGCATTCAGCTCAAAATTGCACAGTCAAAACCCTAAATTGCACTACAGTCAACTGTAAGGGCAAAATGGTCATTTGACAGTCAAAAGTTCAAATTTTTGGTCAACATATCATTTTGAATCCACAAACATCATTTGATCAATGCTTGATCATGATTCTCAAAATTTGGCTCAGAAATCATCAAGATGTAAAAGTTGCTATATTTGGACAGCTGAAAAAGTCAACTGAAATTGACCAGGGCATAACTTTCACATGGATTATCATAAAAATTCCATCCAAAGCTCATTTTGAAGAGAAAGACATTTCCTACAACTCATCTTCATATTCCAAGTCCAAGAAATGCTCTCACAAAAAGTTATCAATTTCAACATTATAGGTCATTTTCAAAAGTCAACAAAAAGGGACTTTAAGTCAAAGGCCATAACTTGAGATTGGTAAATCAAAATGACATGGGACCAAAGGCATTGGTTAAAGAACTCAAAGACCTTTCCAAAATGTCCAAGAACATGTGAAAAGCTTAAAAATTGAGCAAGTTATGCCTTGTGGAAGTTGGGAAATTTTTGGGAATTTTGAAAAGTCAACATTGATGCAAATGATCCAAAAATGCAAATGGGCCCATTTTTCTTCCAAGTTTCTTCATGCCAAGCCTATGCACGACCATTAGGCCCAAAGGGAAGTATTTTCTCATTTTTTAATTATTTATTTGAATTTATATTAATATTAATTCATTTAAATTATTTTAATACATGAAAAATATAAAGCTTGACCTAAAAAATCTTTTTATGCACATTCTAGACTCAAGATTTCGTGCACATCTTAATTAGGCAAGTTTTGGTGTGATTTGAGCTGATTGAACAAAAGAACCATGAAAAAAGATTCAAAAAAGATCTTATACAATCAAATATTGCAAATCATTGAATTCAAAGATTTTGTATAATTTTCTTAACCTAATATGCTCTATACATATTCAGGAATGCAAACCTAATGCCACGACACTCTCAGCTGCGCTCAGAAACGATATACAAACTTGAAAAAATCACCAAGAAAGCCAATACTGAAAACTAGTTTTTAGGTCGATTCAAGCTTCAATTCTTATTCTATCAGCATCCTCAAGCTTCACTGAACGTGTGTCAATCAAAAACATCAACTAAAACGCAAAGAAGTGGTAGTTAGAACTCAAACTGTAAAGCGAAATTCTTGAAATCGTGCATCATAATTTAAGCATTCTTTGCACTTTTTGTTTGTTGATCCATGTTTATTATGAGATTCTGGGACTAACCCTCATATTTAATTGCGTTTTTCTGTGCCATACGAGATTATGCCATGACTGAATATTAGGTTTTCTTGAGCTTCAAATTGGGGGTTCTTACTAGAGGAAAAATTAGACCATCCCAGTACCACCATTACGCTCAGCTCATCCAGACGAAGAAAAGGCACTAGTCGCGATCAATTTATGATCACCATAGCGCTAGTCGCTATTTTCTTGTAGCCAGCTTCAGACCACGACCTAAAACCGTTGCCTATAGCCCTTATGTTTCAGAAAGAAAAAAAAGAGAACGAGGACGATGATGTGTTGGCACGCAATGGTTGGGTGTTTTAAATTTCGCGCGCTCAATTACTAGTGCACTTGGTCTTTCTTTTTGTTGTTTATTCATTATAATATATCAATTGACATGTGATGGCTCAGCTGGCAGGTACTCATGCGTGCAACCCCCAAGACCTGGGTTCGAGTCCCAGGTCTGAATAATTTCATACTATTTTTCCTTAATTAATCTCATGCAGCACAAGCGTCCCAGTATATCATACGCTCACCATCTCAAGCCACACACGCGTCCAGTGAAAGCAGATCAAGGGCATGGATTCAAAGAGCACGCTACGCTCTAGTCAATGCATCATACAGGATTCAAAAAGTCAACAAATTCCAATGCTTAATGGGCCAGAATGCTAGGCCTGTACCTCACAAATTGGGGCTCCCCCCCCCCCCTTGGTTTGCCTTCTCTTTCTTTCTATTTTTATTTTTATTTTTATTCTTGTTTTAATTATTATTTTTATTACTGTTTGTTTAATTAATTATTTTTTCAACAAAATATAAAAACATTACAAAAAAAATCAGAAAAAAGATAAAAACATAAAAAATATTTATTGTATTTATTTTCTTGTAAATAATTAACATGTAAATGAATTTAGTAAAATAGGTTAATTAATCTTGATTCTTTAATTCCTTTTTTTTTACAACAATAATATTCCTTTTATTTATTTTCTGTAATTTTAATATGTAAATTATTTAGTTTAATTAGGTTTTTAACTTTAATTCTTTTTCATAATAAAAATCCAAAAATTTAGAATTATGTTAATTGATAATTTTTATACCTTTTTATTTTTCCTTTTTCTCACAATATTGTTTATTTATTTATTTTATTTTTATAATTAAATGTACATAAATAAAAATTAGGGTTTAATTTAGGTTAATATAATATTTTTACAATAAACTTAAAGAACAATAGAATTAGGGTTAGTCAATTATAATTAATTCCTTTTTTTTTTCTTTTAAATCTAAAAAACACAAAATACCAAAAACATTTAATCATTTAATTTTAATTCTCATTAACTTTTAATATTTTGCAAAAGGGTCCAACGCCCGTCGTTTTAATTATTTTGTTTCGCGCATTTTACTTTATCGCTTATTATAATTATGTACATGTCCCAAAGCCTTGTAACAATTTTATTTCTCGTACTTTTATTCGCTTTATTTATTTTTCAGTCAAATCGGGTCCGGTTTAATTTTGGCGATGTGGACCCGCGCCATTTGTAATAGCCTTAGATTTATTTTCCCGCAACTTATAACTGTTAAAAAGCATGCAAGAATGAATGTCTTAATTAAAATCAAGCGTAGATCACAATGACATGACAAAAGACAAATATCAATGAAAACGACACACGATTCGCACACACCACCCCTAGGGTACGCCTCACTGTTGCCTTTCGAAAGGTGATCGTCGAGTAGAGGACGTCTTAGTAAGTCCTCATGATCCGGGAACCTGGCATGAGGGTAGCTTCTAAGGTGTCTTCCCGTTGCTCCGGTGATCACCACGTCCCTAAAACTCGAATTGACCCGAACACCTCCAACGGTGGTGCTACCTACCTCTCAATGGTGGGATGGCACTACTTTAAAGGACATTTACACAGACGAATTCCTTAGGGTAGGTAGACGACTCTAGATACTTGCTCTAAATTCAAAACAAATTCAAAAATACTTTTCACACCAACACATTTTCAAAAATCTTTCGAAAGCAAATTTTCAAACACTCTTGAGGACCGATACAAGAGTCGAACTGAAATTTTCAAAGAAACTTTTTAAAACCCACAATTGAAAAGCAAACAAACAATTTTGAAAACACAAATGAGCAAGTATCTAAGAGCCCATGGATAACCATGGATAGAAAGGGTGCTAATACCTTCCCTTTCTATAACCTACCTCCCGAACCGAGAGCAATCTCTATAAGGAATTTTTCTGTGCTTTTGTCCTTTCCATTTGGAGAAAATAAAAGATGGTGGCGACTCTTGCTTCCGCGACATTTCGCGAACCAGCGTTAAACATTCAGTTCCAGATCCACCGATCACAGAACTGGTGACTCTGCTGGGGATCAAAACTTAAAGTGAGGTGTACCTTAGGGCTAGGTCATAACTGTGTTTTCACTTGTATTGTTTTGCTTGCTTTACTATTGTGGGTCGCATCGGAGATGCATAGATCCTAACTCGGATCTGGGGATACCCTGTTTAGGTAGCGTAAGCTGTGAGGGACTTGTCCGGCGTAGACCGACACAGGTGAAGCAGTGGCTATGTTGGTGTGGCACCTTAGTCTGTACCGATATCCCTTGTGTCGCAACGAGGAGAATATGGGTCTTCTAAGGAGTCATTAAGCACCAACAACCTTAGAACCTTAATTGACACAACTTGGCCTTTAGAATTGTAGCAGTATGCTACGCCCATTGAGACTAAACTCTCGTGATGGTTCTGGCCGCAAGAAAAGATTGCGATGCTGGAGTTATGACCGATTGAGGGTAGTCAATGATATTGGGATCCTCTAAGAACCCGGTTACTTTTGATTAGGACAGGTATGAACCAACAAACTGAAAGAGGGTAGTACCTAGACCTCATGCTGGCCTAAACTTTAGGGGCTTGCCTTGTGTGACTTGTGTGCCTTACCATGTTTGCCTTTGTATCTGTATGTGGTGTGCTTTATCATAACATCATAGCATCATGAGCATTGCATGCATCCTGCATAAGAACTGACTGTTTCAAAGACAAGAGGGTTTCATCTTTGCTCTGTTTTGTAGGACATTATGATGCATGTGCGAAGGAATACTATCCGGTTCAACTTTGTTCGTTCACCTGAGTTGCTTGATGAGTTGGTTAGCAGAATTCCAAATACCACTTCCTTCATTCAGAGGCATGGTTCTCTTCTCAGTTTAGTCACTGCAAAGCGGGATCAACAGTTGATGAGTGTTCTGACCCAGTTCTATGACCCTCAGTACCAGTGCTTTACCTTCCAAGACTTCCAGCTGGTCCCTACCCTGGAAGAGTTCTCTAATCTGCTTGGTATCCCTATCTTGGATCAGACTCCCTTTACTGGTTGGGAAAAGACCCTCAGGCTTGAGGACATTGCTGCAGCTCTTCCTTTGACCCATCAAGAGGTAACAGACAACTGGGTAACTAGAAGCGGAGTTAAGGGTTTCTTGGCCAAGTTTCTGATTGGTAAAGCTAACAGCTTCTGGAATGACTTGGACTTTAGGGCATATGAAGACATCTTGGCTCTCCTAATCTATGGGTTAGTCCTGTTTCCTAATCCTGACAACTTCATCAATGTCACTTCCATTAGGATCTTTATGTCTCAGAACCCTGTGCCCACTCTCTTGGGTGACATCTTGCAACAACTTCATGCCCGTACTACCCGAAGACGAGGAACCCTATGGTGTTGTATCCCTTTGTTGGTGAGGTGGTTTATTTCGCACCTCCCTAAGTCCGTACTGAAGAACCAAGAAGGAAGAGGTTGGGCTCACAGGTTAATGTCTCTCACCGATAAAGACATCATTTGGACTTACAGAGGTTTGGATGAGATAGCTATTATTGATCGATGCGGGGAGTATCCTAATGTTCCTCTGATTGGTACTCAAGGAGGGATCTCTTACAATCCATGTCTAGCACTCCGTCAGTTTGGAAGAGCAAGAAGAGCAGGCCCCCATGAGATGTTGGTGCCTCACATCAGTTTCGAGTTTCAGGTGGATAGTGACGAGCTGCGTCGTAGGTTCATCAAGGCTTGGGACAAGGTTCATAAAGCTGACCCACAAGAGCTAGGGTCAAAGACTTCTCTACCTATGGAAGCCTACTACAAATGGGTCCGCATCCGTGCTCAGAAGTTAGGTATGCCGTATGAAGCTGTCAGACCCGTCATTCTTGAGTGTCCTGATAAAGATGGTGTTCCTCCAACTGTCCTTCCTCCTCAGGTACCTACTGATTATGAGACATTGAAGAGATCTTGGTCGCAACTGCAAGAAGAACGGGATTCTTACCGGGAAAAGTTCAATGAGCGGGAATCAAAGATCCAGAAGCTGACGAAGCAGTTGGAGAATGAGAGAGCTTTGAATGCCTACCTCCGTACTGAGAAGAGGAGACCATGGGATCAATGAGGAATTCTGAATGTGCTTTTGCAGTTTTTATTTCCTTTCCAGTTGTTTCATTTCATGTAAACGCCTAAGGGCAACTTGTTGAATAATTTCAGTTGCAAAGTTGAATCTAATGAAGTGTGTTCCTTTTTGTTTACAAAGTTGATTCCCGATTGTCTTTGAAAACATAATTCATACGCATTTCATACATCATGTGCATAGCAGGTTTTTCCCCTTTTCAGGTTGCTTACAGTTCTTTGCTGTTTATTTCAGCATCATGAATCCCGGATCTGAATCAACAGAGACATCAATCAAGGCTCTCCAGGCGCAGAATGCGCAGTTTCAAGAACTAATCATGGGTCTAGCTAAAGGCCAAGAAGAACTGAAGACTATGCTCCTGAAGAAGGAGAAGAAGAAGAAAAGAAGAACTGTTCTATTCAACTCGGGCCGAAGGTTGGGTAATACTCTGCAGCATGAAGAGGCTGGTTCTTCTGTTGGCAGGAGTCCTTCTCAGGCAGAAGTAAAGGTTCCTAGTCCGGTCGTCTCCGACAACGAGACAGACTTTGATGAGGAGCAGTACCCTCCTGCAGATGACAGGTACAAACAACTGGAGGACAGGTTGAAGGCTATAGAGGTGCAACAGGCACCTGGGCTGGATTTCGGAGATCTGGGTTTGTCGACTGGTGTGATTATCCCGCATAAATTCAAAGCACCATCCTTCTCGAAGTATGACGGGGCGTCTTGTCCCAAGCTGCACTTGAGGTCCTATGTTCGGAAAATTCAGCCGTACTCTGCAGACAAGAATCTATGGATCCACTTCTTCCAGGAGAGTCTTTCAGGGACTCATCTCGAATGGTTCTATCAGCTGGATGGGACCAAAGTTCGTAACTGGGAGGAGCTGGCTACTGCTTTCTACAAGCAGTATCAGTATAATGCCGACCTTGCCCCCACACGTACCCAACTCCAGGGTATGGCGTTAGGTGCAAGCGAAGGTTTTAAGGAGTACGCTCAGAAGTGGAGAGACCTGGCTGGCAGGGTGCAACCACCATTGACTGATCGGGAGCTGGTTGACATGTTCTTGGGGACCCTATCTGGGCCGTTTTTCAACCATCTCATTGGGAATTCTTCTGCTGGTTTCACTGATTTGATCTTGACTGGAGAAAGGATTGAAGCTGGGTTGAAGTCTGGGAAGATTGTGAAGGGTGTCTCATCTAGTTCAGAAAAGAAACCGTTTAAGAAGGAGTCTAGTGCCGTGTACGGTTCCAGAAGATCAGAAAGACATGAGCACCGCCAATCTGTCAGTGCGGTCATGATTGCTAAGCCTGCTGCCGCTCCTCGGCCAAACAACACTCAGAAGGTGGAAAGACCCCGGAGAGAATTCTCCCGTTTAAACATGACCTTGTCGCAGATCCTGCCACAGTTGCTCGCAACTAATTTAGTGACTGTCAGGGAGGCGCCGAAGTTTCCAAATACTGCATCCCCCAAGTACAACCCGAATGCTCGTTGTGCTTACCATTCAGAAAGCCCGGGGCACTCTACTGATGACTGTTGGGCGTTAAAGAATAAGGTGCAAGACCTTATCGATGCTAAGGAGATACAATTCGAAGCGCCTGCAAAGCCAAATGTAGTTACTGCCCCTATGCCTCAGCACGGGGTAAATGCTGTTGATGAAGACGTTTATGCTGTTTCCGTGGACGATCTAGCCACTCCTCTAAAGATCGTTAAGAAGAACCTACTGCAGGCCAGTTTATTTCCGGGTTGTAGTGAGGGTTGCCTGTTCTGTGTTGTGTCCCCATCTGGTTGTCCCTTGCTAAAGTTAGGCCTCCAAAGCTTAATGGATAGCAAGGAGATTCTATTCAAGAAGTCTGCTGTTCGTTTGGTTCCAATGGAAGAAGTCTCTGTGGTGACTATCTTCAATAATCCGATCCCGGCTCTCCAGAAGAAGCCCGTTCAAATTCTGACTGTTGCACCTGTTACTATCACTGTTCATGGGCCCCTGCCCTATGTATCTAACAAAGCTGTCCCTTGGCACTATGGGGCAGATGTATATATAAGCGGAGTTAAACAAGAGCTCAACGCTGGCGCCAGCATCTGTGACATTACTGGCCCAGCCAAAGTTACCCGCAGTGGCAGGCTCTTCTCGCCTGACATTGCGCCACCTGCTGCCCGAAGACCGCTCCTGATAGTTCCTACCAATACACCTATGCCTGTTGCTGACCAAGTTGTTGTTCCTGCTGCTGATCCGATTGTTTCTCCTGCTGTCGAGTCATCCAATGCTCGGGGCAAGGGAATTGAATCAGTGCCTGCCCAGATGGAGGCACCCATACCCATAGCTGCTGAAGCCTCCCCACAAGAGATGGAGGAGATTTTGAAGATTATAAAGAAGAGCGATTTTAATGTTGTGGAACAGCTGGGGCATACGCCCTCCAAGATCTCCATGCTCTCTTTACTGCTGTGCTCTGAGGCCCATGCAAAGGCCCTAATCTCGTTCCTCAAGACGGCCCATGTGCCACATGAAACCTCTGCAATCCAGTTCACTGATTGTGTGGCAAGCCTAACGGCAGATAATGGCTTGGGTTTCTCAGATGCTGACTTGACCACAAAGGGGAGGGACCATAATGATGCTCTGCATGTCTCGATCGAATGCAGGGGCACCACCTTGGCACATGTGTTGGTTGATACTGGGTCATCTTTGAATGTGCTACCCAAGAAGGCTCTGGACCGTCTAGATTGCGAAGGCCTGGATTTGAAACCCAGCAACATCATCGTCAGGGCCTTTGACGGTTCAAAGAGAATGGTCCATGGAGAAGTTGACATTCCGATTCGGGTGGGCTCTCAGGTGTTCGACTCCACTTTTTATGTGATGGATATCCGTCCATCTTACTCTTGTCTGCTGGGTCGCCCCTGGATACACAAGGCTGGGGCAGTGACCTCTACCTTGCATCAAAAGCTGAAGTACCCCGTCAGAGGGAAGATTGTCACCGTGCAAGGAGAGGAAGAATATATGGTGAGCCACCTGAACTCATTCAGGTACATTGAGATGGATGGGGAGTTTATTGAAACCCCCTTTCAGCACTTCGAGGAGGTGTTTCCAATTGCAGCAGAAACAACAGAAGCAAGTGGTCCTTTGAAGATGGCCTCTCTAAAGGATGCCAGGGCTGTGGTACAGAAGGGTGAATGTGCCGACTGGGGCAGACTTCCAGACTTCACCCAGAAGACTGATAAACTTGGGCTGGGTTTTACCTCAGAAGGTCAGAGAGCTATGAGGAAAGCAAAGATCGGGAGGCCTCCGGTATTCATCAGAAGCTCAGGAGTGAATGCTGTTGGGGAAGACCATGAAGTGGACGAAGCAGAATTCAACAGCTGGATTTATCCGACAGCCGAAGAAGGATTGAACAATTGGAGTGCAAAAGATCATACTCCTGTTACCTTTGTGACGCAGTAATAAGTTTCTTTGTTTCGTTATTTTTTGTAATAAACAATGATAAACTCTATGGCCCGGTGTCTTACCCGAGGCACCGTGGTTCTATTTGTGAGGGCATACCAACTGTCATTTTATACATCATGAATGAAAATCTTGGACGTTTTCGCATTGCAAATATTGTGTTCCTTTTCTGTCTTTCATTTCCTTTACATTTTCAAAACAGCTGTATTTACACACACACTCACTCATACAGGTTCCAATCCACTCTGGATCTTACTGACAACAACTCTGCTAATGCCAATTATGACTTCGAAAATCCGATCAACTTAGCCGAAGACGAAGGTGAAGATGATTGCGAAGTGCCTGGCGAGCTCGCAAGATTGTTGCTTCAGGAAGAGAGGGCAATTCAACCCCATGAAGAGCCAGTGGAAACCATAAACCTGGGTACTGAGGCAGACAGGAAAGAGGTAAAGATTGGTGCCAACCTAGAGCTCAGCGTGAAGCAACGGTTAACCAAGATGTTACATGACTATATGGAGATCTTTGCCTGGTCCTACGAAGACATGCCAGGGCTGGATACCGATATTGTCGTCCATCATTTGCCGACTAAGGAAGACTGCCCTCCAGTTAAACAAAAGGTTCGTCGGATGCGTCCAGAAATGTCTGAGAAGATTAAAGCCGAAGTCATGAAACAGTTTGATGCCGGGTTCCTTGCAGTAACTTCTTACCCTCAGTGGGTTGCTAATGTGGTGCCGGTGCCTAAAAAGGACGGTAAGGTCAGAATGTGTGTTGATTATAGGGATCTGAACAGGGCCAGCCCCAAGAATGACTTCCCCTTACCTCACATTGATGTCCTTGTCGATAATACAGCTCAGCACAAGGTATTCTCTTTCATGGATGGCTTTTCAGGTTACAATCAGATAAAGATGGCACCTGAAGACATGGAAAAGACTACGTTTGTTACTCAGTGGGGCACCTTCTGTTACAAGGTCATGCCGTTTGGATTAAAGAACGCTGGGGCAACCTACCAACGCGCCATGGTTGCCTTATTTCATGATATGATCCATCATGAGATCGAAGTGTATGTGGACGACATGATCGCAAGGTCCCAGACTGAGGAAGAGCACCTAGATCATCTGCAGAAGTTGTTTGACCGGTTGAAACTATACAAGCTGAGATTGAACCCGAACAAGTGCACCTTCGGGGTAAGATCGGGGAAATTGCTAGGCTTCGTGGTCAGTGATAAAGGTATTCAAGTGGACCCTGCTAAGGTCAAAGCTATTCAAGAGATGCCAGTTCCTAAGACAGAGAAGGAGGTCAGAGGCTTTTTAGGACGCCTGAATTACATCGCTCGATTCATCTCTCATCTGACCGCTACCTGTGAGCCAATCTTCAAGCTGCTGAAGAAAGATCAGGTAGTACGTTGGAACGATGAATGTCAGGCTGCTTTTGACAAAATCAAAGAGTATCTCCAACAACCACCCATCCTTATGCCACCGGTTGAAGGGAGACCTCTGATACTATATCTGACAGTGCTAGACAACTCAATGGGGTGTGTGCTGGGGCAGCATGACGAGTCTGGCCGAAAAGAGCACGCCATTTATTACCTTAGCAAAAAGTTTACCGACTGTGAGACCCGATACTCACTGCTTGAGAAAACTTGCTGCGCTTTGGTATGGGCTGCTCGCCGGCTGAGACAGTATATGCTGACTCACACTACCTTGTTGATCTCAAAAATGGATCCGATAAAATATATATTCGAAAAGCCTGCTCTGTCTGGGAGAATTGCAAGATGGCAAATGATCTTGACGGAATACGACATTCAGTACACAACCCAGAAAGCCATCAAGGGAAGTGTACTGGCAGACCACTTAGCTCATCAAGCTGTAGATGACTACCAATCAATGAACTTCGAGTTTCCGGATGAAAGCATCATGATTGTAACTGATTGTGAAGTACCTGGACCGGATGAAGGACCTGAACCAGGATCCCGATGGTCTATGCACTTTGACGGAGCATCCAACGCTTTGGGAAATGGCATCGGCGCCATCATCATATCTCCACAAGGTACTCATACTCCACTCACTGCCCGACTATGTTTCAACTGTACCAACAACATGGCGGAGTATGAGGCGTGCATCATGGGTCTTCAAGCTGCGATCGACCTAAGGATCAAATTTCTAAGTGTCTTCGGAGATTCCGCTCTTGTGATCAATTAGATCAAAGGAGAGTGGGATACGAAACATCCAAACTTGATTCCTTACAGAGAATGTGTGTTGACCCTGATCCCCCACTTCACAGAGATAACCTTTGAACACTTTCCAAGAGAAGAGAATCAGTTAGCGGACGCGTTAGCTACAATGTCTTCAATGTTCAAGGTTAAATGGGATAATGAAGCTCCCCGGATCACCATCTGGAAACTGGACGAACCGGCATACTGTTGTGATCTCGAAACTGAATTGGTAACTGAGAAGCCTTGGTACCACGAAGTGAAGAGATATCTGGAAGCTCAGGAATACCCTGAAGGTGCCTCTGTCAACGACAAGAAATTCCTGAGGAGGTTTGCAGCCAAGTTCTTCCTAAGCAACGGCATCTTGTACAAGCGAAACCATGATTCAACCTTACTGCGTTGTGTGGAAAAAACTGAGGCAGAAAGAATCATGGAAGAGCTACATGAAGGGACCTTTGGTACGCATTCCAGTGGGCACACTATGGCTAAGAAAATCCTACGGGCAGGATATTACTGGTCCACAATGGAAGCTGACTGCTACCAACATTCCAGGACATGCCACAAGTGCCAGATTTATGCAGATAAGGTGCATGTTCCTCCGGTTCCCCTGAATGTTCTGACTGCGCCTTGGCCGTTTGCAATGTGGGGTATAGACATGATCGGCGAGATAAAACCTACGGCATCCAATGGACATCGCTTCATCCTAGTAGCGATCGACTATTTCACGAAGTGGGTTGAGGCAGCATCCTATGCTACGGTAACCAAGACTGTTGTGGCACGGTTTATTCGACACAATCTGATCTGTCGGTACGGCGTCCCTGAGCGGATTATTACAGACAACGGTACCAATCTGAACAATAAGATGATCGCTGAGCTTTGCGAACAATTCAAGATACAGCACCACAATTCTTCTCCTTACAGACCGAAGATGAATGGGGCTGTAGAAGCAGCAAATAAGAACATCAAGAAGATCGTGCAGAAAATGACAGTGACGTATAAAGACTGGCACGAGATGTTACCGTTCGCTCTGCATGGGTACCGTACCTCAGCTAGGACGTCAACCGGGGCAACTCCCTTCTCTCTGGTTTATGGCATGGAGGCAGTCTTGCCGATCGAAGTGCAAATTCCCTCTCTCCGGATAATGAAGGATGCAAATCTGAACGAAGAGGATTGGATCCAGACACGACTTGACCAACTCAATCTCATTGACGAAAAGAGACTTGCTGCTATCTGCCACGGTCAGACGTATCAGAAACGGATGATCAGGGCATTTAACAAAAAGGTCAGACCACAAGAATATCAAGTTGGGGATCTGGTTATCAAGAGAATCATCCTTCCTCAGAGTGATCCAAGGGGCAAATGGACCCCTACGTATGAAGGGCCATTTGTGGTTAAGCATGTGTTCTCAGGAGGAGCAATGATTTTAACCAATATGGATGGTGACGACCTTCCTCACCCTGCCAATGCAGACATAGTTAAAAAATACTACGCATGAAAAAGACCCGCTAGGCTGACATGCCTAGGCAAAAATTAGGGCTTCCCGTCGAACCAAAAGGGTTCGGGCAAAATGTAGGGATGAAAATGAAAAAATCTGTACACCCGGCAAGTCGAAAACCTGAAAAGGCGGCTTGGGCAAAAATGGGTATCCCGGTGGACTGAAAACCCGAAAGGGCGGTCCAGGCAAAAATTAGGGATAAAAGCGTAATACTATGTCTCATTGGATCACTTTGCATCCAGAATCCGGTATCTACATCAAGTTCAGACGGCGTCGATCAGTCAGCTTCACCTTCAACCAAGGTCATCAAGTGATGAGACGCTCAGAGTTATAAAGGCAATAGCAGAGTTGAAACCCAGTGGGATCATTCATATTTCACACAGCTGTTTATTTTCTTTTGTACAAAATCTGTATAAACTCTCTTGCTCGGCAACGTTCCTCTTACTAGGACGTCAGCCTCTTGTACACAAAACGCCTATTTTCAGGCCATTCAAAAATCAATAAAAATATATCTTCAGTTAAACGTGCCAAGTGTTTTTCTTTTCCTGTTTTGTTTTGCGAAGAACGTCCAAGGTTCAATTTGTGATATATGCATTGACAGTAATTTGCTAACTCATAAACATTTGCATACGAAACAAAGGAATTAATTGCAGGTGACACTAGAAACAGGGGCAATAAAGAGTTGTCTAAACAATCCAATTGTTCTATCCTCCAAGGTACCAAGGTAGGTTCAGCTAAAGAACGTGACCAGTATACCTGAATTCCCCAGAGAGTGGTTCAACAAAACAATACATTCTTCTCCAAGCTATCATCAAATATCAAAGGAAATTGAGTATCCTCCCGTAGATCTCAAATACTTCCCCAACAGCAGTATACAAGCATCCCCGGCAGTCTTGGTCTAAAGATTGTTCCCCGGCGGCATATCTCAATATTCAAAGGAATCACTTCCCTGCAGTTCAAACCTCCCCAGAAGAGTCCAATCCGGTTTCCCCAGGAAGGATGGAGTCCATATCCCCAAGCAGTAAGCTTATCCCCAGTAGATTCTGGAAGCTTATCCCTCGCAGAGCACGAACGCGTCGTCCGGCTTGATTTAAAGAGTTATTTCCTTAACAGGATATAACTGGGTTATCCTCAGCCAAAAGCCATGGAAAGAGCGTCGTCGACAAAGTCTTCTTACCCCAGCGAAGTCCTTCAACACTTCCTATACAACAAGGGTATCCTCAGCAAACTACTGTCAACATTAAGCAAAGCATCTCTATCCCCACAGAGTATTGCTTCCCAGCATGGTCGCTAGAGCATTTTTTCTCCCCGCAGAGTAACCCATTCGCCAAGTTTATTCCGCAACGGAGTCATCTTCTCCCACCGGTATTCTTGCAGTTATCATCCCCAGCGGAAGCAAAATCTATTCTTCAACGTCAGCCCAGGATACAACTTCCCGGCACCCGTCAAGGATTCACTTTCCTAGACGAAAACATACATAACACGTCATATACATCATTATAGCATGCATAACGCACTGCATCATACAAGTCCCCTTTATGTTGAGAACATCATTGCTTGATCCATATCATGCATTGCATATGACTGACTTTTACCTTTCAGGAAAGATGCAGTTTAAAGTCTCAATCACATTCCAAGACCTTGACCGGTTCAGTTAAATCGACCCTAAGATTTTCCTGATGCTTATCTAGTCAAAGGCCTTCTCTGGTTCAGTCAGATCGACCCTAAGATCCCCCTGATGCTTATCTAATTGAAGATATTTCAAGACCTCGACCGGTTCAGTTAAATCGACCCTAAGATTTTCCTGATGCTTATCCAGTCAAAAGGCCTTCTCTGGTTCAGTCAGATCGACCCTAAGATCTCCCTGATGCTTATCCAGTTGAAGATATTCCAAGACCTTGTCCGGTTCAGTTAAATCGACCCTAAGATTTTCCTGATTCCTACCCAGTCAAAGGCCTCTCTGGTTCAGTCAGATCGACCCTAAGATCTCCTTGATTCTTATTCCAGTAGAAGACACCCAAGATTTTTCTCAACAAGCGTTGTTGAGGTTAAAGACACCCAAGATTTTTCTCAACAAGCGTTGTTGAAGTTAAAGTCGCCCAAGGTTCTCTTACCATTCATGCTAAGGTAGTAACCATCCCTGGTTCATTCATCAGCGTTTGAAGCTCCAGATTCAGCTCCTGTAACCAGTCAGGACACATCTATACCAAGCATCTAAAATCAGTTCCTGCAACGTGTCAGGTACTCATTTTCTCTTTTGCAGGTATGCAGGTTCTCGCTAAGGAATCTCCTACGCGATCAACATCCCGATGGCATCTATAAGCCCATCGTCCTATCCAGCAATCTCCAAATGGCATCTATAAGCCCATTCCCCCATCACTGTCACTATGTGAGCGCAAATTTCTGGGCACTTTAGTGTCCAATCATCTTCTACCCTCGGATTACGAAAGGCACGTCAGCCAATCTGCATCCTCAGGTCTAAGAAGATTGAACAGGGGCAACTGTTGCACCCCAAAATTTGCCCTCCCATATTCTTCAAGAAATTGTCAAAGTCAAGGTCACAAAATTCCCCAAGGGTTATGCAGCTCAACAGCTCCCTATACAGTCAAAACTAGGGTTTGAGTTCTGATCAAGAATTGAGAGTTTTCAAAGACCCAATCAAGTCTCATATGCCTACAAATATGGTCAAGTATCCTCATATTAAGTTTCAAGGCATTCAGCTCAAAATTGCACAGTCAAAACCCTAAATTGCACTACAGTCAACTGTAAGGGCAAAATGGTCATTTGACAGTCAAAAGTTCAAATTTTTGGTCAACATATCATTTTGAAGCCACAAACATCATTTGATCAATGCTTGATCATGATTCTCAAAATTTGGCTCAGAAATCATCAAGATGTAAAAGTTGCTATATTTGGACAGCTGAAAAAGTCAACTGAAATTGACCAGGGCATAACTTTCACATGGATTATCAGAAAAATTCCATCCAAAGCTCATTTTGAATATAAAGACATTTCCTACAACTCATCTTCATATTCCAAGTCCAACAAATGCTCTCACAAAAAGTTATCAATTTCAACATTATAGGTCATTTTCAAAAGTCAACAAAAAGGGACTTTAAGTCAAAGGCCATAACTTGCGATTGGTAAATCAAAATGACATGGGACCAAAGGCATTGGTTAAAGGACTCAAAGACCTTTCCAAAATGTCCAAGAACATGTGAAAAGCTTAAAAATTGAGCAAGTTATGTCTTGTGGAAGTTGGGAAATTTTGGGAATTTTGAAAAGTCAACATTGATGCAAATGATCCAAAAATGCAAATGGGCCCATTTTTCTTCCAAGTTTCTTCATGCCAAGCCTATGCACGACCATTAGGCCCAAAGGGAAGTATTTTCTCATTTTTTAATTATTTATTTGAATTTATATTAATATTAATTCATTTAAATTATTTTAATACATGAAAAATATAAAGCTTGACCTAAAAAATCTTTTTATGCACATTCTAGACTCAAGATTTCGTGGACATCTTAATTAGGCAAGTTTTGGTGTGATTTGAGCTGATTGAACAAAAGAACCATGAAAAAAGATTCAAAAAAGATCTTATACAATCAAATATTGCAAATCATTGAATTCAAAGATTTTGTATAATTTTCTTAACCTAATATGCTCTATACATATTCAGGAATGCAAACCTAATGCCACGACACTCTCAGCTGCGCTCAGAAACGATATACAAACTTGAAAAAATCACCAAGAAAGCCAATACTGAAAACTAGTTTTTAGGTCGATTCAAGCTTCAATTCTTATTCTATCAGCATCCTCAAGCTTCACTGAACGTGTGTCAATCAAAAACATCAACTAAAACGCAAAGAAGTGGTAGTTAGAACTCAAACTGTAAAGCGAAATTCTTGAAATCGTGCATCATAATTTAAGCATTCTTTGCACTTTTTGTTTGTTGATCCATGTTTATTATGAGATTCTGAGACTAACCCTCATATTTAATTGCGTTTTTCTGTGCCATACGAGATTATGCCATGACTGAATATTAGGTTTTCTTGAGCTTCAAATTGGGGGTTCTTACTAGAGGAAAAATTAGACCATCCCAGTACCACCATTACGCTCAGCTCATCCAGACGAAGAAAAGGCACTAGTCGCGATCAATTTATGATCACCATAGCGCTAGTCGCTATTTTCTTGTAGCCAGCTTCAGACCACGACCTAAAACCGTTGCCTATAGCCCTTATGTTTCAGAAAAAAAAAAAGAGAACGAGGACGATGATGTGTTGGCACGCAATGGTTGGGTGTTTTAAATTTCGCGCGCTCAATTACTAGTGCGCTTGGTCTTTCTTTTTGTTGTTTATTCATTATAATATATCAATTGACATGTGATGGCTCAGCTGGCAGGTACTCATGCGTGCAACCCCCAAGACCTGGGTTCGAGTCCCAGGTCTGAATAATTTCATACTATTTTTCCTTAATTAATCTCATGCAGCACAAGCGTCCCAGTATATCATACGCTCACCATCTCAAGCCACACACGCGTCCAGTGAAAGCAGATCAAGGGCATGGATTCAAAGAGCACGCTACGCTCTAGTCAATGCATCATACAGGATTCAAAAAGTCAACAAATTCCAATGCTTAATGGGCCAGAATGCTAGGCCTGTACCTCACAAATTGGGGCTCCCCCCCCCTTGGTTTGCCTTCTCTTTCTTTCTATTTTTATTTTTATTTTTATTCTTGTTTTAATTATTATTTTTATTACTGTTTGTTTAATTAATTATTTTTTCAACAAAATATAAAAACATTACAAAAAAAATCAGAAAAAAGATAAAAACATAAAAAATATTTATTGTATTTATTTTCTTGTAAATAATTAACATGTAAATGAATTTAGTAAAATAGGTTAATTAATCTTGATTCTTTAATTCCTTTTTTTTTTACAACAATAATATTCCTTTTATTTATTTTCTGTAATTTTAATATGTAAATTATTTAGTTTAATTAGGTTTTTAACTTTAATTCTTTTTCATAATAAAAATCCAAAAATTTAGAATTAGGTTAATTGATAATTTTTATACCTTTTTATTTTTCCTTTTTCTCACAATATTGTTTATTTATTTATTTTATTTTTATAATTAAATGTACATAAATAAAAATTAGGGTTTAATTTAGGTTAATATAATATTTTTACAATAAACTTAAAGAACAATAGAATTAGGGTTAGTCAATTATAATTAATTCCTTTTTTTTCTTTTAAATCTAAAAAACACAAAATACCAAAAACATTTAATCATTTAATTTTAATTCTCATTAACTTTTAATATTTTGCAAAAGGGTCCAACGCCCGTCGTTTTAATTATTTTGTTTCGCGCATTTTACTTTATCGCTTATTATAATTATGTACATGTCCCAAAGCCTTGTAACAATTTTATTTCTCGTACTTTTATTCGCTTTATTTATTTTTCAGTCAAATCGGGTCCGGTTTAATTTTGGCGATGTGGACCCGCGCCATTTGTAATAGCCTTAGATTTATTTTCCCGTAACTTATAACTGTTAAAAAGCATGCAAGAATGAATGTCTTAATTAAAATCAAGCGTAGATCACAATGACATGACAAAAGACAAATATCAATGAAAACGACACACGATTCGCACACACCACCCCTAGGGTACGCCTCACTGTTGCCTTTCGAAAGGTGATCGTCGAGTAGAGGACGTCTTAGTAAGTCCTCATGATCCGGGAACCTGGCATGAGGGTAGCTTCTAAGGTGTCTTCCCGTTGCTCCGGTGATCACCACGTCCCTAAAACTCGAATTGACCCGAACACCTCCAACGGTGGTGCTACCTACCTCTCAATGGTGGGATGGCACTACTTTAAAGGACATTTACACAGACGAATTCCTTAGGGTAGGTAGACGACTCTAGATACTTGCTCTAAATTCAAAACAAATTCAAAAATACTTTTCACACCAACACATTTTCAAAAATCTTTCGAAAGCAAATTTTCAAACACTCTTGAGGACCGATACAAGAGTCGAACTGAAATTTTCAAAGAAACTTTTTAAAACCCACAATTGAAAATCAAACAAACAATTTTGAAAACACAAATGAGCAAGTATCTAAGAGCCCATGGATAACCATGGATAGAAAGGGTGCTAATACCTTCCCTTTCTATAACCTACCTCCCGAACCGAGAGCAATCTCTATAAGGAATTTTTCTGTGCTTTTGTCCTTTCCATTTGGAGAAAATAAAAGATGGTGGCGACTCTTGCTTCCGCGACATTTCGCGAACCAGCGTTAAACATTCAGTTCCAGATCCACCGATCACAGACGTCTGAGATGGTAATAGAAGATGGATTACCTACACCACCTTTTCAGAGTATAGCTCCCTTGTTGCTATCACAATAGGTTACAAATCCTTTCCTTTTAGTCACAAAGTCAAAGAATAATGAGATGTCACCCGTCATATGTCTTGAGCATCCACTATCGAGAAACCATCTTTTCTCATAGGGCTCAAGACATTCCACCTACAATTTTAAATAAGGGAAATAGGTACCCAATTTTCATTGGGTCCTTAAGTGTGAGTGAAACTTTGGTTGCTCTTGGGGAACCATTTGAAAATTCCTTTAGGAACTAAAAATCTCCTAAACCGACATTTGCCAATAGTGTGACCCTTCTTGCAACAATATTGACAAATCAAAGTTAAGTGAGAGTTACCTTTGCTAGCTTAATCTATTATCTCATAAGTGTATTTTTGAGAAGGATTAATCATGCTATTTCTAAAATTTGATCGATCAATGGAAAATTTAACTTTAGGTAGTAAAGCCTTGTCTAGTTTAGCTTTAAGAGTTCTTGCCTCTCTTTTCCAAATATGAAAAGTTTCATACCCGGTCTACTTAAACCAAAAAATCTCGTCTTTTTCGCTTTTACCTTTTGTAGCCTCTGACATAGATTCTTTGAGAGCTTCTAATTCCTTTTCAGAACCAGAAACCTTTTTGTCTAGAAAAAATCTTCTTATTAGAGGCCAAGCGTTTAAAATATTCCTAAGCCTCATTATGTAGAGTATCAAAGGCCTTTTGAAATTCAAAATAAGACATTTTATCAACATGATCATATTTAGAATGACTTACATCCTTTTTCTTCTTTTGATGAGCCATGAGACAAAGGTTGACAATTTCTTCTTCATCATTAGAGTTACCTTTGCTTGAGGGTTCACTATCACTCTCTCAGGCGATGTATGCTCTTCTAGCCTTGCTAGACTTCTTTTGGCATTTGTGTTTATCTTTGCCTTTCTTAATCAATGGACAATCCAGCTTGTAGTGACCGGACTTTCCACAGTTGTAGCATGATCCTCTTGATTTAGTGCTCTTACATTCATCTTTCTTTGAGGACTTTGATTGACGTCTATAGTTGATGAGATTTTTATCCGAATGTTGGACTTCATTCTTTATAAGATATCTATTGTATCTTCTTACGAACAATCCCATTTCTTCATTTGAATTTTCATCATCACTTGAATCACTATCACACGAGTCTTTGGTGGATGACTTAGAGCTTAAAGCCTTTAACGCGATAGACTTCTTTTCGGTGTCCCTTGATTTCTCTTTCTTCTCCTTCTTTTCATGTTTGTCAAGGTTCATGAGCTCTTACTCATGTTCTTCAAGCTTAACGAACAATGTTGTAATGTCCAATGTCCTAATATCATTTGCTTCTTTGATAGTCGTGACCTTAGGTTGCCATTCCATATTAAGACATTTAAATTTTTTGTTAGTGGCAACATCATTGGGAGTGGCTTTACCAAGTGTATTTAAACAATTGACTATGTGAGAAAATCTCTTTTGCATGTCCCTAATGGTTTCACCATGCTTCATGTGAAAGAGATCAAATTCTTGAGTTAAAGTATTGATTCTAGCTAATTTGACATCATTAGTTCCCTCATGGGAAATTTGTAATGAGTCCCACATGGCTTTAGCAATAGTGCAACGGGAAACTCTATAATATTCATCAACTCCTAAAGTGGATATGATCATATTTCTAGCTTTCCCATCATAAGCATAATATTTCTCATCTTTTTCATTCCATTGTGCTTCTGGTTTAGGTATGGTGGCACCCGCCTCATTGGTCATGGTTATATCCATAGGACCTTCGAAGATAACCTTTCATATTTTTCTATCAACAAAATTGATATGCACCCGGATACAATCTTTCCAATAACTACAATTGTCACTAGTAAAAACAGACGCTGATCTAGAAGGGGGGTTGAATAGATCACCTGAAATTTATTAGTACGCTTTTCAAAATTTGTTTTTTAAAAAACTTTATGAAAGATGCCCGGATCTTAATCGTCTAAACGATCAGTTATTGGTAAGATCGGATATGCGAAACCGAATGAAATGATTAAGTTGAGATAAGAATCAATACTTGAAACAATCAATAGTTTAAAAAATATGACTTAATAATATCAACTCCCAATGACTTTTTAAAGTAAGATAAAGCTAGACTAGAAATACAATAGTTTGTGAGTAATCAAATTATCAAACACTTGGTGTGCACAACAAAAAGTTCAATTTTACTTAATTGTAGTGTGGTGTTTGAGGAATCAAAATCAAATTGTTTGATATGAGTTTTGTACAAGCTTACCAAACACTAAAATTCTAGCAAAATGTTTCTAATATTTGATATCACGCAAACTATGACAAAGAAAAATAAAGCAATAGAGAAAGAGCGAACAACACACAATTTGTTTAGGAAGTTCCCCTTGTCGTCCTAGCATAGGGTACGTCTGCCCCAAATTCTAAATCTAGAATTGAGATATATCGATTATCAAGTTGCAAAGTTTTTACAAGAAAAGAAATAGTCACCACCACTCAATCCTGATTATTGAAGCTGAAACTATTCTCTTTTCTCCCCTTGATTCAATCTGAACCCAATGCATCAAACTCTTCAAACAGACCTCTGTTTATTTCTACTTGTTTGCACGAACACATTGTTCTTCAAAATTTTCGCTCGACTGATTTTGATCACAAGATGCTTGACCCTAAATCTCTCTTCACAATCCTATGGTTATATTTACTTGTTTGAACAAACCCACTATTTTCCAAACATTTCACTCGACTAAATCTATGAAGCAAAGACTTGTGCAAACCCCCCCACCCTCCAAATCCTCAAGATCTTAGAGGAAAAAACCCCAATGGTTTTATTCAATAAAAAACCCACTGAGTTCTCAACCCCAACCTGATTACACAATACTATGTTTGGACGCTATCACCACAATTCTGCATTATGATTAATAAGCATGGTTATGTGTAATTGTTGATGCATGCAAGAAGAGAATGAAGATGATGAGAAATGCAATGTTTATATTTCAAATTTTCTTATTCCCTTGAAGATGAATTCTATATGAATAAATATTGAACCAAAACACTAAGACACAAAAGCCAAAACCAATGAGATACAAGCCCAAGTAAAAAAAAAGATTTTGTACGTGAGCGGTCAACCTGAGGAACTGGGGGGTGAGGGGTGGAGGGGTTGACCTGAGATGACCTGAAGGGGATGAAAAATTACCCCTTCAATATGAGTCGACCGAAGGGTCGACGCGAGGCTTCCTGAGTGAGGTTAAAAAGTTCTTAACAGCAAAAGTCGACCGGAAGGTAGGGTAAGTCGACGCAATGAGGTTTGATTTGAAAAAATGCTTATTTTGAAGAGTGTTTAAGTGGATCATGACATTTTTATATGAGCCTAGGGTACCTACTATGGTCAGGTGCATAATAAACATATATGAAATGCTCTTATATGCATTGACACAGAGACTAGCGGTATTTTGATCCCATTTATGATGAATGCAATCTAGGATGCAATGATACTGTCCAAAGTACAAAGTATAAATGATTCTACATTTTTACATCATTAAAACTAGGGATAAGAAGTCTTGCCCTCACATACTCCCCATTTTCTATAAGGGAAAAACCTTTGCAAATCTTCAATTCATTTATGAACCTTTGCAAATATTGAAAGACATCCTCCCCCAGAATCTTTGCATTTTCTTTGTGACCAAACACTTTGCTAAATATGGTTCTTCTCCCCCTTTGACAACATTAAAAATAGTGAAACACCAGGTCAAGTGTAACAAACATATATTCATATATATTTAAACATCATAAAATTTACAAATTAAAAACATCAACAACATCCACATAAAATGATGTTAATGTAATAACATAACAAATAATTAAACCAAGAAATATGAAACATATAATTAGTTTAACTAAAAAAACTTAGTTCAACATACATTACTTGATAAATAAAGTAAACAAAACACACAAAATAATATGATATGCATAAATGATGAGATGCACTACAAGGAAACTAAACATGTCAATCAATTGTGGTCTCATCCCCATTGGTTTGTTGTCTCTCCCTTGTTTGGTTGATGGAGAGCTGTTGCATGATAGTAGAAGAAAAGGAGTTAAATTTGTCATGTTGAAGTTGAATCTGAGCCTACAAGGTGGAATAACTTTCTTGTTGGACTTTTGCATTTGATTCAAAATTTTCACGTTGAACTTGAAGCTGACCCTGCAATTGTGCAAGTCTTTCTGCTTGAAGAGTGCCAAGGCTTTGCTGTTGAGTTTGCAGACTCCTCAACAGTTCTAAAACTTCTGAGTTACCCGATTGGAAGTGTTGTGCAGATTGAGGCATGTAGGAAGAGTCTTCGTTGGTCTAGCTTATATGAGGCCATTCTCTCCAGCCTTGGTTTCCATAGGGATATCCAGGTGAATTTACTTGCCAATTTCCATGGTATGCAGTTTGGTGTCCATCCTCCTTCATGGGATAACCATCCTCATTTTCTTCTTCAGCATCTTCTTCTTCTTCCTGATCCTCATTTTGAAGTGGCACAGTTGAACTTCTTACCACATACATGTACCTCCCCTATTGAGGATCCCACATGTGACCCATTAAAGTAAGAGTATTTTTTATAAACTCTTAATCAGCAGTCAATGACATATAGGAGATGTCAGGAACTCCAATCTTAGCACGACTTAGAATTCTATGAATGAAGAAAGCATATCACAATGCAATACCTCGACCATATTCCTTTAGAGCAAATAGCCTTCTAGTAATGTGGTGTGGCCAATGAACCTCTATCTTATTTTTCAGGATATAAATCAAAGGCACTTTAGGTTGGTAAACTCGTGAGTAACCTCCCTTCTTGGGACGTAGGATTTTGAAAATATTGTAAAATCCGGGCATGAGGTTTCAAACATCCAGTAGTTACCGTCTTAGGAAAGAGATCACTTGCCATAATCGTATCAGGATGTGGATTCTTCAGTATGGAATTTAAAGCCATGTTAAACTCATATCCAGGCGCATAGACATTATCAGATATCTTGTGGATAGGAGGCATAGGGGCCACATTTGAAATAACACTTTCCAAACATCTAAATTAATATTTAAATTCTTATTCCCTATCTTATACTTGACTTTATAACCCTCAAAATATCCTTGAATACCGGCATAAAATACCCTAATCAGGTCCTCATTATACTCAATATCACACTCTAAAAACAGATTAAATTTCTGAAAATTTAGCATTTCCATAACCTCTGGAATATGCATGCAGTTTGCCATTTTAGGATACAACACAAATTATTTAACAACTGACCTCTTACTCATTTTCTTTTCATAAGTGTCAACAAGATCATCAGAGATTAGATATAAATAGAGAAGTTACCAGAATGTCTGGCCCAGATCGAGATGAACTTCCCCTTACGGTTCTCTTTCCTGTATCTCTTGAGGAAGCCATGGAGTGGAGGCACTTGAGAGGAGTTAAGGATTTAAGATTTTAGGGTTTGTGAAGGGGTTTTGAGAGAGGATGGGATACCCATGAAAATGAGATTGGGATGAGAAAATTAAGAAAATATGCAGATAAGAGCAATTTGGGCGGCTTCAGCATCAGCGACGCATCGACCAAAATAGGTCATGGGTCGACACGAGCAATTTTAATTTTGAAAAATAATTGCCACTGGTTCAGTATGAGTCAACTCACAGGCTAACCTGTATAGTCTCGAGGCAGGAAAAGTTTGTAGAGGTTGACGCATACTAGTAGGGTCGACGCATGCAGAGCAAATCTTGAAAAAAATTTAAATTTTGAAGACATATCATGATAAATGAGCATTACTAGAAATAAATAAACAAGCCTACACATACTTAAAATAAATAATGGATGATTATGGATTCTAAAACGAGAAACCTCACTTGTATGAACACACATTTTAAACAAAGTTCATATAGATGATCAAGGAACAAGATAAGGGAAAAGAAATATATTACCTCCATAGATGTAAGATGATGAATACTCTATTGTGGCTTGAATTTATTAATGTAAAATATCTAGGAGTATACAAGCATAAATATAGAGTAAACAACATATTCCAATATTAAAACCAATCCGAGATATCAAGAACATCGAGTTCCCTACAGATGTGAAAGAAAGGCTTTGTCTCAAGTGGTTTTGTGAAAATTAGTTTATTTTTGCTATCAACATGCTCGAATACTATATCACCTTTCTCTACATGATCCCTAAGAAAATGATGACGAATCTCGATATGTTTTGTGCGTGAATGTAGAAAAAAAATTTTAGTTAGGTTAATGGCACTTGTATTGTCATATAAGATGGGAATACATCCATGTTTGGCATTGAAGTCGAGCAGTTGTTGTTTGAGCCACAATATTTGAGCACAACAACTACCGACTGCAACATAGTCTGCCTCGACAGTTGACAAGGCAACATAAACTTGATTTTGCTATTCCAACTTACCAAAGAATTTGAAAACAAGTGACAAGTTCCATTAGTGCTTTTCCTATATGATTTTCAACCGTCAAAATTGGAATCGGAATAGCCTCCAACGAATAATCACTTGCCTTGGAGAACCAAAACCCATACTTTGGGGTACCATAAAGATACCTAAGTATGCACTTGACGTCCTTTAAATGTGATTCCCGGGGACATGATTGGTACCTAGCACACATGTATACACTAAACATGATATCTGAAAGAGATGCGGTAAGATAGAGGAGGGAACCTATCAGACCTCTATACCTTTTTACATCTACAGTCTTACCATTTTCGTCTCGATCCAAATTTACCGTTGTAAGTATTGGAGTATTTATTTCCTTGAAATTAGCCATATCGAAGCGCTTGAGTAACTCATGGAAATACTTTTTTTGGCTCACAAATGTTCCTTCTTCAAGTTGCTTACTTTGAATTCCGAGGAAGGAGTTTAACTCCCCCATCATTCTCATTTCAAATTCTCCCTGCATCAACTTGGAAAACTCCTTGACCAAAATTGAGTTATTAGAACTGAAAATTATATCATCTACATAAACTTGAACTAAAATAGAGTGTTTTCCTTGATGCTTAATAAATAGGGTAGTATCAACCTTTCCTCTCGAGAATCCTTGATCTAGTCGAAATTTTCTAAGTCGCTCATACCAAGCCCTAGGGGCTCGTTTGAGACCATACAAAGCACACTTAGGCTTATAAACATAGTTATGATACTCATGATTTTCAAATCCGGGAGATGAGATACATATACCTCTTCATTAATGTAACCATTTATAAAGGCACTCTTAACATCCATTGGAAATAATTTGAAGTTTTGTGAGCATGCATAGGCAAGTAAAAGTCGTAGAGCCTCGAGTCGGGCAACTGGAGCATAAGTCTCCTCATAGTCAATGCCTTTCTCTTAGTTATAACCATGAGCAACAAGACAAACATTGTTGCAAGTTATAACTCTGTTTCTGTCTAATTTGTTTCTAAACACCCATTTAGTACCGATTACTCAATGGTCTCGTGGAGGGGGGACAAGGTCCCAAACCTCATTTCTCCTTAATTGATTTAATTCCTCTTGCATTACCAAAAACCAATGTTCATCAAGTAAGGCGTCTTTGGAGTTTTTAGGCTCAATTTGAGAGACGAAAGAGAAATGATAACAAAATATACTTATCTTAGACTGTATGGTAACTCCCTTTGAGATATCTCCTAGAATATTGTCGATGGGATGATCCTTAGAGGCTTTCCATTCTAAAGGAATATCATTGTCATTACTAGGATGACTTTCCTTTTTTTCTTTAGATACTTGATCCGGATCCACTTCAACTTTCACCGGTATAGGTTCATTACTCTTTTCTTCTTGATCTTTTAGTATCTTTTCTGAAGAGACACCTGCACTATCAACACAAATACCTTTTCTGACATTTTTCGGACAAGATTCATCAAAGGAAACATGCACGAATTGTTCAACATATGTAACCTTTTGTTGTATACTCTATATGCTTTACTCGATTGAGAGTATCAAAGAAAGATACTTTCATCGGTCTTTGAGTCAAATTTACCATGGTTTTCTTTACCATTATTCAACACGAAACATTTACATTCGAAGACATGAAAATGAGAAATATTAGGCTTCCTACCTTTTAAAAGTTCATAAGGGGTTTTGTTAAGAATAGAACGTATGAGAATCCTATTCAAAACATAAGACGCCGTATTTATGGCATCGCCCCAAAAATATTTAGGAAGACCATTTTCATTGATCATACTTCTTCAAAGCTTTTCTAAAATACGATTTTTACGTTCCACTTCTCCATTTTGTTATGGGGTTCTTGGATTTGAAAATTTATGATCAATGCCATGATTTTCGTAATATTTCTAAAAGAGGTGATTTTCAAATTCACCTCTGGGATTGATTTCGATAGTAACAATGCTAGTGTTTAATTAGTTTTGAGAAATATTGGCAAATTTTCAATAGCAGAAAAGGTGTCACTTTTACTTGCTAAGAAAATGGTCCAAGAAAACCTATAATAGTCATCTACAATAACAAAACTGTTATAATTTCCTCCTATACTTTTTATTCTAGATGGCCCAAATAGGTCCATATGAAGAAGTTAAAGGGGTCTCGATGTAGAAACAACATTTTTAGATTTAAACGAGATCCTTGTTTGTTTCCCCATTTGACAAGAATCACATAAGTGATCTTTTGAAAATTTTATCTCGGGTAAACCAACGACTAAATCTCTTGAGACTATTTTATTTAGAAAGTCAAAGTTGACATGCGCTAATCACCTATGCCATAGCCATGAGTCTTCACTCATGGGGACAAGGCATTCAGTGTCAGTCAATGATACTCCATTCGAGTAAAGCATGTATACATTATTTACCCTCAAGCCCTTAAAACCATCATCTTTCTTATCATTATTTTCAATCATACAACAATATTTCGAAAAAGATACTTTGTATCCTTTGTCACATAATTGGCTAATGCTAATAAGATTGTGTTTAAGACCTTCAGCTAAAAGGACGTCTGAGATGGTAATAGAAGATGGATTACCTACACCACCTTTTCAGAGTATAGCTCCCTTGTTGTTATCACCATAGGTTAAAAATCCTTTCCTCTTAGCCACAAAGTCAAAGAATAATGAGATGTCACCCGTCATATGTCTTGAGCATCCACTATAGAGAAACCATCTTTTCTCATAGGGCTCAAGACATTCCACCTATAATTTTAAACAAGGGAAATTGCTACCCAATTTCATTGGGTCCTTAAGTGTGAGTGAAACTTTGGTTGCTCTTGGGGAACCATTTGAAAATTCCGTTAGGAACAAAAAATCTCCTAAACCGACATTTACCAATAGTGTGACCCTTCTTGCAACAATATAAACAAGTCAGGGTTAAGTGAGAGTTACCTTTGCTAGCATGATCTATTATCTGATAAGTGTATTTTTGATGAGGATTAATCATGCTATTTCTAAAATTTAATCGATCAATGGAAAATGTAACTTTAGGTAGTAAAGCCTTGTCTAGTTTAGCTTTAATATTTCTTGCCTCTCTTTGCCAAATATGATAAGTTTCATACCCGGTCTACTTAAACCAAAAACTCTCTTCTTTTTCGCTTTTACCTTTTGTAGCCTCTAACATAGATTCTTTGAGAGCTTCTAATTCCTTTTCAGAACCAGAAACCTTTTTCTCTAGAAAAAATATTCTTATTAGAGGCCAAGCGTTTAAAAGATTCCTTAGCCTCATTATGTAGAGTATCAAAGGCTTTTTGAAATTCAAAATAAGACATTTTATCAACATGATCATATTTAGAATGACTTACATCCTTTTTCTTCTTTTGATGATCCATGAGACAAAGGTTGACAATTTCTTCTTCATCACTAGAGTTACCTTTGCTTGAGGGTTCACTATCACTCTCCCAGGCGATGTATACTCTTCTAGCCTTGCTAGACTTATTTTGGCATTTGTCTTTATCTTTGCCTTTCTTAATCAATAGACAATCCGACTTGTAGTGACCGGACTTTCCACAATTGTAGCATGATCCTCTTGATTTAGTGCTCTTACCTTCATCTTGCTTTGAGGACTTTGATTGACGTCTATAGTTGATGAGATTTTTATCCGAATGTTGGACTTCATTCTTTCAAAGATATCCATTGTATCTTCTTACGAATAATCCCATTTCTTCATTTGAATTTTCATCATCACTTGAATCACTATCACACGAGTCTTTGGTGGATGACTTAGAGCTTAAAGCCTTTAACGCGATAGACTTCTTTAAGGTGTCCCTTGATTTCTCTTTCTTCTCCTTCTTTTCATGTTTGTCAAGGTTCACGAGCTCTTACTCATGTTCTTCAAGCTTACCGAACAATGTTGTAATGTCCAATGTCCTAATATCATTTTCTTCTTTGATAGTCGTGACCTTAGGTTGCCATTCCATATTAAGACATCTAAATTTTTTGTTAGTGGCAACATCATTGGGAGTGGCTTTACCAAATGTATTTAAACGATTGACTATGTGAGAAAATCTCTTTTGCATGTCCCTAATGGTTTCACCATGCTTCATGTGAAAGAGATCAAATTCTTGAGTTAAAGTATTGATTCTAGCCAATTTGACATCATTAGTTCCCTCATGGGAAATTTGTAATGAGTCCCACATGGCTTTAGCAATAGTGCAATGGGAAACTCTATAATATTCATCAACTCCTAAAGCGGATATGATCATATTTCTAGCTTCCCAATCATAAGCATAATCTTTCTCATCTTTTTCATTCCATTGTGCTTCTGGTGTAGGTATGGTGGCACCCGCCTCATTTGTCATTGTTGTATCCGAAAATTTCCCCTCTCATTTCTCAAGAAATTTCTCAAAAGATCACCCTGGACCCTCAGGTTTGCTTCCATTCAATTTCAAGCCTTGAATTGCAAATTTTCCAAGAAAGTCATTCACGAGGGTAAAATGGTCATTTGCGCATTGAAAAGTCAAACTTTGACTTTTGATCAAAAATCAAGTTTCAAGGACCATATTTCATCAAGACATGTTGAAATATGAAGTTTGTTTCATCAAGAAATTCAAAAGTCAAAATTATTTTGGAAAAGTCAAAATTCTAAATACTTAGAATTTTTCTAAGTGTTTAAGAAATATGACAAGCTCAGAACTTCTGATCCGATTATCACCATGATGCAAGCTGATTTTGGAAGAACTTCTAGCATAAAAGCTATAGATTTCAATAAGATCTAAAACATTACAGAACATAACTTCTCCTAGAAATGCTGGAATTTCAAGTTATAAATGTTCAAAGACACGTCCATGAAACTAAAGCACTCAGCAAATTCTGGACACTTTCAAGACAAAGTTTGGTCAGAACTTCTGGGCCAGTTTTCACAAAGGTTCAATCAGAGTTTGCAAGGGTAATACAAAGAAGTTTACAAAGCTTGCTGCATGCTTCCTGGAAAGTCTGAGAGATCCTTCAAAACATGCTAGAGCAAGGAGATACAAAGATCAAAAGTTGGATGTCTATTCTAAGTCACGCTGAAGCTGAACTTCTGATCCAGAATTAAGAAATGATGCAAAATCTCACGTTGTAGGATTTTTGGTTTGATCAATATCATCACCATTTAATGCTCACAACCAATTTTGGGTCTTTGTTCAAAGGATTTCCCCACGTGTGGCATAGAAGTATCATTGTTGTCTTGAAAAAGTAAACTCTTGCACAAGAGTGTGATGGGCCCATGTGTTGCTTGTGCTTTTGAGGTTAACTTTCCTTAATTCCTGCTTACAATTCCAGCTTAGGCACTGCTAAAGCTGCTAACCACCATACTTGCTTCAAGAACAAGGCAGCACCCTAGCATGTGATGGTTGTACTCTCCAAGCTACAAGATATTTGCCTATAAATTGAAAGCCATTGGCAACTGTAAAAGGATCGAAAATTTGAGAAAGAAAAAGCCTTGAACCCCTGCTAAAATTCCAAGAGTCTAAAACTACAAACACAAAATACAAAACCTGTTAGCTTTTGATTCTTGCATTCAGACGCCATTTTTTCCTCAAGTGTTTCTTGACCAAAGTCATCCATACAGTTTTTGATATACATTCAGAAGCCATCCTAACTTCTATAGTTAAACTGTAACACACTCTCCATCTCATCCCTCTCAAAGAAGTAAGAAATTTTCTCTTTGGCTGTTCCAGAATTTTCCAATCATTCATAGCCCAAGTTGAAAGCTTCCAGCCTGCTGAGTGCGTGAAGAAGCTGTTCAGAACATCACCATAGTTTAGAACGAGACTCCAGATCACAAAGTATTTTCCAGGTGCAAGGTAAGCTTCTGCTGACTCTCATCATATTACTTAGGCATTATCAGATTTTTCATGTTCAAAAATACAATGTAGACATCATGATTCTGATGTTGTACGTATTCTGAGGTTTCACGTATTTGTATGCCTAAATAGGGAGTAAATTAGTTCAGAACTTCTTAAGGAAATTAGGATTAGAAAATTCATGCTTGCTTCTGATTTATAGTTCTGATATCTCTTGTTTCTGAAACACTATGAAACCTTCCATAACTTTTATATGCGCATCTTCTGTTCTGTTGAGAAATGACTAAGTTGCAGATGTTCTAACTAGCATGGAGAGGGAGACTAAGTTCTTCCAGTTGTATCAGAACTTTTGAAATCTTCTTTGTTCCTAGCAGACCCAGAACTTCTGACTTTACCTATTTCTACTAATATGTTTTCTGTTTTTACAGCACGTCAGAGTCAGAACTTCTGATCTCTTTTAGTCAGAATGTGCTGATTCTATTTCTTGTTTCCTTACTATTTTTGCTATCACTTCTATTTTCACTAATCAAAAACACAAAAAACATTTTACATTTTACATGCTTTATTTTATTTCTTAAAATAAAAAGATCAAAAATATTTTCTTAAACAAAACTTATTTCTTTTCTTAAATAAAACAAGTCCATCTCAAATTTTCTTGTACATTCTTATCCATTCAATATGGTTGTAATAGTAACTTAGGATTTAATTTTATTTGCAATCCCCATTTGTAAATCTGTACACCCCACCCCCCTAATGATTGTAATAGCATAGGATGTTTATTTTCCGCACTTTTTATTACTTTCATATATTGCTAGTAATTAGGGTGTGTATGGCAAGACATGAAATCAACAAATAGAGAACCCTAATCAAGACAAAAATGCATGCAATCAAACACACTTTGCACATATGCACACCTTAGGGTAATCTCACTTGTTGCCTATCGGAAAAATAGTCATGTCCCTCTGTGATGCGGTGGGAGAACTGACTTGAAGGGTTTTGCATTTTATCACAAATGTTGCAGTTAGAAACAATCACCACCGACATTTCTTTTATCCAAAAGGAAAGGTGAAAAAGCATAGGAGAAACCTTTGAGATTGTTTCTTAGGTTCGGGGGGTAGATTATATAAAGGGAAGGTATTAACACCCTTTTTATCCATGATTTTCTATGGACTCTTAGTTACTTGCTAGATCACTTGCTTTTGTTTGAAATTGTGCTTTGTGTGGTTTTTGAAAGTATTTTATAAAGAGGCCATTGTTTAGGCAATCTTTGTAATGATTCTTGTTCGTAAAAATGTATACAAATATGTTGATCTTTTGAAAATGTTTTCAATTTTGTAAGATGTTTTGAAAGTGTATGTGATTGTTTTGAAAATAGCAAGGATGTTTGTTTTGAAATGGAGCAAGTAATTAAGAGCAATCTACCTACTCAAATGTCTTTCTTGTTCATTTTCTTTTCCTTTGACATTGTTGTCTTACCATTGATTTGGCAAGCAACCCTATCTTTGGATGTAAACGGGACAGGCGTGGGTCATCGTATAGCCATGATTAGCAATGTTGCAAGGTATCTTAGCATTAGTTTTGAGGGATTAAGATCATTTTGTAAGGCAACTTTGAATAGCGTCATCGAGGGACTATGATCTTATATTTGCTTATTTTTGCTAAGATACCTTACATGCGTAATATGGCCATTTTTGTAAGGCAACCAAGTGGATTTTACCCTAGGGGTGCTTGTGTGCAAGTGTGTCATTTTCATACTTGTTTTTGTCTTGGATTAGGGTTTTCTATTTGATTGAATTTATTCTTTCTATACAAACCCTAATTACTAGCATATTATGTGAAAGCGATAAATTACAAAATGTAAAGTTACTACACTATTACAACATTTGTGGGAGGGGGTATACAATTTATGAATGGATATTGCAATAATATAAACCTAATTAATCTACTACAACCAAATTGAATTTGTACAAGAATTATAATAAATAATATACAAGATGAAATAAATATGCAAGAATTGTAAGTGCAAAGAAAAATATTTTTGTTTGGTTTCTTAATGTGAAGGAGGTTTTGACCTAAAAAAAGTAATTAAATTAAGGGTTAATACCTATTTTCACCCCTGACATATGGGGTGTATTTGAAAAATCTCCCTGCCAAAAAAAAAGTTCCAATTGTTACTTTGACAAATTTTAAAAGTTTCAGTTTTTACCTTGAGGATGCCACATCACCTAAAAGGCTGACGTGGCTTATATTTTTATTATTATTTTAATGAAAGTTAAAAAAATTTGTCCTTCACAAGAATTGAACCATGGACATACTGTTTGCAGTGAATGTTTCTTACCACTAGACCAATGCATTTTCTTTGTAATATATATGCATCAATAAATATTCATATAATTAACATATTAATTACAATTATCAATAAATTTTCTTAACTAGTTGGTTTAAATAATTTAAAAAAAAATGTTTTACATATTTTATCTTTTTACTGTAACTTTTTTTAAATTTTAAATTTTCAAAAATCACTTAAATTTAAAAAAATCACTTAAATTTAAAAAAATCACTTAAATTTAAAAAAATAAGTTAAATTTAAAAAAATCACTTAAATTTTCAAAAATCACTTAAGTTTAAAAAAATCACTTAAATTTTTAAAAATCACTTAAATTTTCAAAAATCACTTAAATTTTCAAAAATCACTTAAATTTAAAAAAATCACTTAAATTTAAAAAAATAAGTTAAATTTAAAAAAATCACTTAAATTTTCAAAAATCACTTAAATTTAAAAAAATCACTTAAATTTTCAAAAATCACTTAAATTTAAAATCACTTAAATTTTCAAAAATCACTTAAATTTTCAAAAATCACTTAAATTTTCAAAACTAAGTGATTTTCAAAAATAACTCACTTAAGTGATTTTCAAAAATCACTTAAGTGATTTTTGAAAATTTAAGTGATTTTAAATTTAAGTGATTTAAATTTAAGTGATTTCTGAAAATTTAAGTGATTTTTTTAAATTTAAGTGATTTTTGAAAATTTAAGTGATTTTTTTAAATTTAACTTATTTTTTTAAATTTAAGTGATTTTTTTAAATTTAAGTGATTTTTGAAAATTTAAGTGATTTTTGAAAATTTAAGTGATTTAAATTTAAGTGATTTTTGAAAATTTAAGTGATTTTTTTAAATTTAAGTGATTTTTGAAAATTTAAGTGATTTTTTAAAATTTAAGTGATTTTTTTAAATTTAAGTGATTTTTTTAAATTTAAGTGATTTTTGAAAATTTAAGTGATTTTTGAAAATTTAAGTGATTTTAAATTTAAGTGATTTTTGAAAATTTAAGTGATTTTTTTAAATTTAAGTGTTTTTTGAAAATTTAAGTGATTTTTTTAAATTTAACTTATTTTTTTAAATTTAAGTGATTTTTTTAAATTTAAGTGATTTTTGAAAATTTAAGTGATTTTTTTAAATTTAAGTGATTTTTGAAAATTTAAAATTTAAAAAAAGTTACAGTAAAAAGATAAAATATGTAAAACATTTTTTTAAAAATTATTTAAACCAACTAGTTAAGAAAATTTATTGATAATTGTAATTAATATGTTAATGATATGAATATTTATTGATGCATATATGTAACAAAGGAAATGCATTGGTATAGTGGTAAGAAGTGTTCACTACAAATATTATGTCCATGATTTGATTCCTGTGAAGGACAAAATTTTTTTAACTTTGAATTAACACTCAATTAATAAAATATTAATATAAATGCCATATGGAATTAAAAATTAAAAATTAATTAAAAATGACAACTAATCAAACCATGCCATTAAAATAATAATAAAAATATAACAAAAATATAAGCCACATCAGCCTTTTAGGTGATGTGGCATCCTCAAGGTAAAAACTGAAACTTTTAAAATTTGTCAAGTAACAATTGAAACTTTTTTTTTGGCAGAGGGGTTTTTCAAATACACCCCATATGTCAGGGGTGAAAATAGGTATTAACCCTTAAATTAAACTTAAGTTAAATAAAGAAATTCTTTAAGAAAAAATTTTAATTAAGAAAAGATTTTTTTTTGGATGAAACCCTAAATCTATTTTAGTTGATTAAAAGAAAATAAGTTTAAAGAAAAAGGATTTTTTTTGTATTTTTTATATTTTTATCTTGAAAATAATATATGGTGTCATGAAATATTTTGGTCTTTTTTATATTAAAAATAAGTGTATTTAAATAAATAATAACCTAGTTATATTTTAATATTTACAAGGAATTTAATAAAAGTAAATAAAGTGTGATAAATAAAATAATTTTTATGTAGAAAAAATATTTAAATTATGTCAAAATATAAATCTATTATTTTTATACATTTTATGATTTTTTTGGTATTTTAGAAAATATATTTAAAAGAAAAAGAAATAAAGAAATAAATAAAAATAAAATGGGTCAGGGTGGTGTCACAAGTAAATAGGGTGTATGCTAGCAAAAAAACAAAAAAAGAATGCCAGGCCCAAAGGGCCTAGCGTCTGCAAACAAAAATCAGAAAAAATCAAAAATGTGAAAAAAAAGTAAAATGGTCTCGTTGGGGCTTGAACCTAGGACCATATGGTGAACAGGCGCGCGCTTTACCACTGGGGTGGCTATACATCCGTTTATGTAGGAAAAACCATAAATATATAAGGCAAATTGATTTCTGAAGGCAACTTCATCTTCAACCTTGAGCCATGGCCGGACCACCTATATCTTCCTCATTTCTCCACAAAAATGGAAACTCCAAACATGAAAGTTATGGGGTTTCTTCCCACGAATTCAAACATAAACTTATGTAAACTAAATGTCAAAGATAAAAACTAATTTTGCTGGCCCTAAATTGAAATCTAATTTTCTCAGAAATTTCAAATCCAAAATTTTCTATACACAGTCAATATAAATGGAAAGTATGAACATGGTTAGCTTTAGAGCAAGGATATCTACATTTTGTTTTCACAAATCAGGATCAAATGATGCTTGTATGAAAAGATAGAAGTTTGAGTTTTTACCTCTTGCAGCTGGAGTGTTGAATGGAGTTTGAGTGACTTTTGAGATGGCCTGAGGATCTGTTTAGCTTGCCTGGACCTCCTTAAATGTATCCCAACTCTTACTTTGCCTTGAATGTCCCTAAATCTCTCTACTCAAGTCAACCTGCAAGCTTGGATTTTGAAAATGATGGATAGTGATGGAGGAGTTACAGTGAGGAAACAAGGGTATGGATTGCTTTGATATGATGTTTAGAAGGTGTTTGAGTGATTAGTTTTCAAAACGCACGAGTGGAAATGAAGATCATGAGTTTTGGTTCAGAATTGTATGTTAATGGTGCTCTTGAACAAGTTTTTGGTTTTTGAATGTTTGAGGCAGTTTCAGGGCAATAGCATTCGTTTCTCCACTTGAAAATAGTGTGTCTACTTATAAGCAAGAGGTTTCAAGACTTGTATCAACTCAGATTTCAAAACTCACATGTTTTGCTTGGTTACTTGTTTTTGAAGCAAAGCTAGCAAGCATGGTTTCAAGGTGAAGTAAAAAGCTTGTAAGGGGTTGAGACCTTTAAACACGCTTGCTCTGATTGTGTAGAGTGTGTTTGTGCATAAAGAACCAATGCAAGGCTCAATGCAAGCTGACTTTGCATAAAGCTTGCTTTTCTAAAATGGCAATGTTGCCTTTCTTCCCAAAATAGAATTAACTTTGTATAATGCATTGAATGCTTGGATTAAAGCTTCCAACAGCTGTGGAAACATTAAATTATGGAGTGAAAGTCAAGTTAGAAGCTTGCAAAGTGAGATTTGCACAGCATGCTTGAGGATTGGATCCAATGTTCTTCACAAAATTGCTTGTAATCCAAGTGACAAAACACCAACTTCATCTCTTCGATTCTACCTACTCAAGAATGATCTCAATGAGTTCTTGGACATTTTGGAAAGGTTGTAATGTGCTATAAAACTCATCTTTGAATTGATTTTGAATATTCCCTTTGGAACTATCTGAAAAATTTCCATGAAGTTAGGTCAAAAATCTGCCTAACTAGGGAAAAATTTCACTAAGTCATTTTTAGTTCATGAGCATGTATTCACAAAATTATAACATGAGATCCAAGCATTTTTAGAAGAGGTTGTGTGAATAAAATTTGTAGATTTCATGGAGATCTACAACTTTCATGTTGGAAGTTTCCCTTGAATCATTTTGCATCATGGTGAAAACTTGACTCAAAGTTGTGAAAAAATAAGAAATTTTATATACTTAGAAAAATTTCTAAGTTAAAAAATTTCAACTTTTCAAAATGAAATCTTGAATTCTTGAATTCTTGGTGAACAAGTTTCATGTTTTGACATGTTTTGATAAATTATGATCTTTGGCATTTGAATTTGACTTTTCAGTATACAGTTGAGTTTTGATCTGTTGACTGAAAAATTCATCTGTCAATCCAATGGACTTGTAGTGTTTTGAAACATTTCATTATTTCAAATTGATGCAATTGGACTCTTGAGATCATGTCTTAACCCAATTGATCATTTTCTAGGTCAAAAACCAGAAATTGCCCTTTCCCAATCAAAACCCTAATTTTGACCATTTTTCCCTTTTGGTGATTTGATCAAATGATACATATGAGTCTAAAATGTTGATGTGGATTAAGAATTATGAAGTTTGACTGTATATTGGCCATGGTTGACTTTTTCCTTAATACAGCTGATTTTTAGGTCAACTGTTCAATTGACTGATCAAAAGTGTGATCTAAGGCTTGAAACTTGACATGAGTAATCTTGGGGGTTCATAATGATCCATGAAAGTCATATGAATCATTTATAGTTTAAAAATCCTTGTGCAAACTCTAACCCTAATTTTGGTCATCAGTGCATAAGGAGGTGTCTTGAGCTGATCAAACCCTAGTGCAGTCTTGAGCCCAAGGAGATCTTGTGAGCAAATCCTTGATAAGTGAGAGGGAAAATTTTGGGGTACAACAGCTGCCCCTGTTCAATATTCTTAAGACTGAAGTGTTAGATTGTCGTGTTTTGCCAGTCATGACTCAAAGGTGGAAGATGATTGGACACTAGATTGCCCAGAAATTTGCACTCGGCGATGTGATGGTTGAGGGAATGGGCTTAAAGATGCCATTTGGAGAGGTGATAGAAAGTTGATGGATATGGGCTTGTAGATGCCATCTAAAAGTGATTGTTGAATTGTAATTTGTAAGCTTGAAAGAATGAGTATCAGAATGGCGTCCGTGTCTGGAGCGTATCTGAGCTATATCTAGGAGCTGATTTTGAATGATTATCAGAATGGAATCTATGTCTGGAGCGTATCTGAATTGTATATGAAGATTGAATCTGAATGAGTATAAGAATGGCGTCCGTGTCTGGAGCGTATTTGAGCTGTATCAAAATGTTGAATATGAATGAGTATTAGGATGGCATCCGTGTCTGGAGCGTATCTGAGCTGTATCTGAGGATTGAATCTGAATGAGTATCTGGGTGGCATCCGTGTCTGGAGCGTATATGAACTGTATCTGAAGACTGTATCTGAATGAGTATCTGAATGGTATCTGTGTCTGGAGCGTATCTGAGGACTGTATCTGAATGAGTATCAGGATGGCATCCGTGTCTGGAGCGTATCTGAGTTGTATCTGAGGATTGAATCTGAATGAGTATCATGATGGCATTCGTGTATGGAGTGTATCAGAACTGTATCTGAAGACTGTATCTGAACGAGTATCAGAATGGCATCCGTGTCTGGAGCGTATCTGAACTGTATCAAAAGATTTTGGAATTTGTTAATGATAGCTGTTAACCTTATCCTAAAAAGGGTAAAATGTTATCTAAAACAATATGTTTATGTTGTATGAAATGCATAGTATAATGCATTCGTGTTATCAATGTTTATGATATATGGATGCTATGTATGCGTATGTGAGCTAGTTTGCTGCGCTGCTGTTGGGCTGGGGAAAATAAATCCATTATTGCTGTTGAGGATATGTAAGTCTTCATGTTTTGAAGTCAAAATGTTGATGAATTTCTGTTTAGAGGAATAAACTCTGTTGTAAGGGAAACACCGTATACTGCTTGTAAAATCCTATTGGGGAATCCTGAGAATTTTGATGATTTCTACTGGGGAGTGATAACTGGGAGTTTTGTTTCGCTGGGGATTAAATGACGTACTGTGGGGATTTATTAGGTAATAGCCTAGAGGTATTTCCCTATCCATTTAACCCATCAGTAATTGCCTTATTTCATTTTGTTTATTTGTAAATAGTAATTATATTCAAATGCATATGTTCAACAGTAAATCATTGGACGTTTTTGTAGACAAAACACAAGCGTAAAGAAAAACAGATAGTTTTTGCACTTTCAAAAAGGTATCTTTGTATTGACTTTGAATAAGTATTTTTGTACAAGGAGACAAACATTCTAGTAAGAGAATGTTGTCGTAAAAAAAAAGAAAAATTTGATACAAAGAAAAGATAGCTATGTGTAAAAATCCCATGGGGTTTCCGAGCATCTTGTCTATTTGTTGTCTTGTCCGAAGCTGATTGAATTGATCAGAACCGCTGAATTTGTTAATTGAAGCCAAAGGTTGTCCGTAAGGTGATCCAACGGGACACAATTATACGCTTTAATTCCCTAACTTTTGCTTGGACCGCTCTTTCGGGTTTTCAGTCCATCGGGAAACCCTTTTTTTCCCATGTCGCCCTTTCGGGTTTTCAACTTGCTGGGTGTATAGATTTTTTTGTTTTATCCCTAATTTTTCCCGAACTTTTTGGTTCACCGGGATGCCCTTATTTTTCCTAGGTATGTCAACCTAGCGGGTCTCTTATGCGTAGTATCTTTTGACTATTTCCGCGTTTGCAGGATGCGGCAGGTCGTCACCATCCATGGTGGTCAAGATCATTGCCCCACCAGAGAAAATTTTTTTGATTACAAAAGGTCCTTCATAGGTAGGAGTCCATTTTCCCCTAGGATCACCTTGTGGCAGTATGATGCGTTTGATCACTAGATCCCCAACTTGATACACTTGGCGTCTGACCTTTTTGTTGAAAGCCTTGATCATCCGTTTTTGATACGTTTGACCATGGCAAACAGCAGTAAGTCTCTTCTCATCAATCAAGTTCAGTTGATCAAGTCGAGTCTGGATCCAGTCATCTTCGTTCAGCCCTGCATCATTCATAATCCTTAGAGAGGGGATCTGGACCTCGATAGGCAAGACAACTTCCATGACATAAACCAGAAAATAAGGTGTTGCCCCGGTTGATGTGCGAGCCGTGGTACGATACCCGTGGAGAGCGAACGGTAACATCTCATGCCAGTCTTTGTATGTGACTATCATTTTCTGTATGATCTTTTTAATGTTCTTATTTGTAGCTTCGACATCACCATTCATCTTCGATCGATAAGGGGAAGAATTGTGATGTTGGATCTTGAATTGCTCGCACAAGGCGGTGATCATAGTGTTGTTGAGATTTGTACCATTGTCAGTGATAATCCTTTCCGGGATACAGTATCGGCAAATGAGATTTTGCTTGATGAAACAGGAAACAACATTCTTGGTAACAGAAGCGAAGGAAGCTGCCTCCACCCATTTTGTAAAATAGTCAATGGCCACTAGGATGAACCGGTGTCCATTAGAGGCTGTCGTCTTGATTTCTCCAATCATATTAATCCCCCACATAGCAAAGGGCCAAGGAGCCGTCGAGACATTTAGAGGACCTGGAGGTACGTGCACCTTGTCAGTATAAATCTAGCATTTATGGCAGGTTCGAGACTGTTGATAGCAATCTGCTTCCATGGTAGACCAGTAATAGCCTACTCGTAGGATTTTCTTTGCCATCGTATGCCCACTGGAATGGGTACCAAAAGTGCCTTCATGCAATTCATCCATGATCCTTTCAGCTTCAACCTTATATACGCACCGAAGTAACACAGAGTCGTGATTGCGTTTATACATGATGTTGTTACTAAGGAAGAACTTAGCAGAGAATCTTCTTAAGAACTTCTTATCATTGATTGAAGCTCCTTCTGGCTATTCTTGAGCCTCAGGATACTTCTTGACTTCGTGAAACCAAGGCTGGTCCACTACTTCTTCAGTATTAATCTCATGACAGTGTGCTGGTTCTTCCATTCGCTTGATGGTGATTTGGGGAGCCTCGTTATCCCAATTAAGTTTAAACATAGATGACATTGTGGCTAGAGCATCTGCTAGCTGATTTTCTTCTTGCGGGAAATGCTCAAAGGTAATCTTCTCAAAATGTGGTAGCAATGTCAAAACATGTTCTTTGTAAGGGACACGGTTTGGGTGTTTGGTGTCCCATTCCATTTTGATCTGGCTGATAACCAAAGTTGAGTTACCGAATACATCCAAGGGTTTGATTCCCAAGTCTATGGAAGCTTTTAGACCGAAGATGCATGCTTCGTATTCCGCCATGTTGTTTGTACAATTGAAGCAAAGTCTGGAAGTAAAAGGGGTATGACACCCTTCCGGAGATATGAGTACATCACCAATACCATTGCCGAGTGCATTGGATGCTCCATCAAAGAACAAGGTCCATCGGGATCCTTGTTCAAGTCTGTCATATGGCCTGAATTCTTCACAGTTGTCTAATGTCATGATGTCTTCATCCGAAAATTCGAATTTCATGGACTGGTAGTCTTCTACAGCTTGGTGAGCAAGGTGATCGGCTAATACACTTCCCTTTATTGCTTTCTGGGTAGTATAATGTATGTCATATTCCGTCAGAATCATCTGCCACCTTGCTATTCTCCCAGAAAGAGCAGGCTTCTCGAAGATGTATTTTATCAGATCCATTTTAGATATCCGCAAGGTAGTATGAGTCAGCATATACTTTCTTAGCCAGTGAGCAGCCCATGCCAAAGCGCAACAAGTTTTCTCGAGCAGTTAATATATGGTTTCACAGTCGGTAAACTTTTTGCTCAGGTAGTAAATAGCATGCTCCTTTTGGCCAAACTCGTTATGCTGCCCCAATACACACCCCATTGAGTTTTCTAAAACAGCCAGGTACATGATCAATGGTCTTCCCTCCACTGGTGGCATTAACATAGGAGGCTCTTGTAAGTATTCTTTGATTTTTTCAAAAGCAACTTGACATTCATCATTCCATTTGACTACTTGATCTTTCTTCAATAGTTTGAAGATTGGCTCACAAGTAGCTGTCAGGTGAGAAATGAATCTGGCAATATAGTTCAAACATCCCAAGAATCCTCCGACTTCCTTCTCAGTACGAGGAGTAGACATCTCTTGTATTGCTTTAACTTTGGCAGGATCGACCTCGATACCTTTGTTGCTGATGACAAAGCCTAGGAGTTTACCAGATCGTACCCCAAATGTGCATTTGTTAGGATTCAACCTCAGCTTGTACTTCTTCAGTCTCTCGAACAGATTTTGTAAGTGATCAAGATGCTCTTCCTCTGTTTGAGATCTGGCTATCATATCGTCCACGTAGACCTCTGTTTCGTGATGTATCATGTCGTGAAATAGATATACCATGGCACGCTGATAGGTTTCTCCGACGTTCTTTAGTCCGAATGGCATTACCTTGCAGCAGAATATGCCCCATTGTGTGATGAACGTTGTTTTCTCCATGTCCTCAGGCGCCATTTTGATTTGGTTGTAACCTGAGAATCCGTCCATGAAGGAAAACACTTTGTGTTGTGCCGTATTGTCAACTAGGATATCGATGTGGGGGAGTGGAAAATCATCCTTAGGGCTTGCCTTATTCAAATATTTGTAGTCCACACACATTCGCACCTTGCCGTCCTTCATGGGCACTGGGAAAACATTGGAAACCCATTGGGGATAAGAGGATACATCCAAGAATCCAGTTTTGAATTGCTTCATGACCTCTGCTTTAATCTTTTCTGACATATCAGGCCTCATACGGAGAACCTTTTTCTTTACTGGAGGATAATCCTTTCTTGTAGGAAGACAATGTACCATAATATCTTTATCAAGTCCTGGCATGTCTTTATACGACCAGGAAAAGACTTCAACATAATCGTGTAACAACTGAATCAGACGATTCTTGATACCGGGTTCCAGATTGGTACCCACCTTGACCTCTTTTTTATCTTCTTCAGTACCTAAGTTGATTGTATTCACGGGTTCCTCGTGAGGCTGGATGGTTCTCTCTTCTTGTTGTAGTAGTCTGGCAAGTTCTCTTGGTACTTCACAATCTTCCTTACCTTCGTCTTCGGCTTGGTAGATTAGATTCTCAGAGTCCAAAAGGCCATAGTGATATCGTTACCCATGGGATCCCAAATGGATGTATACCTGCATTGTGAGTGTGGGTATGTGTAAGGGTATAGCTATATTTGAAAGAAAGTAAAATGTAAAATAAAAACAATGAGCATAAAAGTTTGTATGAGCAAACGTCCATGATTCATTGATGTCATATGAAAAATGAGATAATAACCCTTACAAATGGACCATTGTGCCTCCGGTAAGACACAAGGTTTTAAGAGTGTGAATTGTTTTGAATATTACAAATCCAACAAAATGTAAAGACAAATCACTGAGGGATAAAAGTGACCGGGACAAAGTTTCTAGCATCCCAATTGTTGAGCCCTCCATTGACAGTCGGGAAGATCCAATCCTCTAGGTTGCAGCCATCTTCACCATCTTCTACTGCGTTGACTTCACAGTTGCTGATCTTCAAGGGTGGCCCTCCAGCACGGGCACGGTGTACAGCCTTCTGGGAACCTGAAGTGAAACCCAGGCCAAACTTGTTAGACTTATATGGGATATCTGGGAGTTGTCCCATAGTGCACCCACCTTCTTCTACCACTGCCTTTGCATCCTTCAGAGATGACATCCTGAGTGGAGGCCTTGTGATCTTGGGAACAACCCTGGTTACTGCCACATCTTGTGGGACTTCTTCAATATGTTGGAATGGAGTCTCAATGAATTCCCCATCTAATTCCACATATCTGAAGGAATTGAGATGGCTGATCATGTATTCTTCCTCTCCATGAATGGTGATAATCTTCCCTTGAACTGGATACTTTAGCATTTGGTGCAACGTAGAAGTAACAACGCCAGCATTGTGGATCCATGGTCGGCCTAGCAAGCAAGAGTATGAAGGGCGGATGTCCATCACATAAAAAGTTGAATTGAAGGTTTGGGTTCCAACCTTTATGGGGATATCCACTTCCCCGTGCACCATCCTCTTCGAGCCGTCAAAAAACCTTACCACTATGTTGCTTCGCTTCAAAGTCAACCCCTCATAGTCAAGTCTATCAAGAGCTTTTTTGGGTAATACATTCAGAGATGAGCCGGTGTCCACCAAAACATGCGCCAGAGTTGTGCCCCTATATTCCACTGAGACATGCAATGCCTCATTATGCTTCCTTCCCCTCGGTGTCAGATCAGCATCTAAAAAACCTAAGCCATTGTCCGCAGTTAGGCTGGCTACGCAGTCTTTAAATTGATCAGCAGATGTCTCTCGAGGTACATGGGCGGTTTTTAAGAACTTCACCAAGGCTTTTGCATGTGTCTCGGAACATAGTAGTAATGCCAGCATGGAGATCTTATAGGGAGTTTGCCCCAATTGTTCAACTATATCGTAGTCGCTTCTCTTTATAATTTTTAAGATCTCCTCCATTTCTTTCTTGGAGGTCTCAGGGATAGTTAATGACTGAGCCTTCGTCCAGACATGCTCAATCATAACACCTTTTCATCGAGTCTCGGTTAATTCGGCAGCAGGAGTGTCAGTCGGAATGATTATAGGGGTTGTAAAAACTTTGTCAATTGGAGTATTTGCAGATATGATTATGGGTGTGGGAGTAACCTTTGGAGCAGCCACAGGGATGATTACGGGTCCAAAAACTGCTTTTGGGGGAGAAATTTATGGAGAAAAGATCCTACCACTTCGGGTAATTTTGCTAGTTCCTGCAATGTTACTGATGTTGGAGTTGACTTTCTCGGAGCTTGAATCTTCAGCGTCTGGCTAGTCCTTCTTGATACCATGGTAATAGACATCCCCTCCATAATTCCATGGTATGGTTTTTTCTGATGAGTACGGAACTGGTCCAAGCATTGTGATTATTAAAGGAGCTACTTTCGGAGCTGATGTAATTCTAACGGGTCTTTTGGTGGAGACCCTGGAAGAATTGGCGGAAATGGTAATGATAGAAACATATTCAAAAAGGATAGGTGGAACAGGAGTCTTTTAGAACAAAATCTCTTTGTTATCTATTAGGCACTGAACGCCTATTTTCAACAAAGGACAGCCGGTTGGAGAGGACAAACAGAGATGGAAAACTTCACCACAGCCTGGGAACACACCGGTATTCAACAAATTCATTTTAATAGTCATAAGTGGGGTTATGAGTTCATCAATTGAAGTAACAAACAATCCTTCTTCAATGGCATTGGTATTGCGGCCATGTTTGGGCATAGGGGCAGAAATGACATTTTGCTTTTCAGGCGCATCGAAATCAATTTCTTTTGCTTCGATGAGGTCTTGTATTTTGTTCTTTAAAGCCCAACAGTTATTAGTATCGTGACCAGGACTTTCAGAGTGATATGCGCAATGGGCATTGGGATGATAATAAGGGGGTGTTGTATTGGGGTTTTTCGGATCTTCTTTCAAGGTCACCAAGTTGGATCTTAGTAGATGCGGTAATACTTGAGACGGGGTCATGTTGATTCTGGTGAACTGCCTGACTGTCCTTTATACCCTTGGTTGATTATTTCTTTGCTGATTTGGGATCATAACAGCCCCAACCAATGGTCGGCGCTCGGTCCTATCTTGGTTTCTCTGCGGGTATACGGCAACCACCTCTTTCTTTCTGATAAAGGGCTTCCTTACAGCTGTAGAAGAAGATGTGTCTTTCTGAATATTTCCATTCTTTATACCGACTTCTATCCTCTCTCTGGTTAATATTAGTTCAGTAAAGCCTGCAGATGAACTTCCAATCAAATGATTGAATAAGGGACCAGACAAAGTACCCAAGAACATGTCCACCAATTCTCTCTCAGATAGAGGGGGTTGAACTCTTCCAGCCAAATCTCTCCATTTTTGTGCATAGTCCTTGAAACCTTGATTGGAAGCCATGGCCATACCTTGGAGTTGAGTACGGCTAGGCGCCAGATCAGCATTGTATTGATATTATTTGTAGAAAGCTGCAACAAGATCTTCCCAATTGTGAATGTTGACTCTTTCTAGTTGGTAGAACCATTCAAGTTGAGTTCCAGACAGACTGTCTTGGAAGAAGTGCACCCATAAGTCTTTCTCAGCGGTATGGGGTTGGATTTTCCTCACATATGACCAGAGATGCATTTTAGGGCATGAAACTCTATCATATTTGGCAAATATAGGTGCTTTGAATTTCGGAGGGATCACAATCCCTGACACCAAACCTAATTCCTCAAAGTCCAAGCCTGGAACTTTTTGGATTTCCATCACGCACAGCTGCTCCTCGAGATGTTTATACTTATCATCAGCTGGAGGGTATTGTTCTTCAGAGTAATCCTCTTCTTCATCTTCCTCTTCTGATTCTGACGGGATAACTGTTTCCTTTCCTTTACCATCTTGGTTATCTCTTTCACCTGATGTTGTTGCAAAGTCCAAGGTTCTTCTTGTCTTCCCATGAAATCTTCTTCCCATGTTTAAGACCCCGATTACCTTCTTGGTTTTCTTTTTCCTCTCTTCAGCTAGCAAAGACTTCAAATATTCTTGTCCCTTAGCTAGGGTCAAAAGCAACTGTTGAAACTGTGTATTCTGAGCTTGGAGATCCTTCACTGTTTGTTCAAGATCCATCTTACTGAAATAAACAGTAGAGAGATGAGGAGACTTATTGCAAAAGACCTGCTTATGTTATGATGAATGGTATATGCATATGAAATGTTTTCAAAGATTTCAAAGATTCAAATTTGTTTTAGACCAAAAGGAAACACACGTTATATTAATAAGATAAAGTTTGAGTACATCAATGCCCCTTGGGCAAAATAATACAAAAACTCTAAGATAAAAAAGTAGTACGCATCCTCTTTGGTGCAATGTAGGCATTGAGAGTCTACTCCTCATGAAGTAGCCTAGTGAGTTCTAAAACCTTCTTCTCGCTTGTGTAGAATTGGGCTTCGAAAGTATCTCGCTCTCCTTTGAGTATTATCCAATCCCTTTGTAGGTCTTCAAGAGATGTGGGAATATCAGGATGTAGGATAGTGTATGGAATATCTCCCTCCATGACAGGCTCAATGGTTACCGGAAGGATGGAGGGGTAAGGCATCATAAGACTCTGAGCGCGAGTTCGTACCCATTTGAGGTAAGGCTCAATAGGGATGGAATTCTTGTGCCCCAAAGTCTTGCTATCCACCTTTTTCAACATCCTCCAAGCTCGGATAAATCTCTGGCGAAGACCTTGATCTTCGTTGTCGTACTCGAATACCAAACCTTGAATCAGCATCTCGTGCGGGCCATCCCTTCGGGCATAACCAAATTGTCTTAAGGATAAACAAGGGTTGTAGGTTATACCTCCCCTAATACCAAGTAAAGGGACATTAGGAAATTCTCCACAACGGTCGACAATGGTAACATTCTCTTTGGATCGGGAGCACCAATGAATGTCTGAATGTTTGAGCGTCATCAACCTTTGTGACCACCTTGAACCTTGCTCATTTTTTTATTACAGATTGGGGAAGATGAGAAATAAACCATCTTGCCAAGAGAGGAGTGAAACACATAAGAACATCTCTTTTCCTCATTGTGTGACTGTGAAAAGAGTGTAGGATATCCCCTAGCAATGTAGGTACCGGGTTGCGTGATATGAAGATTTTGACGGTGTTGATATCTATGAGTTGGTCAGGATTTGGAAACAAAACCATCCCATAGATGAGGAGAGCCACAATTTCCTCAAAGGCTTGCAAGTCCAAGGAATTCCAACAGCTTTGGGTTTCTCAAAATGGAACTTTGCTAGGAAACCTTTGACACCACTCCTTGTTTCCCAATGAGTTGTGATATCAGATGAGTGCAAGTGTAGAGCTTGAGCAATCTCTTCTGGCTTTGGATCTCTTTCTGTACCGTTGAAAGGTAGTTGACTGAGAATGGGGATCCTCAAGAGTTAGGAGAATTCTTCCAAAGTAGGCACAAGTTGATAGTCGGGAAAGGTGAAGCAATGGTGTAAAGGATCAAAGAACTGAAAGAGCACCTTCATCATGTCCTCATCTGTGTTAGAGGTGACCAAGTTGAGTAGGCGACCATGTCTCTCGGTGAATGGAGAGTTCTCAGGAATCCTTGAAACTAGCTCCTTAAGTTGTGGAGGGATTCTCACAAGGTTGACTTGAATAGTTTTCCTGCGAAGTGAATCCATATCCTACAAAACAAGAACAAAGACGAATCCAAAAATCCTTGAAATGGTTAGTGGATGTATATGATGTTCATGATGTTCATGATGTTATGTACAAGTATGCATATACAAGCAAAGCAAACAAATCCTTAGGTTTAGGCTTGCATGGAGTTTTATAGGTAAGTACCCTCTTGAAGTTTAGTTGGCTCAAACATGTCCTATTAATAGTAACTGGGTTCTAAGGAGCTCAATATCACTAGTTTGTTTCCTTGGTCATTGTTTTAGCTCAAGCCTCATTAATGGCGACCGAAATATCCCAAGAAACCAAACCTCAATGAGTGTAGTATCGAGTATCTATCATCTTCGGACTGCACCAAAGCCGGTCATCTCACTACATCCTAAAGGCCAAGTTGTTCAAGTAAAGGTTCTAAAAGTTCGTTAGTGCTTCATGACATCACTCAGCGGCCCCGTATTCTCTTTGATTAACTCAAAGGCTACCAGTACCCATAAATATGTAACACTAACATAGCTATTGCTTAGACCATGTCGGTATACCCCGCACAATTTCCACATTGTATTGTTACTTACCTATAATGTATCCCAAATCCGGGTAGAGGATTCGAACCCAAACAAAGAACCCTAATGTAAAGCATACAAGTCAAACAATGTAAGCAAATAAATGTGATCTATCCCTAAGGTAAGCCCACTTTTAGAATACATCCCCAGCAGAGTCTCCAGTTCTGTGATGCGGTGGGAGAACTGACTTGAAGGGTTTTGCGTCTTATCGTAAATGTTGCGGTTAGCAAGAGTCGCCATCGACTTTTCTTTTATCCAAAAGGAAAGGTGAAAAAGCACATGAAAGACCTTTGAGATTGTTTCTTGGGTTCGGGGGGTAGATTATAAAAAGGGAAGGTATTATAACCCTTTTTATCCATGGTTTTCCATGGGCTCTTAGTTACTTGCTAGATCACTTGCTTTTGTTTGAAATTGTTCTTTGTGTGGTTTTTGAAAGTATTTTGTAAAGAAGCCATTGTTTAGGCAATCTTTGTAATGATTCTTGTTCGTAAGAATGTATACAAAGATGTTGATCTTTTGAAAATGTTTCCAATTTTGTAAGATGTTTTGAAAGTGTATGTGGTTGTTTTGAAAATAGCAAGGATGTTTTTTTTTGAAATGGAGTAAGTAATTAAGAGCAATCTACCTACTCAAATGTCTTTCTTGTTCATTTTATTTTCCTTTGACATTGTTATCTTACCATTGATTTGGTAAGCAACCCTATCTTTGGATGTAAACGGGACGGGCGTGGGTCATCGTATAGCCATGATTAGCAATGTTGCAAGGTATCTTAGCATTATTTTTTAGGGACTAAGATTATTTTGTAAGGCAACTTTGAATAGCGTCATCGAGGGACTATGATCTTGTATTTGCTAAGATACCTTACATGCGTAATATGGCCATTTTTGTAAGGCAACCAAGTGGATTTTACCCTAGGGGTGCTTGTGTGCAAGTGTGTCATTTTCATGCTTATTTTTGTCTTGGATTAGGGTTTTCTATTTGATTGATTTTATTCTTTCCATACAAACCCTAATTACTAGCATATTATGTAAAGGCGATAAATTGAGAAATGTAAAGTTACTACGCTATTACAATATTTGTGGGGGGGTATACAATTTATGAATGGGGATTGCAATAATATAAACCTAATTAATCTATTACAACCAAATTGAATTTGTACAAGAATTAGTATAAATAATATACAAGATGAAATAAATATGCAAGAATTTTAAGTGCAAAGAAAAAGATTTTTGTTTGGTTTCTTAATGTGAAGGAGGTTTTGACCTAAAAACGTAATTAAATTAAATTAAACTTAAGTTAAATAAAGAAATTATTTAAGAAAAGATTTTAATTAAGAAAATATTTTTTTTTGGATGAAACCCTAAATCTATTTTAGTTGATTAAAATAAAATAAGTTTAAAGAAAAAAGATTTTTTTTTGTATTTTTTATATTTTTATCTTGAAAATAATATATGGTGTCATGAAATATTTTGGTCTTTTTTATATTAAAAATAAGTGTATTTAAATAAATAATAACCTAATTTTATTTTAATATTTACAAGTAATTTAATAAAAGTAAATAAAGTGTGATAAATAAAATAATTTTTATGTAGAAAAAATATTTAAATTATGTCAAAATATAAATCTATTATTATTATACATTTTATGATTTTTTTGGTATTTTAGAAAATATATTTAAAAGAAAAAGAAATAAATAAAAAAATAAAAATAAAATGGGCCAGGGTGGTGTCACAAGTAAATGGGGTGTGTGCTAGCAAAAAAACAAAAAAAGAATGCCATGCCCAAAGAGCCCAGCGCTTGCAAACAAAAATAAAAAAAAAGGTCAAAAATGTGAAAAAGAGCAAAATGGTCTCGCTAGGGCTTGAACCCAGGACCATAGGGTGAACAGGCGCGCGCTTTACCACTGTGGTGGCTATACATCTGTTTATATAGGCAAAACCATAAATATATAAGGAAAATTTCTTTTTGAAGGCAACTTTATCTTCAACCTTGAGCCATGGTCAGACCACCTGTATCTTCCTCATTTCTCCACAAAAATGGAAACTCCAAACATGAAAGCTATGGGGTTTCCTCCCACGAATTCAAACATATAACTTATGTAAAATAAATGTCAAAGATAAAAACTAATTTTGCTGGCCCTAAATTGAAACCTAATTTTCTCAGAAATTTCAAATCCAAAATTCTCTATACACAGTCAATATAAATGGAAACTATGAACATGGTTAGTTTTAGAGCAAGGATATCTACATTTTGTTTTCACAAATCAGGATCAAATGATGCTTGTATGAAGAGATAGAAGTTTGAGTTTTTACCTCTTGCAGCTGGAGTCGTGAATGGAGTTTGAGTGACTTTTGAGATGGCTTGAGGATCTGTTTAGCTTGCCTGGACCTCCTTGAATGTATCCCAACTCTTACTTTGCCTTGAATGTCCCTGAATCTCTCTACTCAAGTCAACCTGCAAGCTTGGTTTTTGAAAATGGTGGATATTGATGGAGGAGTTACAGTGAGGAAACAAGGGTATGGATTGCTTTGATATGATGTTTAGAAGGTGTTTGAGTGATTAGTTTTCAAAATGCACGAGTGGAAATGAAGATTATAAGTTTTGGTTCAGAACTGTATGTTAATGGTGCTCTTGAACAAGTTTATGGTTTTTGAATGTTTGAGGCAGTTTCAGGGCAATAGCATCCGTGTCTCCACTTGCAAATAGTGTGTCTACTTATAAGCAAGAGGTTTCAAGACTTGTATCAACTCAGATTTCAAAACTCACATGTTTTGCTTGGTTACTTATTTTTGAAGCAAAGCTAGCAAGCATGGTTTCAAGGTGTAGTACAAAGCTTGTAGGGGGGCTGAGACCTTTAAACACACTTGCTCTGATTGTGTAGAGTGTGTTTGTGCAGAAAGAACCAATGCAAGGCTCAATGCAAGCTGACTTTGCATAAAGCTTGCTTTTCTAAAATGGTAATGTTGCCTTTCTTCCCAAAATGGAATTAACTTTGTACAATGCATTGAATGCATGGATTAAAGCTTCCAACATCTGTGAAAACATTAAATTATGGAGTGAAAGTCAAGTTAGAATCCTACAAAGTGAGATTTGTACAACATGCTTGAGGATTGGATCCATTGTTCTTCACAAAATGGCTTGTAATCCAAGTGACAAAACACCAACTTCATCTCTTCGATTCTCCCTACTCAAGAATGATCTCAAGGAGTTCTGGCACATTTTGGAAAGCTTTCAATGTGCTCTAAAACTCATCTTTGAATTTCTTTTGAAGATTCCATTTGGAATTATGCGAAAAATTTCCATGAAGTTAGGTCAAAAATCTGCCTAACTAGGGCAAAATTTCACTAAGTCATTTTTAGTTCATGAGCATGTATTCACAACATTATAACTTGAGATCCAAGAATTTTTAAGAGAAGTTGTGTGAAGAAAATTTGTAGATTTCATAGAGATCTACAACTTTCATGTTAGAAGTTACCCTTAAATCGTTTTGCATCATGGTGAAAACTTGGTTCAAAGTTGTGAAAAAATAAGAAATTTTCTATACTTAGAAAAATTTCGAAGTTAAAAAATTTCAACTTTTCAAAATGAAATCTTGAATTCTTGATTTCTTGGTGAACAAGTTTCATGTTTTGACATGTTTTGATGAATTATGATCTTTGGCATTTGAATTTGACCAAAAAGTCAAAGTTTGACTTTTCAGTATACAGTTGACTTTTGATCAGTTGACTGAAAAATTCATCTGTCAATCCAATGGACTTGTAGTGATTTGAACCATGTCATTAGGTCAAAGTTATGCAATTGGACTCTTGAGATCATGTCTTAATCCAATTGATCATTTTCTAGGGCAAAAACCAGAAATTGCCCTTTCCCAGTCAAAACCCTAATTTTGACCATTTTACCCTTTTGGTGATTTGATCAAATTTCTTGAGGAATTATGGTCCAAACTTGATAAAATGATACATATGATTATAAAATGTTGATGTGGATCAAGAATTATGAAGTTTGACTGTATATTGGCCATGGTTGACTTTTTCCCCAATATAGTTGATTTTAGGTCAACTGTTCAATTGACTGATTAAAAGTGTGATCTAAGGCTTGAAACTTGACATGAGTAATCTTGGGGGTTCATAATGATCCATGAAAGTAATATGAAGCATTCATAGTTCAAAAATCCTTGTGCAAACTCAAACCCTAATTTTGGTCATCAGTGCATAAGGAGGTGTCTTGAGCTGATCAAACCCTAGTGCAGTCTTGAGCCCAAGGAGATCTTGTGAGCAAATCCTTGATAAGTGAGAGGGAAACTTTTGGGGTACAACACCCTAGAACATGGGTGTTTTAGAAAAGACCCTCGATAAAATATCGTAGTCCCTCGATGTTGCCTTCGGTAAACGATCTAGTCCCTAAACGACATTGCTAAAACATCCATAGGTTACCTTCTATGACTATACGATGACCCACGTCTGTCCCTTCACATCCAACGATGGGGATTATTACCAAACCAATGGTAAGATAGTAACATCTAAAGGAGGAGGAAAAGAATGTCTAAAGACCTTTTGAGTAGGTAGATTCGCTCCCAGTTACTTGCTTGCTCACAACAAAAACATTTTATACACCCACACTATCATTTTGAAACATTTTCAAAAGACAAAACACTTTGTACGCATTCTTATAGGGAAGAGAACCGTTACAAAGGAGGCTTTTCAAAATCGCTTTCTAAAACACATTCCACAAACACATCTTTGAACTATTTTTTCAAACAAACACTTTGTACGCGTTCATATAGAGACGAGAAACATTTACAAAGTTGTTTTCAAAAATAATTTCAAAAAACCACACAAAGCATAAATTCAAACAAAAGGAAGTGATCTAGAAAGTAACTAAGAGCCCATGGAAAACCATGGATGAAAAGGGTGCTAATACCTTCCCTTTTCATAATCTATCCCTCGAACTCAATAAATAATCTCGAAGGTCTTTCTTGTGCTTTTTCACCTTTCCTTTTGGATAAAAGAAAAGTCGATGGAGAATCTTGCTAACCACAACATTTGCGATCAAACGCAAAACCCTCAAGTCAGTTCTCCCACCGTATCATAGTCATGGTTATTTCCGTAGGACCTTCGAAGATGACCTTCCATACTTTTCTATCAATAAAATTGATATGCACCCGTATACAATCTTTACAATAACTATAATTTTCGCCAGTAATAATAGACGCTCTAATATACGCCCCTTTTGGATCGTTATCCATTATCTACAAAGTTATATTCAAAGCACTAGATGAATCGGCGCTCGATATACCACTTGTTAGACGATAACAATGATCTAGAAGGGGGTTGAATATATCACTTGAAATTTATTGGTGCGCTTAATTTGTTTTATAAAACTTTACGAAAGTTGTCTGGATCTCAATCATCTAAATGATCGATTATTGGTAAGACCAGATATGCGAAACTGAATGGAATGATTAAGTTGAAATAAGAATTAATACTTGAAACAATCAATCTTTTAAACAATATTACTTAATGATATCAACTCCCAATGACTTGTTAAAATAAGATAAAGTTAGACTAGAAATGCAATAGTTTATGAGTAATCAAATTATCAAACACTTGGTGTGCATAACACACTAAGTTCAATTTTACTTAATTGTAGTGTGGTGTTTGAGTAATCACAATCAAATTGATTGCTATGAGTTTTGTACAAGCTTATCAAACACTACAATTACAGTAAAATGGTTCTAATATTTGATATCACACAAACTATGACAAAGAAAAATAAAGCAATAGAGAAAGAGGTAACAACACATGATTTGTTTAGGCACTTCCCCTTGTCGTCCTTGTGTAGGGTACATCTTCCCCCAATTCTAAATATAGAATTGAGATATATTAATTATCAAGTTGATCCAAGTGCATTAAACTCTTCGAACAAACATCTGGTTATCGCTACTTGTTTTCAAGAACACACCGTTCTTCAATATTTTCGCTCGTCTGATTTCGATCGCAAGATGTTTGACCCCAAATCTCTCTTCACAATCCTCTGGTTATCATTACTTGTTTGAACAAATCCACTGTTTTCCAAACGTTTCACTCGGCTGAATCTATGAAGCAAAGACTTGTTGAAAACCACCCCAAATCCTCAAGGTCTTCGAGGATAAAAACCATTGAACTCTCAACCTAAATCTGATTACACAATCCTATGTTTGGATGTTATCACCAGAATTCAGCAATATGATCAACAAACATAGTTACGTGTAATTGTTGATGAATGCAAGAAGAGAATAAAGACGATTAGGAATGCAATGCTTATATTTCAATTTGTCTTGTTCCCTTGAATGATGAATTCTATATGAATATATATTGAACAAAAACACTAAGACTCAAAATCCAAAACCAATGACACATAAGCCAAAGCAAAAAACAAGATTTTGTACGCGAGCGGTCGACCTGAGGAACTAGGGGGTTGACCCGAGCTGACCCGATGGGGATGAAAAATTAACCCTTTAGTATGAGTCGATCAGAGGGTCAACGCGAGGCTTCCTGAGTGAGTTCAAAAAGTTCTTAACAACAAGAGTCGACCGGAAGGTAGGGTGAGTCGACGCAAGAAGGCTTGATTTGCAAAAATGCTTACTTTGAGAGTGTTTAAGTGGATCATGGCATTTGTATATGAGCCTAGGTACCTACTATGGTCAATTGCATAATAAACATATATGAAATGCTCTTATATGAATTGACACAGAGACTAACGATATTTAGAGCCCATTTATGACAAATGCAATCTAGGATGCAATGATATCGTCCAAAGTACAAAGTATAAATGATTCTATGTTTTGACATCATTAAAACTAGCGATAAGAAGTATTTCCCTCATAGTGTTTTGTGTAGAGATAGAGAGGCCTTTTGTGTGTTTTTTACAACTCATGTATTCAATAGCATGTACCCAAAAGATGGTACACGTTAGTGGAGTATGGAGAGAGAAATATAGAAATGGTTATTTTGGGCAATTTTGAGGTTTTTTGTACAAACTTGGTACAAATGCATGCATGGATGTGAGTAGAAGGTTTTAATCTATTATAAATGACCCAAATAGTTTATGGGCTTGATTGGAGTAAAAAAGAATGGCTAGAAATGGAGAACTCAAGAAATTGCAAATTTTGGCTTGGCAAATTTCAATAAACTACAGTCCCAATGTAAAGGGCATAACTCTCTCAATTATTTGAACCAATTGAAAAAATATTACTCTTTGGAAAGGTCTTGAGATGTGATACAACTTTCATATTAGAAGTTTTCTCATTTGAATCCATTAAAGTCATCAAAACTGGTCAAGAAAAACTGAAATTTTGAGAAATAACCTATAATCTTCAAAAGTGACCATTAATTCCTTGCTATATAACTCTTAAAATAATCACTTTTTGGACATGGGATCACAATGACAAACTTGTAGATCTTATTTTTCTCTTTCTAATAATGGAAAGCTTGCACATTTTCAATAAGAAATGAAGAAGTTATGAATTTTTGAAATTCAGCCTTTATGACTTTCCATACTTGATAAAATTTTCAAATTTCACCAAGACACCTTCATGTACAAGTTAAATTCAAAATAAATAATTCTCTTGAATATCTTCAACTATAGGCCATATGATGTTGAAACATGACCATTGACCTCAACTTTGACAATAAGTCCACTTGGTCAACAATTGACTTTTGTTGACTTTTGCTCAAATGAGTGTTTAATCCCCAATTGATCAATTGAATCTCTTCCAACCAAAACTGATACTCAATTATTCAATTGTAGATGCTTGGGGACATGAAGAGAATCATGGAATAAGGTGTAGCTCAAAAGCTCATAGAAATCCTAATTTTATCACAAAACCTAATTTTGATCATTTGTGTTAGGAGGTGATGATCTAATCTCAAAAACCTGATTCCTTGGAGTATGATGGAGAATTTCTTGAAAAAAGATATCTCATGTGATGATGAGAAGACAGAGGATCTTAGGGGGGAAAATTAGGGTATAACACTGCCCTTATTTAAGTGTCTTCTATCCGGAGACACGAATTTGGAAACTTTGTCTCGCCGCGATTGAAGATACTTAAATACAAAACAAATTCTACTTTTGGCCCTAAGATGCCATACAATGTTTATGATTATGAATGTAAAAGATGAACTTCACTCCAGTGAAACAATACACCATTGGGGAAATAAAAATAATATTAGCAGACTAAAAAGAGACTTTTACTAGGAAAATAAATCTCCGGGGAACCACACGACTTTGGGGATAGAAATTTGAATCCATTGGAGACAAATAAACTTTGTTGGGGAAACGAAGACTTCACTCTATTGGCATAAAGTCCAAAGAGGAGACAAATGTAATATCAACTCAACAAATGCAGAAAAATAATGGGACGCACTGATTAACAAAATATAAAAAACTACCAACTCACCGAGAAGGTAGTAAAAAGAGAGCAATGTCGATTCACAGGGGAATAGTAAACTACCAACTCAGGGTTGGAGGTAGAAAAATTTAGATAATACCGACTTAAGGATGACGGTGAACACCAGTACTTATGAATGGTAAAAAGTGATTGACATCAGTACTTATGGCTGGTGTTATACCTTAAAATTTTCCCTCCCAATTTTCAAAGACAAATTAATTCAAGGTGCTCAAGTACTCAAGACTACTCAAGAATTGATCAGATGAACCCTCCTCCTAAGCAACGACCTACAATTAGGGTTTTGGTTTTCTAAGAGGAAATTGGACTTCTAATGCCCCAAATGGATTTCATGGTTTCTTATATGCTTCAAAGAATCCTCATATCAAGTTTCAATCCTTGCATCACAAGTTTGCTCAGTAAATTGCTCAGATGACTAAAAATCAACTATATTGGACAAAAAGTCAATTGTGGTCAACATACAATCAAAACTCAATATTATTGGCCAACATCAATATTTTGAAGTCACATTCATCATTTGATCAAGGGTTGATCATGATTCATCAAGAAAAATCAAGATTCATCAAAAGTCAAAAGTTATTAAATTATGGTTTTCTTAAGGAGAAGTCAGTTGAACTTTGACCAAGCATAACTTCCACATGCTTCATCAGATTTTCCTCAACCAAAGCTCATTTTGAAGGAAATGCAATTCTCTTCAACTTTGTCTCTCTAAGTCCAAAAAATGCTTCATTTGAGAGATATGAGCAAAAACATTATAGGTCATTTCAAATGTCAACAAAAAGATACTTTTTGTCAAAGTAATTTACATCAAGATAAAGTATTCAAATGGAATATTACATGCATGGAGATTGTAGAGGACACCTTGAGCTTTCGAAAAACTCCAAGGTCACCTTCATATGATAAAAATTGAGAGAGTTATGATTGGTGCAAGTTAGACAATTTGGATAAAATGCAAGAAACCCAAATTAATCAAACTTGAATTTTTGGGCTAATGGGCTTATGTTTCAAGGTCCAAGCGTGTTTTTTAACTCATATTAAACCTCTGAACCCATTCCTACACACCTTGGATTTTTATTCCATTTATTTTTTTATTTTTTTATTTAAAGTCAAAATTAAATTAGATCAAGTCAAGGCTTTCTTACAAAAGTCCAAGCTCACTTCCTTTTGACCTAATTCATCTCTATATATTCTCACTCTTCAGACAAGACAAGGCATGGAAAAACCCTTGCAAGATCATCTTCCAAAAACTTAAAAAATTATCCAAACTAGGGCAAATCGAAACCCTATCTTGCAGCCTCCCTCAAGGCCAAATACTTGTCCCATTCAATTCCAGAAGCACTATAGGGTAAGATTTGATCGATTCTGATGATCCAAGGGCATAAAACCAGCATACATGCATCGTCGATCTTGTTTTTTTCATAAAATTCATACTGCCATTTTCATGTTGTTTTAATGCATACTAACCTTATTAATATGCTTCTAAAATGTTAATATGCAGGATTGAATCATCGTGTGGCCCCCCATAATGGTTGAATCATGTAGTTCCATGTTTGATCTGTTTTACGTTATCTACGTTGTATCTCATCATACAAGATGATTTAGCCAAAACAAATGACACCATTGAACTTGCAAGTCCCAAATTAGGGGTGGGGGGGGGGGGGGGGGGTAGGGTATTTTTGAACCACTAACATTCTTCATTTTGCAGCTAGAAAAAAACGCAGTCGCCGGAGAAGACGACTGGAGCTAGGGCTCCAGCGCTTCTGCGATCATCCTGTTTCAATTTATTTTATATATAGTTTTGTTTGGTAAAATGAATAGGTGTGTGGCCACCTTAGTGGTAGAAGCACGCGCGTTAAAGCATTATTGTACTAGGGCGTGGGTTCGATCCCTGCCTTTTGCAAAATTTCTTTGTTTTCTCATATTTTTGCTTGTTTCATATGTATTGCAGCGCGTTTGTTCTACTAACACCAACATACACCTGGCGCAGTGGCAAGCTATGGAGTGGAATAGGGCAAAGGGTGTGGGTTCAACACCCACCCATGGCATTTGTATTATTTTTGGTTTCTAACCTTCTTTTCCATTGATTTTTCTTCCCTTATCATTTTTTGGATAACCCTAATGTTTTTTAATTAACCTAAAAAAACAAAATTTTTAGTAAATCCTAATTTAATTAGGTTTAGGTTTAATTAACCCTTTTTTATCAACTAATTAATTAACTTTTTTAATTAATTTTAAAATTAATTAGATTTTTCAAGTTTTTATTTAATTAACCATCATAAAAACTATTTTTCTTTTTTACATTATTTTTCTATTTTTAGTTTCATTTTCTCTTATTCCTAGATAAAGTGTATAGGTGCGATCAACTGTAATAGCGTAGCTTTGTTTTTCCCGTATTTTTTTTATTATCATGTAATTGCTTCCGGGGTGTAATAGTTTTAGGATTACTTTTCTGCACTGCCCCAAAGCTCTATAATAGTTTTAGGTTTACGTTTCTGCCTTTACCTTCGGCTATTATATTCTCAATGCTCTTGTTAGTAACTAGGGTTTGTATGGCAAGATGAAAATGAACGATAGAAAATCCTAAATTCGAAGATAAATAACTGAATTGAACGCATTTGCACACTTGCACCTTTAGGGTAACCTCTCTTTGTTGCCTTCGAAATAAACAGTCATGTCCCTAGGAAGTAGGGATGATTTAGCAAAGACCCTATAATAAAATATCATAATCGCTCGATGACCCTTTGACGCTTCCTACGAATAACATGATCTAGCCCCTTACTAAACTGCTAAAGCATCCTTACAAGTTTCCTTCGATGACCGTACGATGACCCTAAGCCTATCCCTTCACATCCAATAGACGGGGCTACCTACCAACTAATGGTATGGATAGCACTATCTCTAAAGGAGAAGTAAAAGTACGAGAATGACCTTGAGTGGGTAGGATACTGTTAATTGCTTGCTCACAAATATTTTCAAAACAAAACATTTCACACAACACTTTCAAAATATTTTCAAAAACACTTTGTACACATTCTTGAGGACTGGTACAGGAATCATTACAAAGATCGCCTTACATGGGCATTTTCAAAATATTTCCAAACACACACAAAAAGAAAATTTTCAAAGAAAGCTAAGCGATTAAGAGACCGTAGATAACTACAGATGAAAAGGGTGCTAACACCTTCCCTTTTCATAACCTACCCCCCAAACTCAAGAAAATTCTCAAAGGTCTTTCCTATTATTTTCACCCTTTCCTTATTGGATAAAAGAAAAGTTGGTGGCGACTTTATTTATCTGCAACATTTGCGATAAAACACAAAACAAGTCAGTTCTTCCACCATATTACAAAACTGGTGACTCTATTGTGGAATACTTAAAAAAAGAGGGCTTAACTTAGAGTCCTAGATCACTTTTATTTTCCTTATTTGTTTGCATTGTCTGCTTTATTTTAAGGGTTGCTTGGGTTTATTTTCTTGCAAAGATCCTACACTCGGATCTTGGGTACCTTAGGTAAGTAGCAATAGATCATGGAAATTGTACGACATAGACCGATATGGTTGAAGTGATGGCTACGTTAGTGTGACACTTTGGTTTGTACAGATGTTCCTTGAGTCAGTCGAGGATAACATTGAGCTGCCGCATGGTGTCATAAGTATTAACTGACTTTTAGAACCTTAATTGACCCATCTTGGCCATTAGAAGGTAGTGAGATATCCGACTTTGGTGCAATCTAGAGTTGGTTGATACTTGATGCTACACTCATTGAGATTCGACTCACTGGATGTTTTAGTGAAAAATAAGTTGATGTACTAAAATAAAACCTTCAAGAAAGATCCGTGATATGAGATTCCTAGAACCTGTTTATTATTTTAGGACAAGTTGAGACAACTTAACTTCAAATAGAGAAGGGTACTTACCTATGGACCCTATGCAAGCCTTTAAACCTAAGGCTCTTGCGTAATTCATTTGTGTGTGTTACTTGCTTAAACATTACACAACAACATCATAACATCATGCCATGATATTTACAAACCATTTCAAGGATCTTAGGTACCTTTGATGCAGGTTTATCTTGAACTAAAATTCTAGCAAGGGGCAAGAGAATTTATTTTCCTCTAACCAGATGCTGTCAAAGACCGAAGTACATTCTTTTGAGTCAAAATCTAGGACCCACTTGACATGGTGAGCTCGATTCTTATAGAAGGACATTCAAAGAGGGAGACACAATATTCTTCAAGACAAAGCTGCAGCCATAATCAATTTCTAACATTTCATTCTTGTTTATCCCGCGAGATCCTTGAAAACATTACATATGCATCTAGATACCATACATATTATTACATAATAGATATTCCCTGAACAGGTTTTCTCATCTTCTTGCTATTTATTTAAGTAAAAGATGACTCTCGAACAAACAATCAAAGATCTTCAGGCCCATAATGCTCAATTCTAACAAACGTTCCTCAACTTAGCCAAGGGGAAGGAAGAACTGAAGATCCTCATCACAAAATATAGGAAGAAAAAGGCAAGGAAGCCAATCGGCATCCTCAACATGGGAAGAAGGTTCAGAGGTCCTATCAAGCAAGCTCAAGACTGTGATATCCCGTCAAACAAAGATGACAATGAAGGTGAAGATGGTAAGAGTGTGAAGGCTGAGAAAGGAAGCAACCTAGGTTCTGGAAAATATTATGATGAAGAAGAAGAAGACTATTTAGATGAACAATATCCTCCTGCTGATGAAAAGTAAAAACAACTAAAAGACCGTCTAAATGCTATGGAGATCTAGAGAGTGATTGGGTTGGATTTTGAAGAGTTGGGTTTAGTCTCAGGGGTTGTCATTCCTCCTGAATTCAAGGTCCCTACTTTTACAAAGTATGACGATGTTTCTTGCCCTAAGCTTCATTTGAGGTCTTATGTCTGGAAGATCCAACCACACACTGATGATAGGAAGTTATGGGTGCATTTCTTTCAAGAGAGCCTATCTGGGATATAATTAGAATGGTTCTATCAACTGGAAGGAACCACTATCCTTACTTGGGAAGATTCAGCTGCTTCTTTCTACAAACAATATACAGAGTATGACCATGGGCTCGAATGAAGGATTCAAAGAGTATGCCCAGAAATGGAGAGATCTAACAGGAAGGGTTCAACCTCCTTTGTATGATAGGGAGTTAATTGACATGTGTATGGGGACTTTAACTTGACCTTTCTTCAATCATCTGATCGGAAGCTCTTTAGCCGGGTTCACTGAGTTGATATTAATAGGGGAACATGTTGAAGGTGGAATCAGAAGCGGGAAAATTCAGGTGGCTGCATCTTTAAGTACTATGAAGAAGAATTTCAATGGAAAGAAAGAAGTTAATATTGTGTATGGCCAGAAGGGTCGTGGTAGAGGTGACCACAACCAATCTGTGGGGGTTGTACTAATCTCTAATCCCGCACCAACGTAACATCAACAAGGCAATCAACATAGGTCAGACGCATCCAGGAGATAATTTACCAAGATCAACATGTCGTTGTCTCGGGCATTACAACACTTGTTGAAGGTGGAACTAATTACGTTGAGAGATCCTCCTCATAATCCCAACACATCCTCTCCTCGGTACAATCCTAATGTAAGATGTGCCTATCATTCCAATACTCCAGGACATGACACAATAATTGCTGGGCTTTGAAAAATAAGATTCAAGATATGATTTACTCCAAAGAGATTTAATTTGATCCTCCCGAGACCCCTAATGTACCACAAGAAATCTCTGCTTATCAATTTGAAAATTATGTTGCTAGCTTGACTACTGATAATGGGCTAGGCTTTTCTGACGTTGATCTGACTCTTGAAGGAAAAAACCATAATAAGGATATGTATGTCTCTATTGAATGCCATAGTGTTGTACCCCAAAATTTTCCCTCCCATATTCTTCAAGATTTGCCAAGATCATGGTTCAAAATCACTCAAGGGTTGCACAGTCGAATGGCCTCCTAACACAGTCAAAATTAGGGTTTTGGTTCTGGCAAAGAAAATGAGGTTTCCAAGGGTCCAATCAAGTCCCATATGCCCATAAACATTGTCAAGCATCCATATGCCAAGTTTCAATACTCACAGCATCAAATTGCACAGTCAAAAACCCTAAATGCTTCACAATCAACTGCAGGGGCAAAATGGTCATTTGACAGTCAAAAGTCAAAATTTTTGGTCAACATCTTATTTTGAAGCCACAAACATCATTTTATCAATTCTTGATCATGATTCTCAAAGCATGGCTCAAAAAGTCTCAAGATGCAAAAGTTTCTATTTTTGGACAGTTGGAAAAGTCAACTGCAAAAATTGACCAAGGCATAACTTCTTCATGGTTTATCATAAAAATCCCATCCAAAGCTCATTTTTAAGAGAATGACATTTCCTACAATCCATCTTCACACTTCAAGTCCAAGAAATGCTCTCACAAAAAGTTATCAATTTCAATATTATAGGTCATTTTCAAAAGTCAACAAAAAGGCACTTTAAGTCAAAGACCATAACTTGAGATTGGTAAATCAAAATGACATGGGACCAAAGACATTGGTTAGAGGACTTCAAGACCTTTCCAAAATGTCCAAAAACATGATCATAGCTTCAAAGTTGAGCAAGATATGCCTTGGAGATGTTGGGAAGTTTTTGGGAATTTTGAAAGGTCAACTTTGCTTCAAAAGCTTCAAAATTGCTAATGGGCCACAAATTCTTCCATGAATCATTACCCAAAGCATATGCACGACCCATTAAGCTCAAAGGGATTTATTTTCTTATTTTTGATTAATTATTTGAATTTTTATTATTATTAATTCATTTAATTAGTTTTAAATATGAAAAAATATCAAATCATGGTTTTAAATCTTTTTTGTGCAGCAAATATATTCATGATATGCAAAAGATCTCGTGCACCTTCTCAAGGGGACAAAATCATCCATATTTGGCATGATTGGCATGGAAAACGATTGGATTTACATGATTGGAAATCAAATATCAAAATCATTAATTCATGGACTATGGGCTTTGTTTTTGACCTATAATGCTTCCCATACATATGCAAGACTAAACCTAATGCTCACACACACGAAAGCTGCTCAGAAAACATAGAACCAATTTGCAATTTTTCACTAAAAACTTGAAAACTGAAATCTTAGTTGCAGGGTGATTCAAGGTTTCCAAACACTTCCATTGCCTTCCTAACATTGCTAGGAATCAATTGCAATCAAAAACGAGTCTCCATACTCCAAGAATTGGTAGAACATAATTGTCTTCTTCATGAATATGCCCATAATCGTTTTTCAATTTCCATGCATTATTCATGTTTTTTAATTGTTGATTAACACTAACCATGATGTTCTGAAGCGAATGGTACCATTTAATTGTCCTAACAATGCTTGAAACGAGATTTGCCATTAACGTTTTCTAGGGTTTCAAAAGCTCAAAATTGGGGCTTTACACATATGGAAAAATCAGACCTTAAAACCTATGCCATTGGATTCGTGACATCAAGACAAAACCAACCAATACCTCGCGCCCTTTTTATATTTGTTCATGTTCTAATCGCTATTTTCATAGTTTCTATTTAGTGGGGGTTTAAAACCCCCGCTATCTGTTTTATAATTACAGGGAAAATAAGGAAGAAGATGAACGTGGCCTATGATGATTGGAGCGTTTGAAATCTGGCGCGCTTTTGTTCGTTCCATATCATTAGCGTGCTTTTCTTTTATATTATTTATGTTCCACTAACCTTACAAATGCACGCGTTAGCTCAGGTGGTGGATGAGTTGGCTTGCAGGTATTGGGACCTGGGTTCGATTCCCAGGTCCCCCCAAACGTTTAATAATTTTTGTCTTAATGTGTTCATACGCAGCGCCTCCTTCAGAGTCCATCATACAACCTCACATCCAAGCCTGCCACGCGCCCATGAGCTTCAATCCAAAGGCTACAAAAGGAGTCCTACCATGTACGTCAGTCAATGCACATACACACGCGCTAGAAAGTCAAACAGGGCTTGGATTCTGATGGGCCAAATTGCTCCAACTCACCTCCTAAATGGGCCTGATACCCCCCATGGTTTGCATCATTTTTATTTTTATTTGATTTTCTTTCTTAATTCTTTTAATTGTTTTTAATTATTTTCTTTAATTTACCAAAAATAATTTTCATAATATAAAAACTAGAAATCAAAAATTGTAATATATTTAATAATATTTAATTCACTATTAATTTATTTTGTAAATAAACTCTAACAATTAATTATATTAATTTAGGTTTCAACTTTAACACTTTTTTCTTAATAATTAAAATAGGTAGAAATTAGGGTTTTTCAACATTCTCATATTTTTCTTAAATAAATAATTGTCTCTCATTATTATTATTATTATTAATTATTACTTTTATAAATAAATATGTAAATTAACTAATTAGTGTAAATTAGGTTAACTTGTATGTTTTTTTTATAAAAATAATTAAAAATAATTTAGAACTAGGGTTTCCTTCTAATTTAATTCTTTTCTTTATTTTCATAAATACCAAAAACATAAAAAAAACATTTCTTTTCTTTTAATAGAATAATTAATTAACTTTTAATTCAATTTAATTTCAAAAGGGTCCAACGCCCTCGAACGTTCAACTTTAATTCTTTCGCGCATTTATTCTTATTTTCCTTTGTGAATATTATGTAACTGCTCAAGCCATGTAATAGTAATTAGGAATTTATTTATTTTCTGCATTTTTACCAAACGGGTCTTTGTAATTTGGCGATGTATAGACCCGCGCCTTGTAACAGCGTAGGACTTTACTTTCTGCATTTAAATTTCAACACTTTTAAATTCTAATTGCATGAAAGAATGTATGGCCTAAATTAAAAACAATGCGTAGATCACCATGATACATGTACAAGATAACAATACATGAAAATAACATACAAATTCACACACCACTCTTAGGGTACGCCTCACCTGTTGCCTTCGAAACGTGGTCGTCGAGTATAAGACGTTTTAGTAAGTCCTTATGTCCATTGATCTAGTTGCCTCAAAACAAGTTGCCTCGAAACGGTTGCCTCGAATTAAAAAAGGATCAATGGCATAAGGGTAGCTTCTAAGGTGTCCTACTGTTGCTCTGGTGACCACACTGTCCCTACAAACGAATTGACCCGAACACCTCCAACGGTGGTGCTACCTACCTCTCAATGGTGGGATGGCACTACCTTAAGGACATTTACACAGCCTAATTCCTTAGGGTAGGTAGATGACTCGTAGATACTTGCTCTCTAAAAAACAAATCAAAACTCTTTTCACACTGACACTTTCAAAAAAGCTTTCAAAACAATTTTTCAAACACTCTTGAGGACTGATACAAGAGTCATTCGGAAATCTTTAAACGAAACTTTTTCAAAACCCACTCACAATTGAAAAGCAAACACTTTTGAAAACACAATGAGCAAGTATCTAAGAGCCCATGGATAACCATGGATAGAAAGGGTGCTAACACCTTCCCTTTCTATAAATCTACCTCCCGAACCGAGAAACTATCTCATAAGGAATTTTGCTGTGCTTTTGTCCTGTCCATGTTGGAGAAAATAAAAGACGGTGGCGACTCTTGCTTCCGCGACATTTCGCAAACCAGCGTTAAACAATCAGTTCTATTTCCATCGATCACAGAACTGGCGACTCTGCTGGGGATACTTATAAAAGTGAGGTGTACCTTAGGACTAAGATCACTTGTGTTTTCAATTGTCTGAATTGTTTGCTTTACTATTGTGGGTACTGTCTCGGGAGTTCTATGGATCCTAACCCAGATCTGGGGATACCTTCTTAGAAAGTAGCAACAAGACTGTGAGGGAACTGTGCGGGGTATACCGACATGGTTGAAGCAGTCTGCTACGTTGATGTGGCACTTTGGTGAGTACTGGTAACCCTTGAGTCCAGTCAAGGAGAGTACGGGGCCGCCGCGTGGTGTCGTGAAGCATCAACTGACCTTAGGAACCTTAATTGAACCATCTTGGCCTCTTTAGGGTAGTGAGATAACTGACTTTGGTGCAGTCCGAGGTTGGTTGATACTCGATACTACATTCAATTGAGGGTTATTTTCTTGGAATATTTCGGTCGCCAGTTCAGTGGCTAAATCGAAACGATGAACAATGAAAACAGTCCAGTGATATTGGGACCCTTAGAACACGGTTACTTCTGATAGGACAGGTTTGAGCCCACCAACTTCAAGAGGGTAATACCCAGACCCCATGCTGGCCTAAACTCTAAGGGCTGTGGTGTGACTTGTGTGCCTTACCATGTTTGCTTCTTGTGAATATTTGTGGTGTGTTTAATCATAGCATCATGACATCATACAACATCATATGCATTGACTAACCATTTCAGGGGTTCGAATCTTCATCTTTGTTCTTGTTTTATAGGACATGGAAACTATTCGCAGAAAGACAATTCAGATCAGCCTTGTAAGGATCCCTCCTCAGCTTAAGGAACTTATATCCAGGATTCCTGATAGCTCTTCTTTCAGTGAGAGGCATGGAAGACTCATCAGCTTGGTCAACACCAACATTGAGGAAGATATGATAAAGGTCCTCTTCCAGTTCTTTGATCCTCTGCATCACTGTTTTACTTTCCTGGATTATCAACTGGTGCCTACATTGGAAGAGTTCTCCCAGCTTCTGAAGATCCCTATCCTTAGTCAACTACCCTACAACGGTACGGAAAAGGAACCCAAACTTGAAGAGATTGCTAAAGCCTTACGCTTACAACCATCTGACATCAAGGGACATTGGGAAGTTAGAAGTGGTATCAAAGGGTTCTTGGCCAGGTTTCTGTTTGAGAAGGACCAAGAATGTTGGAACTCCCTTGACTTACAAGCCTTTGAAGAAGTTGTGGCTCTCCTTGTCTATGGATTGGTTTTGTTCCCGAATCCCGATCAGCTTATAGATATCAGTGCTGTCCAGATCTTCATGTCCAGGAATCCTATACCTACATTGCTTGGGGACATCCTTCACTCATGTTACACTCGAACCATGAGAAAAAGAGGTGTTCTTATGTGCTGCACTCCTCTCCTGGGAAGGTGGTTTATTTCGCACCTTCCACAATCAGTTTTGAAGAATGAGCGGGGTTTGAGATGGTCACAACGATTGATGACTCTTACACATGCAGATATACATTGGTGCTCTCGGTCCAGAGAGGATGTCACTATCATTGATCATTGCGGGGAGTACCCTAATGTTCCTTTACTTGGAATCAGAGGAGGTATTACTTACAACCCGTGTCTGGCTTGGAGACAGTTTGGTTATGCTCGGAGGGACGACCCTCATGACATGTTAATTCCTGACATAGTTTTTGACTTCAACAATGATGCACAAGGACTTCTCCAGAGATTTATCAGAGCTTGGAGGATGCCCAACAAGATAGACAGCAAGACACTGGGGCACAGGAACTCCATCCCGTTGGAACCTTATCTCAAGTGGGTACGAACCCGCTCCCAGAAGTTAGTGATGCCTTATCCTCATGTTCTCCCTGTGATCAAAGAGCCAGTTCTGGAAGGAGAGGTGTCCTACACCATCCAACATCCTGATATGCCTACATCCTGGGAAGAAATGCAGAAGAGATGGATCCAGCTTAAGGAAGAACGGAATTCTCTTGAATCCAGTCTACATGCCAGTGAGAAGAAGGTCTTGGAGCTCACCCGCCTACTGCACGAGGAAAGGAATCTCAACACTTACATTTCTCCGAAGAGGATGCGTAGTGTCTTTTGGGATTGATTTGCTTTGTAATGTTTGCCCATGAGGCCTTGATGTACTAAACAATTATTTCTTAATGATAACGCGTGTTCCTTTTTGTCTACAATAAATTTGAACTTTCGAACCCTTGAATGCATTGCATAAACACATATCATGCATCATGTGCATCACAGGTACTCTTCTTTTCAGGTTGCTTAATGTTCTTCGCTGTTTATTTCAGCATCATGAACCCTGAATCATCTACCGAGCAGTCTATCAAGGCCCTTCAGGCTCAGAACGCCCAATTCCAAGAGCTGATCATGAGCCTGGCCCAAGGACAGGAGGAACTGAAGGCCCTGCTGGTCAAGAAGAAGAAGAAGAGAACTGTACTATTCAACACGGGCCGGAGGTTTGGTAACACACTGCAGAATGAGGTTGATCAAGCTGGTTCTTCTGTAGGAAAAGGCAGTCTTTAGGGGGGAAGAGTTTCTAGTCCGGTGGTCTCTGACAACGAGACTGATTTTAATGAGGAGCAGTATCCTCCAGCTGAAGACAAGTACAAGCAGTTGGAAGACCGTCTGAATGCCATGGAAATTCAACAAGTGCCTGGTTTGGATTTCGGAGACTTGGGTTTATCTTCTGGTGTGGTCATCCCACACAAGTTCAAAGCACCATCTATTGCAAAGTATGACGGGGCGTCCTGCCCAAAGCTACATCTCAGATCTTATGTGCGGAAGATCCAACCATACACTGTGGACAAGAACTTGTGGATCCACTTCTTCCAGGAGAGTCTTTCAGGGACTCATCTCGAATGGTTCTATCAGCTGGATGGAACCAAGGTTCGTAACTGGGAGGAGTTGGCTACTGCTTTTTACAAGCAGTATCAGTATAATGCCGACCTCGCTCCTACACGTACCCAACTCCAGGGTATGTCGCTAGGATCGGGAGAAGGTTTTAAAGAGTATGCGCAGAAATGGAGGGACCTGGCTGGCAGGGTGCAGCCACCATTAACCGACCGTGAATTAGTGGATATGTTCTTGGGGACCCTATCCGGGCCGTTTTTTAATCATCTCATTGGCAATTCGTCTGCAGGGTTCACAGATCTCATTGCGACTGGGGAAAGGATAGAGGCTGGTATGAAATCAGGAAAAATTTAGAAAGGTGCATCCTCAAGTTCTAAGAAAAAGCCTTTCAAAAAGGAGGTCAGTGCTGTGTATGGGCCTAGGAGGCAAAATAAACCAGAACGCCACCAAGCTGTCAACGCGGTGGTAATTGCTAAGCCTGTTGCCGCTCCTCGGCAACCTAACCAACCAAGGGCTGAGAGACCCAGAAGAGAATACACTCGGCTGAGTATGACCTTGTCACAGATCTTGCCGCAACTACTATCGACCAACTTGGTAACCGTCAGAGAGGCTCCGAAGGTGGTGAACACGACCTCTCCGAAGTATAATCCAAATGCCCGCTGTTCTTATCACTCTGATAGCCCGGGGCATTCTACTGATGACTGCTGGGCCCTGAGAAATAAGGTTCAAGACCTTATTGATGCGAAGGAAATACAGTTTGAGGCACCTGAGAGGCCCAACGTTGTGACCGCTCCTATGCCCCAGCATGGAGTAAATGCCATTGAGGAAGACTTGTATGCCGTTTCTGTGGAGGATGTTGCTACCCCTTTGTTGACTGTTAAGAGGAACCTGTTGCTGGCCGGTTTATTTCCGGGTTGTAGCAAGGGTTGCCTTCTGTGTGCCGTTTTCCCCGCTGGTTGTCTGTTGCTGAAGTCAGGCATCCAAAGCCTAATGGATAGCAGAGAAATTTTGTTCAAGAAGACTGTTGTTCCTTTTGTTCCTGTTGAAGAAGTATCTGTCGTCACAATTTTCAACAATCCTACCAAGGCTCCCCCGAGGAAGCCAGTCAAAATCATGTCCGTTGCTCCCATTATTATTATTGTTCCGGGGCCTCTCCCCTATGAATCTGACAAGGCTGTCCCATGGCACTATGGGGCAGATGTATATGTACTTGGAGTGAAGCAAGAGTTCAACACCGGTACCGGTATCAGTAACATCATTGGTCCAGCTAAAGTAACTCGCAGTGGCAGGCTCTTCTCGCCTGACATTGCGCCACCAGCTATCCGAAGACCTCTTATAATTACGCCTGCAAGTGCGCCTGTTTCCACTTCTGATCCAGTTTCTACCCCTGCTGCCGAGTCATCTAATACTCGGGGCAAAGGGATTGATGATGTGCCTGCCCGGACGGAGGCACCGAAGACTGTCAATGTTGAAGCCTCCCAGCAAGAGATGGAGGAAATTCTTAAGATAATCAAGAAGAGTGACTTCAATGTCGTTGAACAGCTGGGGCATACCCCCTCCAAGATCTCTATGCTATCATTGCTGCTGTGTTCAGAGGCCCATGCCAAGGCCCTGTTTTCATTTCTGAAGACGGCCCATGTTCCACAAGAGACATCTGCGGATCAATTCACTGACTGTGTGGCCAACTTGACCGCTGACAATGGTTTGGGTTTCTCGGATGCTGATCTTACCGCTAAGGGAAAAAACCACAATGATGCCCTGCATGTCTCCATAGAATGCAGAGGCACTACTCTCGCACACGTGTTGGTGGACACCGGTTCTTCCCTAAATGTGTTGCCCAAGAAGGCCTTAGACCGGTTGGATTGTGAGGGCCTGGAGTTGAAGCCTAGCAACATCATTGTCCGAGCCTTTGACAGGTCGAAGAGGATGGTGCACGGTGAGGTAGACATTCCTATTCGTGTAGGTTCTCAAGTATTTGACTCAACGTTCTATGTGATGGATATTCGTCCATCTTATTCCTGTTTGTTGGGTCGACCTTGGATTCACAAGGCTGGGGCTGTGACCTCCACTCTACACCAGAAGCTCAAGTACCCTGTCAGAGGGAAGATTGTTACTGTGTAGGGGGAGGAAGAATACATGGTCAGTCATCTGAATTCATTCCGGTATATTGAGATGGACGGGGAGTTTATCGAAACCCCCTTTCAACATTTTGAAGAGGTACCTCCAACATTGGCAGCAGCAGAAGCAGTAACTGAAGAGGGTTCTCCTTTGAAGATGGCCTCCTTAAAGGACGCCCGAGCTGTAATTGAGAAAGGTGAATGTGCTAACTGGGGCAGGCTCCCTGATTTTACTCCTAAAACTGACAAGTTTGGGCTGGGTTTTACTGCAGAGGCTCAGAGGGATGTACGCAAAGCAAGGATCGGAAGACCTCCCGTGTTCATCACCAACCCGGGGGTGAATGCTATTGAGGGCGATGCGGAGGAATCAGAGTTTGATAGCTGGATCTACCCGACGACTGACGGTGGACTGAACAATTGGACTACTAAAGATCACATACCTGTTACTTTTGTTACGCAGTAATGAATTCCTTTGTTTTTTAATTTGTAATAAACAATAAACTAAAACTTTATGGCCCGGTGTCTTACCCGGGGCACCGTGGCTTCATTTGTGAGGGCATTACTTGTCATTTCCATATATCATGAATAAAGACATTGGACGTTTTTCACATTTCAAATCTTGTGCTCCCTTTCTTTCTTTCTTTCTTTATATATTGCAAAACAACTATATTTACACACACTCACCTATACAGGTTTCAATCCACTCTGGATCTCACTGGTAACGACTCTGCTACTGCCAGTTATGACTTCGAAAATCCGATCAACTTAGCCGAAGACGAAGGTGAAGATGATTGCGAAGTGTCTGGTGAGCTTGCAAGACTGTTACTCCAGGAGGAGAGGGCCATTCAACCACATGAAGAGCCAGTGGAAACGGAAAATCTGGGTACTGAGACAGATAGAAAGGAAGTTAAGATTGGTGCCAATCTGGAGCTCAACGTAAAACAACGGTTAATTCAGATGTTGCATGATTATGTGGAGATCTTCGCCTGGTCCTACGAAGACATGCCTGGGTTGGATACCAACATTGTAGTTCATCACTTGCCTACTAAGGAAGACTGCCCTCCGGTTAAGCAAAAGGTCCGCCGTATGCGTCCAGAGATGTCCGAGAAGATCAAAGCTGAGGTTATGAAACAATTTGATGCCGGGTTTCTAGCAGTGAGTTCTTACCCTCAGTGGGTTGCCAATGTGGTTCCGGTGCCGAAGAAAGATGGTAAGGTCAGGATGTGTGTTGATTACAGGGATTTGAACAGGGCAAGCCCCAAGAATGACTCCCCCCTACCTCACATCAACGTTCTGGTTGACAATACTGCTCAACACAAGGTGTTCTACTTCATGGATGGTTTTTCAGGTTATAATCAGATCAAGATGGCTCTTGAAGATATGGAAAAGACTACCTTTGTCACTCAGTGGGGCACCTTCTGCTACAAGGTCATGCCGTTCGGGTTGAAAAATACTGGGGCAACTTACCAACGTGCTATGGTCGCTTTATTTCATGACATGATCCATCATGAGATTGAAGTGTACGTCGATGATATGATCGCAAGGTCCCAAACTGAGGAAGAACACCTTGACCATCTGCAGAAGCTATTTGACCTCCTGAAATTGTACAAGCTGAGGTTGAACCCAAACAAGTGCACATTTGGGGTAAGATCTGGAAAGTTGCTAGGCTTCGTCGTAAGTGACAAGGGTATTCAAGTGGACCCTGCCAAGGTTAAAGCCATTCAAGAGATGCAAGTTCCCAAGACAGAGAAAGAGGTCAGAGGCTTTCTAGGACGTCTGAATTACATTGCTCGATTCATCTCGCATCTAACTGCTACCTGTGAACCAATCTTCAAGCTGCTGAAGAAAGATCAGGTAGTACGTTGGAACGATGAATGTCAGGCCGCTTTTGACAGAATCAAAGAGTATCTCCAAGAACCACCCATTCTTATGCCACCGATTGAAGGGAGACCTCTAATACTATACCTGACAGTACTTGACAGCTCAATGGGGTGTGTGCTGGGGCAGCATGACGAGTCTGGCCGAAAAGAACATGCCATTTATTACCTTAGCAAAAAGTTTACCGACTGTGAGACCCGATACTCACTGCTCGAGAAAACTTGCTGCGCTTTGGTATGGGCTGCTCGCCGGCTGAGACAGTATATGTTGACTCACACTACTTTGTTGATTTAAAAAATGGATCCGATCAAGTACATATTTGAAAATCCTGCTCTGTCTGGGAGAATAGCAAGATGGCAAATGATCTTGACAGAATACGACATCCAGTACACTACTCAGAAAGCTATCAAAGGAAGTGTATTGGCAGACCATTTGGCACACCAGGCAGTGGACGACTACCAGTCGATGAACTTTGAATTTCCCGACGAGAGCATCATGGTAGTAACTGATTGTGAAGTACCTGGACCGGATGAAGGACCTGAGGAAGGATCCCGATGGTCTATGCACTTTGACGGAGCCTCCAACGCTTTGGGTAACGGTATCGGCGCTGTGATCATATCCCCTCAAGGCACTCATACTCCACTCACTGCCCGACTATGTTTCAACTGCACCAACAACATGGCGGAGTATGAGGCATGCATCATGGGTCTTCAAGCTGCGATTGACTTAAGGATCAAGTTTATGAGTGTCTTCGGAGATTCCGCTCTCGTGATCAATCAGATCAAAGGCGAGTGGGATACGAAACACCCAAATCTTATTCCTTACAGAGAATGCGTGTTGACATTGATCCCCCATTTCACAGAGATAACTTTTGAACACTTCCCAAGAGAGGAGAATAAGTTGGCGGACGCGTTGGCTATGATGTCTTCTATGTTCAAAGTCAAGTGGGACAATGAGGCTCCCCAGATCATCATCTGGAAACTGGACGAACCGGTATATTGTTGTGATCTTGAGGCTGAAGTAGTGACTGAAAAACCCTGGTATCATGAGGTGAAGAGGTATCTGGAAGCCCAAGAATACCCTGAAGGCGCATCCATCAATGACAAGAAATTTCTGAGAAGGTTCGCTGCAAAGTTCTTCCTCAGCAATGGCATTCTGTACAAGCGAAACCATGATTCAACCTTACTGCGTTGTATGGATAAGACTGAAGCAGGAAGGATCATGGCAGAGCTACATGAAGGTACCTTTGGAACACATTCCAGTGGATACACCATGGCAAAGAAAATCCTTCGGGCAGGATATTTATGGTCCACAATGGAAGCCGACTGCTACCAACATTCTCGGACATGTCATAAGTGCCAGATATATGCAGACAAGGTGCACGTTCCTCCAGTCCCTCTGAATGTCTTGACTGCACCTTGGCCTTTTGCAATGTGGGGCATTGATATGATCGGTGAGATTAAACCTACGGCATCCAACGGGCATCGCTTCATCCTGGTGGCGATCGATTACTTTACAAAGTGGGTTGAAGCAGCTTCTTACGCCACTGTAACAAAGAACGTCGTGGCACGGTTCATTCGGCATAACTTGATCTGTCGATACGGCATCCCGGAAAGGATCATTACGGACAATGGTACCAATCTTAATAACAAGATGATCACTGAGCTCTGCGAGCAATTCAAGATACAACACCACAACTCTTCTCCTTACCGGCCGAAGATGAATGGGGCTGTAGAAGCAGCGAATAAGAATATCAAGAGGATTGTGCAGAAGATGACAGTGACCTATAAAGATTGGCACGAGATGTTACCGTTCGCTCTTCATGGATACCGTACCTCAGTAAGGACGTCAACCGGGGCAACTCCCTTTTCTTTGGTCTACGGCATGGAGGCAGTCTTACCGATTGAAGTACAGATACCCTCTCTCCGGATAATGAAGGATGCGGATCTGAGCGAAGATGACTGGATCCAGACTCGACTTGATCAATTAAATCTAATTGACGAAAAGAGACTCACTGCTATTTGTCATGGTCAAACGTACCAAAAACGGATGATCAGGGCATTTAACAAGAAAGTCAGACCACAAGAGTATCAAGTTGGGGACCTGGTAATCAATCGCATCATACTTCCTCAAAGAGATCCCAGGGGCAAATGGACCCCCACGTACGAAGGGCCATTTGTGGTTAAACATGTGTTCTCAGGAGGAGCCATGATTCTAACTACCATGGATGGTGACGACCTTCCTCACCCCTCCAATGCAAACATAGTAAAAAGATACTACGCATGATAAAAGACCCGCTAGGTTGACATACCTAGGCAAAAATTAGGGCTTCCCAGCGAACCAAAAGGGTTCGGGCAAAATGAGGGATGAAATGAAAAAATCTGTACACCCGGCAAGTCGAAAACCTGAAAAGGCGGCTTGGGCAAAAATGGGTATCCCGGTGGACTGAAAACCCGAAAGGGCGGTCCAGGCAAAAGTTAGGGATTAAAGCGTAATACTATGTCTCATTGGATCACTTTGCATCCAGAATCTGGTATCAACATCAAGTTCAGACGGCATCGATCAATCAGCTTCATCTTCAACCGAGCAGCCAAGTGATGAGACGCTCGAAGATATAAAGGCGATAGCAGAGTTGAAACCCAGTGGGATTATCCTTTTCACACAACTGTTTTGTTTTCTTTGTACAAATTGTATAAACTCTGTTGTTCGGCGGTGTTCTCTTACTAGGACGTCAGCCTCTTGTACATAAACGCCTATTTACAGGCAAATCCAAAAATCAATACAAATTCACTTTTCAGATCAATTGACCAATTGTTTTTTTTCTTTTCTGTTTTGTTTTACGAAGAACGTCCAATGTTCAATTTTGATATATGCATTTGACACTAATTGCTAACTCATAAATATGTGCATAGGGTTAATTGCAGGTAACATTAGAAACAGGGGCAATAACGAGTTGTCTAAAGCAATCTAATTGCTCCGTCCACCAAGGTACCAAGGTAAGTTCGGCGGAAGAACGTAACATAGATACCTTCATTCCCCAGTGAAGTCACCAAGATTCAACAGTTTATTCCCCAAGCGGTTGGTCTCCCAATCAGCCCTACAAGGCACAGTATCCCCTAGCAAGTCAACAATACTCTCCCCAAGCAGAGTTAATATACTATCAGCCATAAGGAAGTCGGATTATCCCCCGCAGATCTCAACTTTCCCCGGCGGAGTATACAAACATTCTTAACAAGCATCCCCGGCAATCTTGATCTAAGATTGTTCCCCGGCGGTATACCAGACATCCAGCGGAGCCACTTCCCCAGTGCAATCTCAAAAGTCTCCCCAGAAGAGTTCAATCCATCTCCCCAGTAGGAAGCTTATCCCCAGTAGATTCTGGAAGCTTATAACCCGCAGAGCATGAACGCGTCTCCCGGCTCTATTCAAAGGTTATTTCCATACCAGGATATAACTGGGTTATCCTCAGCCAAAAGCCATGGAAAGATCGTCCCCGGCGAAGTCTTCCTATCCCCAACGGAGTCTGTTAAAACTTTCAACATAACAACGGTATCCCCAGCGGAGTTATCATCACATCTCAGCAAAATACCTCTCTTTCCCCCACAGAGTAATTCCCCACAGAGTAATCTCTCCAACAAGTTTATTCCCCAACGGAGTCATCTTCTCCTACCGGTTTATTCTTGCAACCACTGTCCCCAGCGGAAACGAAGAACTCTACTCTTCAACATCATCCCAGGATTCAACTTCCCGGCATTCGTCAAGGATTTACTTCCCTAGACAAAAACATACATTCATAAACATCGCATCTTCATACATTATAGCATGCATATACGCATCATGAACATACAATCTCATTCATTCTGAGAACATCACGCATGTCATACATCATGACATTTCATACAACTAACGTTTTGTCTTTTCAGGACAAAGGTTAATGCAAAGATAATTACCATCAACGGTCGCAACTAAAGATCTGATTCCTGTATCTTACCAGGGTGTATCTGTTGACGACTAACATTACCAGACTCGATTCCTGTATCTTGCCAGGGCACGTCTGAAGAGTTCAAAGATCCGATTCCTGTATCTTGCCAGGGTGTATCTGTTGACGACTAACATTACCAGACTCTATTCCTGTATCTTGCCAGGGCACGTATAAAGAGTTTGAAGATCCGATTCCTGTATCTCGCCAGGGTGTATCTATTGACTAACATTACCAGACTCGATTCCTGTATCCTGCCAGGGCACGTCTGAAGAGTTTGAAGATCCGATTCCTGTATCTTGCCAGGGTGTATCTGTTGACGACTAACATTACCAGACTCGATTCCTGTATCTTGCCAGGGCACGTCTGAAGAGTTTGAAGATCCGATTCCTGTATCTCGCCAGGGTGTATCTATTGACGACTAATTCCAGACTCGATTCCTGTATCTTGCCAGGGCACGTCTGAAGAGTTTGAAGATCTGATTCCTGTATCTCACCAGGGTGTATCTATTGACGACTAATTCCAGACTCGATTCCTGTATCCGGCCAGGGCACGTCTGAAGAGTTCGAAGATCCGATTCCTGTATCCTGCTAGGGTGTATCTGTTGACGACTATTCTCCGAACTCGATTCCTGTATCTTGCCAGGGCACGTCTGAAGAGTTTAAAGATTCGATTCATGTATCCGGCCAGGGCACATCTACATAAAGAGTTTGAAGATCAACTCCTGTAACAGGCCAGGTAATTATTTTTCTTTCTCAGGTACGCAAGTTCTCGCTAAGGAATCTCTTACGCGATCGACAACCTCCCGATGGCATCTATAAGCCCATCTCCACATCTATCCATCGCAGTTCCAAATGGCATCTATAAGCCCATTTCCGACAAGGTACTGTCACACTTCCAGATGGAATCTATAAGCCCATCCTCCTATCCATCAGTCTCCAAATGGCACTTGTAAGCCCATTCCCTGCATCACACTACTGACATTCTACTATGTGAGTGCAAATTTCTGGGCACTCTAGTGTTCAATCATCTTCCACCTTCGGATTACGAAAGGCACGCCAGCCAATCTACACCCTCAGGTCTAAGAAGATTGAACAAGGGCAACTGTTGTACCCCAAAATTTGCCCTCCCATATTCTTCAAGATTTGCCAAGATCATGGTTCAAAATCACTCAAGGGTTGCACAGTCCAATGGCCTCCTAACACAGTCAAAATTAGGGTTTTGGTTCTGGCAAAGAAAATGAGGTTTCCAAGGGTCCAATCAAGTCCCATATGCCCATAAACACTGTCAAGCATCCATATGCCAAGTTTCAAGACTCACAGCATCAAATTGCACAGTCAAAAACCCTAAATGCTTCACAGTCAACTGCAGGGGAAAAATGGTCATTTGACAGTCAAAAGTCAAAAATTTTGGTCAACATCTTATTTTGAAGCCACAAACATCATTTGATCAATTCTTGATCATGATTCTCAAAGCATGGCTCAAAAAGTCTCAAGATGCAAAAGTTTCTATTTTTGGACAGTTGGAAAAGTCAACTGCAAATTGACCAAGGCATAACTTCTTCATGGTTTATCAAAAAAATCCCATAAAAAGCTCATTTTGAAGAGAATGACATTTCCTACAATCCATCTTCACACTTCAAGTCCAAGAAATGCTCTCACAAAAAGTTATCAATTTCAACATTATAGGTCATTTTCAAAAGTCAACAAAAAGGCACTTTAAGTCAAAGACCATAACTTGAGATTGGTAAATCAAAATGACATGGGACCAAAGACATTGGTTAGAGGACTTCAAGACCTTTCCAAAATGTCCAAAAACATGATCATAACTTCAAAATTGAGCAAGATATGCCTTGGAGAAGTTGGGAAAGTTTTGGGAATTTTGTAAGGTCAACTTTGCTTCAAAAGCTTCAAAATTGCTAATGGGCCACAAATTCTTCCATGAATCATTACCCAAAGCATATGCACGACCCATTAAGCTCAAAGGGATTTATTTTCTTATTTTTGATTAATTATTTGAATTTTTATTATTATTAATTCATTTAATTAGTTTTAAATATGAAAAAATATCAAATCATGGTTTTAAATCTTTTTTGTGCAGCAAATATATTCATGATATGCAAAAGATCTCGTGCACCTTCTCAAGGGGACAAAATCATCCATATTTGGCATGATTGGAATGGAAAAAGATTGGATTTACATGATTGGAAATCAAATATCAAAATCATTAATTCATGGACTATGGGCTTTGTTTTTGACCTAGAATGCTTCCCATACATATGCAAGACTAAACCTAATGCTCACACACACGAAAGCTGCTCAGAAAACATAGAACCAATTTGCAATTTTTCACTAAAAACTTGAAAACTGAAATCTTAGTTGCAGGGTGATTCAAGGTTTCCAAACACTTCCATTGCCTTCCTGACATTGCTAGGAATCAATTGCAATCAAAAACGAGTCTCCATACTCCAAGAATTGGTAGAACATAATCGTCTTCTTCATGAATATGCCCATAATCGTTTTTCAATTTCCATGCATTATTCATGTTTTTTAATTGTTGATTAACACTAACCATGATGTTCTGAAGAGAATGGTACCATTTAATTGTCCTAACAATGCTTGAAACGAGATTTGCCATTAACGTTTTCTAGGGTTTCAGAAGCTCAAAATTGGGGCTTTACACATATGGAAAAATCAGACCTTAAAACCTATGCCATTGGATTCGTGACATCAAGACAAAACCAACCAATACCTCGCGCCCTTTTTATATTTGTTCATGTTCTAATCGCTATTTTCATAGTTTCTATTTAGTGGGGGTTTAAAACCCCCGCCATCTGTTTTATAATTACAGGGAAAATAAGAAAGAAGATGAACGTGGCCTATGATGATTGGAGCGTTTGAAATCTGGCGCGCTTTTGTTCGTTCCATATCATTAGCGTGCTTTTCTTTTATATTATTTATGTTCCACTAACCTTACAAATGCACGCGTTAGCTCAGGTGGTGGATGAGTTGGCTTGCAGGTATTGGGACCTGGGTTCGATTCCCAGGTCCCCCCCAAACGTTTAATAATTTTTGTCTTAATGTGTTCATACGCAGCGCCTCCTTCAGAGTCCATCATACAACCTCACATCCAAGCCTGCCACGCGCCCATGAGCTTCAATCCAAAGGCTACAAAAGGAGTCCTACCATGTACGTCAGTCAATGCACATACACACGCGCTAGAAAGTCAAACAGGGCTTGGATTCTGATGGGCCAAATTGCTCCAATTCACCTCCTAAATGGGCCTGATACCCCCCATGGTTTGCATCATTTTTATTTTTATTTGATTTTCTTTCTTAATTCTTTTAATTGTTTTTAATTATTTTCTTTAATTTACCAAAAATAATTTTCATAATATAAAAACCAGAAATCAAAAATTGTAATATATTTAATAATATTTAATTCACTATTAATTTATTTTGTAAATAAACTCTAACAATTAATTAGATTAATTTAGGTTTCAACTTTAACACTTTTTTCTTAATAATTAAAATAGGTAGAAATTAGGGTTTTTCAACATTCTCATCTTTTTCTTAAATAAATAATTGTCTCTCATTATTATTATTATTATTAATTATTACTTTTATAAATAAATATGTAAATTAACTAATTAGTGTAAATTAGGTTAACTTGTATGTTTTTTTTATAAAAATAATTAAAAATAATTTAGAACTAGGGTTTCCTTCTAATTTAATTCTTTTCTTTATTTTCATAAATACCAAAAACATAAAAAACATTTCTTTTCTTTTAATAGAATAATTAATTAACTTTTAATTCAATTTAATTTCAAAAGGGTCCAACGCCCTCGAACGTTCAACTTTAATTCTTTCGCGCATTTATTCTTATTTTCCTTTGTGAATATTATGTAACTGCTCAAGCCATGTAATAGTAATTAGGAATTTATTTATTTTCCGCATTTTTACCAAACGGGTCTTTGTAATTTGGCGATGTATAGACCCGCGCCTTGTAATAGCGTAGGACTTTACTTTCCGCATTTAAATTTCAGCACTTTTAAATTCTAATTGCATGAAAGAATGTATGGCCTAAATTAAAAACAATGCGTAGATCACCATGATACATGTACAAGATAACAATACATGAAAATAACATACAAATTCACACACCACTCTTAGGGTACGCCTCACCTGTTGCCTTCGAAACGTGGTCGTCGAGTATAGGACGTTTTAGTAAGTCCTTATGTCCATTGATCCAGTTGCCTCAAAACAAGTTGCCTCGAAACGGTTGCCTCGAATTAAAAAAGGATCAATGGCATAAGGGTAGCTTCTAAGGTGTCCTACTGTTGCTCTGGTGACCACACTGTCCCTACAAACGAATTGACCCGAACACCTCCAACGGTGGTGCTACCTACCTCTCAATGGTGGGATGGCACTACCTTAAGGACATTTACACAGCCTAATTCCTTAGGGTAGGTAGATGACTCGTAGATACTTGCTCTCTAAAAAACAAATCAAAACTCTTTTCACACTGACACTTTCAAAAAAGCTTTCAAAACAATTTTTCAAACACTCTTGAGGACTGATACAAGAGTCATTCGGAAATCTTTAAACGAAACTTTTTCAAAACCCACTCAGAATTGAAAAGCAAACACTTTTGAAAACACAATGAGCAAGTATCTAAGAGCCCATGGATAACCATGGATAGAAAGGGTGCTAACACCTTCGCTTTCTATAAATCTACCTCCCGAACCGAGAAACTATCTCATAAGGAATTTTGCTGTGCTTTTGTCCTGTCCATGTTGGAGAAAATAAAAGACGGTGGCGACTCTTGCTTCCGCGACATTTCGCAAACCGGCGTTAAACAGTCAGTTCTATTTCCACCGATCACACATAGCACTACCTTAGCTCATGTGTTGGTTGACACAGGTTCCTCATTGAATGTTTTACCGAAGGGTGCTCTAGACATGCTTGACTGTGAAGGGGTTGTGCTGAAACCCACTAACATTTTGGTCAGGGCCTTTGATGGTTCAAAGAGGATGGTGCACAGAGAGGTGGATCTTCTGATCAAAGTAGGTTCGCAGGTCTTCGAATCTACTCTCTATGTGTTGGATATTCTCTCGGCTTATTCCTGTTTACTTGGATGCCCTTGGATTCATGGAGCAGGCGCTGTTACTTATACATTGCACCAAAAGTTGAAATATCCAGTGAAAGGAAAGATTGTTACAGTTTATGGTGAAAAAGAGTACATGGTGAATCACTTGAACTCCTTTAAGTATGTTGAGATGGACAACGAATTCATCGAGACTCCCTGCCATACCTTTGAAGTCATTCCTAGGATAACTACCGTTACTGGAGATGTTTATGATATTCCTAAGGTTACCAAGGTTCCACCTAGAATGGCTTCTCCGAAAGACGCTAGAGTTGTGATAGAAGAAGGTGGTTGCACTACTTAGGGTCAGCTTCTCGACATTCCTTACAAATCTGATGAATTTGGGTTGGGTTTCACTACAAAGACTCTATGACCATAATTCCGCATTAACAACAATGGAGTCAACGTGGTAGAAGATGCTGATAGTCACTATGACCTAGACAGTTGGATTTTTCCTACCACCGACAACAGGCTCAATAATTGGAAGACTGAAAATGTTGTACCAATCTCCTTTAGTCAAGAGTAATTGCTATTTTCTGTTTCTGTTTGCTTTCAAAGTTGTGTCTATGTAATTTTAAACAATAACTTTAAGCCTTGTGTGTTACCTGGGGCACGAAGGTCCTTTTGTTAGGTGTGATACGGTGGGAGAACTGACTTGAGGTTTTGAGTTTGTGTTTGCAAATGTTTCGGTTTAGCAAGAGTCGCCACCGACTTTTTATTTTATCCAAAGGAAAGGTCAAAAAGCACAGGAAAGACCTTTGAGATGTTTTCTTGGGTTCGGGGGGTAGATTATGAAAAGGGAAGGTGCTGGCACCCTTTTCATCCATGGTTTTCCATGGGCTCTTAGTTACTTGTTTAGATCACTTGCTTTTGCTTTTCAATTGTTTGAAATGGTGCTTTGTGTGTGGTTTTGAAAATGTTTTGAAAAGAGGCCTTGTCTAGGTAACCTTTGTAACAATTCTTGTTTGAATGTTTTACAAAGGTGTTTGTCTTTTGAAAAGATGTTTCAATGTTTGAATGTTTGTTTTGGGAAATTGTTTTGAAATTGTGTGTTTTTGAAATTAGCAAGGATGTTTGCAACAGATCAAGTAACTAGGAGTTGTCTACCCTACTCAAAGATCTTTCCTACACATTTTTAACCCTTTGAAATTGTTGTTTTACCATTGTATTTGGTAAGCAACCTTGTGTTTGGATGTTAAACGGGACAGGCGCGGGTCATCGTATGGCCATGATAACAATATTGCCAAGTATCTTAGCAAGTTTTTGTGGGACTAGATCATTTTTGTATAGGCAACCAAGATAGCGTCATCGAGGGACTATGACCTTTTTGTTTTGATTTTGTTTTGCCAAGATACCTAGCATGCATACCATGGCAATTTTAAAGGCAACAAGTGGATGAAACCCAAGGGGTGCTTGTGTGCATTGTGTTGTCATTTTCATGTTTTTTGTCTTGTGTTTAGTCAAGCTAATTGTTTGATTTTGGATATTTGCATACAAACCCTAATCTTTCTATCATGGCATATTTGAAAGCAAAAAAAGCGTAAAAGTAAATCTAATACTATTACAACATGATTATGGGAAGAGGGATACAAATTTGAATTTGGGGATATTTGCAAGAAAATAAAACCCTAAGATTATTACAACCATATTGAATTCTTTGTACAAATGAATAAATGGACAAATATTTAAATGCAATACAAGTATAAATATGCAAAGATGTTTTTGTATTATTTTTATGTATGTAAAAATAAGTTTATTTAATGTATCAAAAATAAGAAAATAAAAAGCTTATTTTTATTAAGGGTGGAAACCCTAATTTGTTTTAAGAATATATATATATATATATATATATATATATATATATATATATATATATATATATATATATATATATATATATATATATATATATATATATATATATATATATATATATATATATATATATATATATATATATATATATATATATATATATATATATATATATATATATATATATATATATATATATATATATATATATAAAATTTATTTATGTACAAGTAAATAAAATAAAATATATACAAATGTTTAGAAAATAAAAATATATGAGAAAATATTATTTAAGTGTATAAATAATAAAAATTAAAATATATGGTATTTTTTGTATTATTTACATGTCTTTATTTAAGAAAATAAAAGTATATTATTAAAGTAATTATTTTTATGTACAAAAAAACGTGAAAATTTATGAAAATATTTTTAGTAGTTTTTTATGTTTAGAAAAATAAAATAAAGTCAGAAACTAAAAAAGAAATGAAAAAATATGAAAATATAAAACAATGGGCCAAGGGGGTGTAAACAGCAATAGGGGTGTGTCAAAAGCAAAGAGAAACCAAGCCCAACCCACATTGCCTTCGTCCCTGTCCTTGAGACAGCAACCAAATGCGCGCTTCTTGTACAAATGGCTAACTCCTGCATTTGTGCTTAAAAACAAAAACTTGCAACATGAAAGTTATAGAGCATGATCATACGATTCTAACCATATAAAAAACTTAACCTAATTCTCAAAGACCAGAGAGAATTTCTCTGGCCCTAATTTCTAACCTAGCTTTTTCAGAAAGTTCATCATTCAAATTCTCTCAGCTCAGTTAACTTAAATGAAATCTATGCATATGTACAGCTTAAAGGCAATGAGTACTACATTTTTTATTCACAAACCTAAGCCTAATGATTCCTAAATAGAGAGATAGAAGTTTGAACTTTACCTGTTTCAGTCAAGCTCGAGTATGGAAATGCAGGGTTTTTCAGTGAGTCCTAAGATGCTTGTGAGCTTGCTTGAAGTTCCTTGGAGCTTTCCCAATGCTTAGCTAGCTTTGATCTTTCCTGAATAAGCTTGTAGAAGTCAACCTGCACAGTCAAAATTCAAAAATGGCGAAGCTTGAAAACAAGGTTACAGTTGCTGGCCAATGGTTGGGATAGCTTAGGTGTGTTGTTTAGAAGGTGTTTGAAGTGGTTGCAAGCAAAACGCACGAGTGGATTTTGCTTTGGATGTCAAACTGCAGAAGTTGCCCTGTTTTGCAAGAAAATGTGATTTTGGTGTTTTGGAAGGTTTGAGAAGTGGTTAGCTCGTGCTTCTGACTTAATGTGATATGCAAAACTTGGTTCAAATGTTTACCAAGCTTGGTTTTATCAGATTTCAAAGATATTGACCTTTTGCAAGGTTTCTTGGTTTTGAAGAAAAAGTGAGAAGTGACCATGCTATGGCCTGTACAAGCCTTTTTCTTAGCTGCACAAAGTTGTTGTACCTTCCCTGATATTTGTGGATGTTGTTTGCTGCAAAAGACTTGGTGCAATGCTCAAGAGAAACAAATTGGAAAAAGTTGTGCTTTATGTAAATGGCAATGTTCACTTTTTGCCAAAAATGGATTAAACCCTTGTGTAATCTTCTAAAGATCAGAACAATGCCTCTAACCAATGTTTTTGCATTAAATTTTTGTGTGTGGAAGGGTTTAAGGACCTGTAAACAAGTACAAGTAAGACTGGACAGAAATTGCAACTTGTAGCAACATGTAAAATGCCATGGATCAAAGTGACATTTTACCAAATTCAAACCTTCGATTCTCCCTAACCACAAATGATTTTGGAGAGTTCTTTGACATTTTGGAAATCTTGTAACATGCTCTACAATCCATCTTTGAAATGCATTTTTAGATTCCAATTGGAACCATGTGAAAAATTTCCATGAAGATAGGTCAAAATCCTGCCTAAACTAGGGCAAAATTTCACTAAGTTAAAAGTTTCATGGACCCTTATTCCAAAAATCATAACTTGAGATCCAAGCATCCTTTGGGAAAACTTTGTGAACCAAAGTTTTAGATTTTGTGGAGGACTACAACTTTCATGTTGGAAGTTTTGTTTTAATCCAATTGCATCATGGTGAAAATGTTGGGCAAATTTGGGAAAAAATAAGAAAATTTCATAACTTAGAAAAATTCTAAGTTATGAAAATTTTCAATCTTAAACCCTAATTTTCAAAATTAAGTTCCTTGATGAACAAGTTTCATGTTTTGACACATCTTGATGAAAATTGACCCTTGGCACGTGATTTTGACCAAAAAGTCAAAGTTTGACTTTTCAGTGTACAATTGATTTTTGATCAGTTGACTGGAAAATTCATCTGTCAATCCAATGCATTTGGGATCTTTTGAACCTTGTCGAAGATGGGCTTAAAGATTCCATCCAAGAATGTTTGTTGAATTTAAGTTATAGGTGAGCGTCAGGATGGTATCCGTGTCTGAAGCATCTCTGAGCTGGGGATCTGAATAAGCAATAGAATAACATCCGTGTCTGGAGCATCTATAAACTATTTTTTGAGCCTTGAATTTGAATAAGAAATAGATTAGCATCCGCGTCTGGAGCATCTCTAGGCTGTTTTCTGAAGCTGAATCTGAACAAGCGATAGATTAGCATCCATGTCTGGAGCATCTGTAAACTATTTTCATGATCCTTGAATTTGAATAAGCAATAGATTAGCATCCGTGTCTGGAGCATCTCTAGGCTATTTTCTGAGGCTGAATCTGAACAAGCGATAGATTAGCATCCATGTCTGGAGCATCTATAAACTGTTTTCATGATCCTTGAATTTGAATAAGCAATAGATTAACATCCGTGTCTAGAGCATCTCTAGGCTGTTTTTTGAGGCTGAATCTGAACAAGCGATAGATTAGCATCCATGTATGGAGCATCTATAAACTATTTTCATGATCCTTGAATTCGAATAAGCAATAGATTAGCATCCGTGTATGGAGCATCTCTAGGCTGTTTTCTGAGGCTGAATCTAAACAAGCGATAGATTAGCATCCATGTCTGGAGCATCTATAAACTGTTTTCATGATCCTTGAATTTGAATAAGCAATAGATTAGCATCCGTGTATGGAGCATCTCTAGGCTGTTTTCTGAGGCTAAATCTGAATAAGAGATATATTAGCATCCATGTTTGGAGCATCTATAAACTGTTTTCATGATCCTTGAATTTGAATAAGTAATAGATTAGCATCCGTGTCTGGAGCATCTCTAGGCTGTTTTCAGATTGTATACTGGTAGCTTGTTAATCTTATCCTGAAAAGGGTAAAATATTAGCTTAAACACAAAGTTATGTTGCATGAAATGTATGATGCAATATATGTGTATTATCAATGTTTACAATATATGATTGTAATGTATGCGCATGTAAGCTAATTAGCTGTCTTGCTGAGGAAAATAAATCCTTGATAGCTGGAGATAATAAAATCTTTGACTGTTGTCAGGGAAAATAAATCCTTGACCACTGCTGGAGATTCAAAATCTTTGACTGCTGAAGATGAGAAATCCTTGCTGATTGCTTGGGGATAGAGAATCCTTGGCAACTCGTGGGGATTATCAAAACTTTGACAACCTTCGTGGGGATGTGAGAATCCTTCACGACTTTCCTGGGGGTTATATGATAAGAATCCTTACTCGGCTGGGGAGTAAAGGAAACTCTGGAGATCTCTACCGATAATCACACAAAGGAAAACCTTGATTTGCTGGAGAATAAGGAAGACTCTGATGGCTTCTGCGGAGAAATGAGAATCTTCAATCTGATAGGGGAATTAAAAATTCTGATGAATTCATGTTGGGTAGCAATGAAGACTCTGGCAATTTCACTGGGGAATTAAGAATGAGAATCTTCATTCTGTTGGGGGGTAAAAGCTCTGTGGGGAGTAGCTATACTGCTGGAGAGTAAGCTGTCTTGTGGGAGAGTAAGTTCTAGACCCTGGGGAAAAAGCTTACTGCTGGGGATTAGCTATCCCGCTGGGGAGAACAGGAGCTTGGGTTGTATGCCAATCTACTGGGGAATTATCCTAGGTTGGGGACAAGAAAAAAGTTAACTGTTATCTGGTTGATTCTCAGACCTCAAGACAACTTGCTGGAGAATCTGGAGACGCTAAATGGTTTCCATTGTGGATTGATAGTTTGACTCCGCTGGGAAGACGATTTTAAGATAAATCTCTTGGGAATTATCTGGTTTTAAAGCGACTCTCCGAGGAATTTGGAGGAAACTGGATGGTTTCCACTGGGGTTTAAAGGTTGAAGATTTGACTCCGCTGGGGAAGAAAGTTTCATCTTCACTGAGGATCTGTAATTTAAAGTTTTGGCTCCGTTGGGATTGGGAGTTTGAAGACTTTACTCTGACGGGGATTTTGAATTTTAACTCCGCTGGGGATATGTATCTCAAGGTTTTAGCTCCGCTGTGTACTTCAGTGGATTTCTCTTGGAATAACCTAAAGACATTTTCCTATACTTTAAACCTGTCAGTAATTATTCTTTCGCATTTTGTTTATTTGTAAGCAGTTATTATATTCAAATGCATATGCTCATTTAATAAATCATTGGACATTTTCAAATAAAACACAAGTGTAAAAAAGAAAGAAAAGGCAAATAATTTTCTGCACTTTGAAGTATCTTTGTATTAACTTTGTGCAAGTATTTTGTACAAAGGAGACAGACATCCTAGTAAGAGAATGTTGTCATAAAAAATGAGAAAAATTTATACAAAGAAAGGTGGCTATGTGTAAAAATTCCATGGGGTTCCCATTCTGCTATAGCCTTCGTAACTCTGAACATCTTGTCCATTCGTTGCTTTGTCCGACGATGATTGAGTTGATCAGAAGCCTGGATTTTGTCGGTGAAGAGATTGTCCTTAAAGTGATCCGACGAGACATAGTCATACGCTTTATTTCCCTAACTTTTGCCTGGACCACCCTTCCGGGTTTTCGATCCACCGGGAAACCCTTTTTTGCCCAAGTCGCCCTTTCGGGTTTTCAACTTGTCGGGTGTACAATTTTTTTTGTTTATCCCTAATTTTTGCCTAAACTTCCCTTTCGAGTTTTCGATTCACCGGGATGCCCATTTTTGCCCAAGTCGCCCTTTCGGGTTTTCAACTTGCTGGGTCGTTTATGCATAGTATCTTTTGACTATGTCTGTGTTCCTAGGGTGCTGCAGGTCGTCGCCGTCCATGGTGGTTAATATCATTGCCCCACCAGAAAAGATGTTTTTGATCACAAATGGTCCTTCGTAGGTAGGAGTCCATTTTCCCTTTGGATCACTTTGCGGAAAGATGATCCGCTTGATTACAAGATCCCCGACTTGATATACCTGGCGCCTGACTTTCTTGTTGAAAGCCTTGATCATCCGTTTTTGATACGTCTGACTGTGGAAAACAGAAGTAATTCTCTTTTCATCAATCAAGTTAAGTTGATCAAGTCGGGTCTAAATCCAATCGTCTTCACTCAAACCAGCATCTTTCATGATTCTCAAGGAGGGAATCTGAACCAAGATAGGTAAAACAACTTCCATGCCGTATACCAAAGAAAAGGGTGTTGCCCCAGTTGATGTTCGCGCCATGGTACGGTACCCGTGAAGAGCAAACGGTAACATCTCATGCCAGTCCTTGTAGGTGACTGTCATCTTTTGAATGATCTTCTTGATATATTTGTTCGCAGCTTCGACAACACCGTTCATCTTTGGCCGATAGGGAGATGAATTGTGATGTTGAATCTGGAACTGCTCGCACAAGGCGGTCATCATAGTATTGTTCAGGTTTGTACCGTTGTCCGTGATGATACTTTCGGGGATACTGTACCGACAAATGAGGTTTTGTTTGATGAAGCGGGCAACCACATTCTTTGTAACGGAGGCGAAGGAAGCTGCTTCAACCCACTTGGTAAAGTAGTCAATGGCCACTAGGATGAAGCGGTGTCCATTGGATGCTGTAGGCTTGATCTCTCCAATCAAGTCGATTCCCGACATTGCGAATGGCCAAGGAGCTGTTAGGACATTGAGAGGAACTGGAGGTATGTGCACCTTGTCAGCATAGATTTGACATTTGTGACAAGTACGGGAATGTTGATGAAAATCAGCTTCCATGGTAGACCAGTAATAGCCTACCCGTGGAATCTTCTTAGCCATCGTATGTCCCTCGAGTGGGTGCCAAATGTACCATTGTATAGTTCAGCCATGATCTGCTTATCTTCAACCTTGTCCACACAACGAAGCAGAATGCAATCATGATTGCGCTTGTATAGGATACCATTGCTCAGGAAGAACTTGGAAGAGAATCTCCTCAAGAACTTTTTGTCGTTGACTGAAGCTCCTTCAGGGTATTCTCGAGTCTTGAGACACCTTTTGACTTCGTGAAACCAAGGTCAGTCCACTTCTTCTTCAGTATTAATCTCGTGACAATGTGCAGGTTCGTCCATCCGCTCGATGGTGATTTGGGGAGCCTCATTATCCCAGTTAAGTTTAAACATGGATGACATTGTAGCTAGAGCATCTGCTAGCTGGTTCTCTTCTCACGGGAAGTGCTCGAAGGTAATCTGCTCGAAGTGAGGTAGCAATGTCAAGACATGTTCTTTGTATGGGATGAGATTAGGATGTTTAGTGTCCCACTCTCCTTTGATTTTACTGATAACCAAAGCTGAGTCCCCAAACACAACCAAAGATTTGATTCCCAAGTCAATTGCAGCCTTAAGACCAAAGATACAAGCTTCATACTCGGCCATGTTGTTGGTGCAGTTAAAGCAAAGTCTGGTGGTGAAAGGTGTATGGCAACCTTCTGGAGAGATAAGTACCGCGTCGATACCGTTCCCAAGTGTGTTGGAGGCACCATCAAAGTACAGGGTCCATAGGGATCCTTGTTCAGGTCCATCATACGGTCCATTGTCTTCAATGTTGTCCAATGTCATAATGTCCTCGTCGGGGAAGTCGAACTTCATGGATTGGTAATCTTCGATAACTTGATGATCCAGATGGTTAGCTAGTACACTCCCCTCTATAGCTTTTTGGGTCGTGTATTGGATATCATACTCAGTCAGGATCATTTTCCATCTAGCTATTCTTCCAGATAAAGCAGGCTTTTCGAAGATGTACTTGATCAGATCCGTCTTAGAAATCAGTAGAGTGGTATGAGTCAACATGTACTGCCTTAGCCAGTGAGCAACCCATACCAAAGCGCATCAAGTTTTCTCGAGCAGTGAGTAGCGGGTCTCACAGTCGGTAAAATTTTTGCTAAGGTGATAAATGACATGCTCTTTTCGGCCAGACTCGTCATGTTGGCCCAGTACGCACCCCATTGAATTATCCAAAATAGTCAGTTACATGATTAGCGGTTTTCCTTCGACGGGATGCATCAAGATAGGAGGTTCTAGCAAATACTCCTTGATTTTATTGAAAGCAACTTGACAGTCATCATTCCATTTAACCACCTGATCTTTCTTCAACAGCTTGAAGATTGGCTCACAGGTAGATGTAAGGTGAGAAATGAACCTGGCAATGTAGTTTAGGCGTCCCAAGAAACCTCTGACCACCTTCTCAGTGCGAGGGGCATGCATTTCTTGTATAGCTTTGACTTTGGCAGGATCAACCTCGATGCCTTTGTTGCTGACGATGAATCCCAAAAGTTTACCGGACCTGACTCTGAAAGTGCACTTGTTAGGGTTCAGTCTGAGCTTGTACTCCTTCAATCTGACGAACAACTTTTGCAAGTGGTCGAGGTGTTCTTCTTCTGTTTGTGAACGAGCTATCATGTCGTCTACATAAACTTCAATCTCATGGTGTATCATGTCATGAAACAAAGCTACCATGGCTCGCTGGTAGGTTGCCCCGACATTCTTCAGTCCGAATGGCATCACTTTATAGCAGAAGGTACCCCACTGTGTAACAAAAGTAGTCTTCTCCATGTCTTCAGGGGCCATTTTGATCTGGTTGTACCCTGAAAATCCATCCATGAAATAAAATACCTTATGCTGAGTTGTATTGTCAACCAAGATGTCAATGTGCGGTAGTGGAAAATCATCTTTAGGGCTAGCCCTGTTTAAGTCTCTGTAATCCATGCACGTTCTCACTTAGTCGTCCTTCTTAGGCACGGGCACAATGTTAGCAACCCATTATGGATAGGAAGTAACAACAATAAACCCAGCATTGAACTGCTTCATTACTTCGAGTTTGATCTTTTCAGACATATCGAGCCTCATTCGGTGGACTTTCTGTTTAATTGGTGGACAGTCCTCTCTTGTAGGGAGACGGTGAACCACAATATCTGTATCGAGTCCCGGCATGTCTTCGTAGGACCAGGCGAAGATCTCAACATATTCATTCAACAGTTGAACTAAGCGCTCTTTGACATTTGGCTTTAGGTTGGCACCCACTTTAACCTCTTTTCTGTCTTCATCAGAACCCAAGTTGATTGTCTCTAACAACTCCTCGTGTGGCAAAATATCCCTTTCTTCCTGTTGTAGAAGTCTAGCCAACTCTCCCAGCACTTCATAGTCTTCATCACCTTCGTATTCGGCATGATTGACCAAATTTTCAGAGTCATTGAAGGCCAAAGCAGAATTGTTACCCATGGAATCCGGAATGGAAGGGTACCTGCATTTTGTGAGTGTGGGTGTGCGTAAGGGATAGCCACCTTTAAACAAATAAATGTAAAAGGAAAGAAAATGAACACAAAAGTTTAAATGTAAAAACGTCCATGATTCATTAAAAATGGCATATGAAGATGAAAAATCAAACCCTTAAAAATGGACCTATATGCCTCGGGTAAGGCATAAGGCAAAAAGTGTACGAATTGTTTAAGAATTATTACAGACCAAAAGAAAATGTTCGAAAGATAAATTACTGATTTATGAAAGTAATGGGAACAAAGTCCTTTGCCTCCCAGTTGTTCAGTCCTCCGTCAACAGTCGGGGAAATTCAATCTTCAAGGTTTCTCTCATCTTCACCATCCTCCAAAGCATGAACTCCATGATGGGTGATCTTCAATGGTGGCCCTCCATCTCGGGAGCGGCGCACAGCCTTTTGAGTAGAAGCAATGAAACCCAAGCCGAACTTATCTGTCTTGTAAGGAAAATCTGGCAGCTGACCCCATACTGTGCTTCCTCCTTCCTCAATCATAGCTTTCGCATCTTTAAGGGATGACATCCGAGACACAGGTTTGGTAATGATGGGTACAAAAGTCATTGTCTTGGCTGACGCAACTTCAGGAGAAACCTCTTCAAAGTGTTGGAAAGGGGTTTCTATGAATTCGCCATCTAACTCCACATAGAGGAAAGAATTAAGATGGCTTATCATATACTCCTCCTCGCCATGAACTGTTATAATTTTCCCCTGGACTGGGTACTTGAGCATTTGGTGCAGAGAAGAAGTGACGGCCCCAACATTGTGGATCCAGGGTCTTCCCAACAAGCAAGGGTAGGAGGGACGGATGTCCATCACATAAAATGTGGAGTTGAAAGTTTTCGTTCCCACCTTAATCGGGATGTCCACCTCCCTGTGGACCATCCTTTTAGAACCGTCAAAGGCTCTGACAATGATATTGCTGGGCTTCAGGGTCAAACCTTCACAGTCCAATCTGTCTAATGCTTTCTTAGGCAAGACATTTAAAGATGACCCGATATCAACCAGAACGTGAGCTAAAGTAGTCCCTCTGCATTCCACCGAGACATGCAGCGCGTCATTATGCTTTCTCCCCTTAGATGTTAAATCTTCATCGGAGAAGCCAAGACCGTTGTCGGCTGTTAGGATAGCTACAAACTCCTGGAACTGGTCCGCGGAGGTTTCCTGAGGCACGTGGGCCGTCTTCAAGAATCTGATCAGAGCTTTGGCATGAGCTTCGGAACAGAGCAATAGGGTCAGCATAGAGATTTTTGAAGGGGTTTGCCCCGGTTGTTCTACGACATCATAGTCGCTTTTCTTAATTATTTTTAAAATCTCCTCCATTTTCTTTTGAGTGGTCTCGGGGATGACCAAAGGCTGAGCCCTCTTCCTGACGGGCGCTTCTTGGATCCCCTTACCTTTATCAGCAGCAACAGCAGAGGGTACAACTACGGGAGTAACAATTTATTTAATAACTGGAGTTCGCACAGGTATGTTGACTGGCACAGGAGTAAATTTAGGAGAATTTGAGGGTCCGAAGATTTCCCTTGGAGGAGAAATCTCTGGAGAGAAAATTCTTCTGCTGCAGGTGATTTTACTCGTCCCAGCAATATTTCCTATGTCAGGAGTCTCTTCATCGGAACTTTCTTCAACTGATTCAATCTGCTTAACACCGTGGTAGAAGATCTCTCCTCCATAATTCCACGGTATTGATTTGTTGGACTTGTATGGGATAGGCCCCAGCATAGTTATCTTTAGAGGTACAATCTTTGGATCAGATGTAATCTTAACAGGTCTTTTGGAGACCTTGGAAAGATTGGCAGAAATGGTAATTATAGCAACATCATTGACAGGAGTCTGAGTAACAGGAGTTTTCTCAAAGAGGATTTCTTGATTATCCATTATGCGTTGGATGCATAACTTCAACAACGGACAGTCGAATTGTAAGGACGAACAAAGGTAGCAATCTTTTTCACATCCCGAGAAAATCCCAGCTTTCAACAGATTCATCTTGATTATTGGTAACGGAGTCATCAAATCATCAACAACAGCAACAAAAAGATCTTCTTCAATAGCATGGGCATTGTGGCCATGCTTTGACATTGGAGCAGAGATCACATTCGGCTTTTTAGGGGCATCGAATTCCACTTCCTTAGCGTCTATTAAACCCTGAATCTTATTCTTGAGGGCCCAACAATTGTTGGTGTCCTGCCCCACGCTATCTGAATGATAAGCACACTTGGCGTTGGGATGGTAGTGTGGAGAAGTTGTATTTGTATTCTTCGGTGCCTCTCTTAAACTGGCAAGGTTTAACTTCGGGAGATGGGGGAGAACCTGAGCAGGTGTCATGTTTATCCGGGTATATTGCCGTTGCGGTCTTTCCACCCTTTGCTGGTTGGTTTGATTGTTTCTAGGCTGATCGGCTGCAAACTTCTGAATCATTACGGCCCCCACTGCTGGTCGGCGCTCCACTCTTCCTTGGCCTCTTTGAGAGTAAACAACTGAGACTTCTTTCTTTGCTGGAAAAGTCTTCTTGACGGCAGCGGAAGCAGATGTATCTTTTTGAATTTTACCGCTCTTGATTCCTGCTCCAACTCTTTCACCAGTCATAATCAACTCGGTGAACCCCGCCGACGAACTTCCTATCAGGTGATTAAAGAATGGACCTGACAGAGTCCCCAAAAACATATCAACAAGCTCTCTTTCAGACAATGGTGGCTGCACCCTTCCAGCCAAGTCCCTCCATTTTTGGGCATACTCCTTAAAACCTTCATTAGAGACCATGCTCATACTCTGTAATTGGGTATGGGTTGGTGCTAAGTCCGTATTATATTGATATTGTCTATAGAAGGCAGCAGCCAAATCCTCCCAATTGTGCACATCAGACCTCTCAAGCTGGTAGAACCAATCCAATTGCGTCCCCGACAAACTATCTTGAAAAAAGTGGACCCACAGGTCCTTGTCAGAAGAATGAGGTTGAATTTTTCTGACGTAAGACCATAGGTGCATTTTTGGGCAAGACACCCTATCGTATTTAGCAAAAAGAGGTAATTTAAACTTGGGGGGAATGACAATCCCAGAAACCAAACCTAACTCTTCGAAATCTAGCCCAGGCACTCTTTGCACTTCCATGGCTGCCAGACGTTCTTCCAGATTCTTGTACTTGTCATCTGCAGGAGGGTACTGCTGTTTCGAATAGTCTTCATCCTCCTCTTCTTCTTCTTCAGCCTCAAAATCAGATGGTACTGCAGCTTCCTTTCCTTTACCTATCCCTTCATCAGATGTTGAGGGGAAATCCAGGACCCTTCTAGTTTGACCTTCAAATCTTCTACCCAAAGTAGCCACACCAACTCTTTTCTTTTTCTTTTTCTCCTTTTCCTTCTCTAACAGTGCTTTAAGATCCTCCTGACCCTTTGCCAAGGTCATGAGTAGTTGTTGGAACTGTGAATTCTGCGCTTGTAAGTCTTTGACCATCTGCTCTATATCCATCTTGCTGAAATAAACAACAGAGAGATAAGGAAACCTGGTGTGAAGACCTGTTTATGCATATGATAAATGAAATGTATTCATGTAATGCATTCAAGGATTCAGAAATTCAAATTTGTTTCAAATAAAATGAACAGACATCATATTAATAAGATGGAATTGTTAGTACATAAATGCCCCATGGGCAAAATAATACAAAATTCTAAGGTAAAAAGACGTTGCGCATCCTCTTTGGTGCAATGTAGGTGTTGAGAGTCTGCTCTTCATGGATTCGACGAGTAAGTTCTAAAACCTTCTTCTCACTGGTGTAGAATTGGGCTTCAAAAGTATTGCGTTCTCCCTTGAGCTGTATCCAACTCCTTTGTAAATATTCCAATGATGTCGGCATGTCAGGGTGTAGGAGGGTGTATGGAACCTCTCCTTCCATAACAGGCTCTTTGATCATAGGGAGAATGTAGGGGTAAGGCATCATAAGAATTTGGGTGCGGGTTCGTACCCACTTGAGGTAAGGCTCAAGGGGGATGGAATTCTTATGCCCCAATGTATTACTGTCCACCTTGTTGGGCATCCTCCAAGATCAGATAAACCTTTGTCGAAGTCCTTGAGCGTCATTGTCGAAGTCAAAAACCAAGTCTGGAATCAGCATGTCATGAGGGTCATCCCTTCAGGCATACCCAAACTGTCTCGGAGCCAAGCAGGGGTTGTAGGTAATGCCTCCCCTAATGCCAAGTAATGGGACATTAGGGAATTCCCCACAACGATCAATGATGATGACATTTTCTCTAGACCGAGAACACCAATGAACATCAGAATGTGTAAGAGTCATCAACCGTTGTAACCACCTCAAGCCTTGCTCATTCTTCAAGACTGACTGAGGAAGGTGAGAAATAAACCACCTTGCTAGAAGAGGGGTACAACACATGAGAACACCTCTTTTCCTCATTATTCATGTGTGAAATGAGTGGAGGATGTCCCCAAGCAATGTAGGCACAGGATTCCGAGATATGAAAATCTTGACAGCATTCACATCTATAAGCTGATCAGGGTTTGGGAACAAGACGAACCCATATATGAGAAGTGCTATAATCTCCTCAAAAGCTTGCAGATCTAGAGAATTCCAGCAGTCTTGTGCCTTCTCAAACAGAAACTTTTCCAAGAAACCCTTGACACCACTTATGGTTTCCCAATGACCTATGATATCAGATGGTTGCAAGTGTAGGTCTTGAGCAACATCTTCAGGTTTTGGATCTCTTTCTGTACCGTTGTAGGGTAGTTGATGGAGAATAGGAATCCTCAGGAGTTGAGAAAATTCCTCCAAAGTAGGCACTAATTGGTAATCAAGAAATGTGAAGCAGTGGTGTAGGGGGTCAAAGAACTGGAAGAGAACTTTCACCATGTCTTCTTCTATGTTGGAGTTGACCAAGTTGAGAAGTGTACCATGTCTTTCAATGAAGGGAGAATTCTTTGGAATCTTGGAAGCAAGCTCCTTGAGTAGAGGAGGAATTCTCACAAGGTTGACCTGGATTATTTTCCTGCGGAGTGATTCCATAACCTACAAAACAGGAACAAAGATGAAGATCCAAAATCCTTGAAATGGTTAGTGGATGCATATGATGCTTCATGATGTTCATGATGTATGCACAAGTATATGTACAAACAAATCACACAAGTTCCTAGTTTCAGGCTTGTATCGGATTTCATAGGTAAGTACCCTCTTGAAGTTAGTTGTCTCAACCTGTCCTATAAATAGTAACCGGGTTCTAAGGAGCTCAATATCACCAGATTATTTTATGTGTTCATTGTTTAAGTTTAGCCACTTCACTGGCGACCGAAATATTCCAAGAAAATAACCCTTAATGAGTGCAGTATCGAGTATCTACCAACTTCGGACTACACCAAAGCCGGTCATCTCACTACCCCTAAAAAGGACAAGATGGTCAAGTAAAGGTTCTAAAAATGCATTAGTGCTTCATGACATCACTCAGCGGCCCCGTATTCTCTTTGATTAACTCAAAGGCTACCGGTACCCACAAATATGCCGCACTAATATAGCTATTGCTTCAACCATGTCGGTATACCCCGCACAGTTTCCACAATGTATTGCTATTTACCTATGAATGTTTCCCAAATCCGGGTAGAGGATTTCAAACCCAAACAATAGAACCAAATATAAAGCAATCAAAGCAAACAAGATAAGCATGTAAAGGTGATCTAAAACCCTAAGGTAACCCCACTTTTACTAATATCCCCAGCAGAGTCGCCAGTTCTGTGATACGGTGGGAGAACTGACTTGAGGTTTTGCATTTGTGTTTGCAAATGTTTCAGTTTAGCAAGAGTCGCCACCGAATTTTTATTTTATCCAAAGGAAAGGTCAAAAAGCACAGGAAAGACCTTTGAGATGTTTTCTTGGGTTCGGGGGGTAGATTATGAAAAGGGAAGGTGCTAGCACCCTTTTCATCCATGGTTTTCCATGGGCTCTTAGTTACTTGTTTAGATCACTTGCTTTTACTTTTCAATTATTTGAAATGGTGCTTTGTGTGTGGTTTTGAAAATGTTTTGAAAAGAGGCCTTGTCTAGGCAACCTTTGTAACAATTCTTGTTTGAATGTTTTACAAATGTGTTTGTCTTTTGAAAAGATGTTTCAATGTTTGAAAGTTTGTTTTGGGAAATTGTTTTGAAATTGTGTGTTTTTGAAATTAGCAAGGATGTTTGCAAGAGATCAAGTAACTAGGAGTTGTCTACCCTACTCAAAGATCTTTCCTACACATTTTTAACCCTTTGAAATTGTTATTTTACCATTGTATTTGGTAAGCAACCTTGTGTTTGGATGTTAAACGGGACAGGCGCGGGTCATCGTATGGCCATGATAACAATATTGCCAAGTTTCTTAGCAAGTTTTTGTGGGACTAGATCATTTTTGTATAGGCAACCAAGATAGCATCATCGAGGGACTATGATCTTTTTGTTTTGATTTTGTTTTGTCAAGATACCTAGCATGCATACCATGGCCATTTTAAAGGCAACAAGTGGATGTAACCCTAGGGGTGCTTGTGTGCATTGTGTTGTCATTTTCATGATTTTTGTCTTGTGTTTAGTCAAGCTATTTGTTTGATTTTGGATATTTGCATACAAATCCTAATCTTTCTATCATGGCATATTTGAAAGCAATAAAAGCGTAAAAGTAAATCTAATACTATTACAACATGATTATGGGGAGGGGGATACAAATTTGAATTTGGGGATATTTGCAAGAAAATAAAACCCTAAGATTATTACAACCATATTGAATTCTTTGTACAAATTAATAAATGGACAAATATTTAAATGCAATACAAGTATAAATATGCAAAGATGTTTTTGTATTATTTTTATGTATGTAAAAATAAGTTTATTTAATGTATCAAAAATAAGAAAATAAAAAACTTATTTTTATTAAGGGTGGAAACCCTAATATGTTATATATATATATATATATATATATATATATATATATATATATATATATATATATATATATATATATATATATATATATATATATATATATATATATATATATATATATTAATTATTTATTTATATATAAGTAAATAAAATAAAATATATACAAATGTTTAGAAAATAAAAATATATGAGAAAATATTATTTAAGTGTATAAATAATAAAAGTAAAAATATATGGTATGTTTTGTATTATTTACAAGTCTTTATTTAAGAAAATAAAAGTATATTATTAAAGTAATTATTTTTATGTACAAAAAAAAATAACAAAAAAAAATGTGAAAATTTATGAAAATGATTTTAGTAATTTTTTATGTTTAGAAAAATAAAATAAAGTCAGAAACTATAAAAAAAATGAAAAAAAAATGGAAATATAAAACAATTGGCCAAGGGGGTGTAAACAGCAATAGGGGTGTGTCAAAAGCAAAGAGAAACCAAGCCCAACCCACATTGCCTTCGTCCCTGTCCTTGAGACAGCAACCAAACGCGTGCTTCTTATTCAAATGGCTAACTCCCGCATTTGTGCTTAAAAACAAAAACTTGCAACATGAAAGTTATAGAGCATGATCATACGATTCTAACCATATAAAACACTTAACCTAATTCTCAAAGACCAGAGAGAATTTCTATGGCCCTAATTTCTAACCTAGCTTTTTCAGAAAGTTCATTATTCAAATTCTCTCAGCTCAGTTAACTTAAATGAAATCTATGCATATGTACAACTTAAGGGCAATGAGTACTACATTTTTTATTCACAAACCTAAGCCTAATGATTCCTAAATAGAGAGATAGAAGTTTGAACTTTACCTGTTTCAGTCAAGCTCGAGTATGTCAATGCAAGGTTTTTCAGTGAGGCCTAGGATGCTTGTGAGCTTGCTTGAAGTTCCTTGGAGCTTTTCCAATGCTTAGCTAGCTTTTAACTTTCCTGAATAAGCTCGTAGAAGTCAACCTGCACAGTCAGAATTCAAAATTGGAGAAGCTTGAAAACAAGGTTACAGTTGCTGGCCAATGGTTGTGATAGCTTAGGTGTGTTGTTTAGAAGGTGTTTGAAGTGGTTGCAAGCAAAACGCACGAGTGGATTTTGCTTTGGATGTCAAACTGCAGAAGTTGTCCTGTTTTGCAAGAAAATGTGATTTTGGTGTTTTGGAAGGTTTGAGAAGTGGTTAGCTCGTGCTTCTGACTTAGTGTGATATGCAAAACTTGGTTCAAATGTTTACCAAGCTTGGTTTTATCAGATTGCAAAGATAGTGACCTTTTGTAAGGTTTCTTGGTTTTGAAGCAAAAGTGAGAAGTGACCATGCTATGGCCTGTACAGGCCTTCTTCTTAGCTGAACAAAGTTGTTGTACCTTCCCTGATATTTGTGGATGTTGTTTGCTGCAAAAGACTTGGTGCAATGCTCAAGAGAAACAAATTGGCAAAAGTTGTGCTTTATGTAAATGGCAATGTTCACTTTTTGCCAAAAATGGATTAAATCCTTGTGTAATCTTCTAAAGCTCAGAACAATGCCTCTAACCAATGTGTTTGAATTCAATTTTTGAGTGTGGAAGGGTTTAAGGACCTGTAAACAAGTACAAGTAAGGATGGACAGAAATTGCAACTTGTAGCAACATGAAAAATGCCATGGATCAAAGTGACATTTTGCCAAATTCAAACCTTCGATTCTCCCTAACCACAAATGATTTTGGAGAGTTCTTGGACATTTTGGAAATCTTGTAACATGCTTTACAATCCATCCTTGAAATGCATTTTGATATTACAATTGGAATCATGTGAAAAATTGCCATGAAGATAGGTCAAAATCCTGCCTACACTAGGGCAAAATTTCACTAAGTTAAAAGTTTCATGGACCCTTATTCCAAAAATCATTACTTGAGATCTAAGCATACTTTGGGAAAACTTTGTGAAACAAAGTTGTAGATTTTATGGAGTACTACAACTTTCATGTTGGAAGTTTTGTTTGAATCCAATTGCATCATGGTGAAAATGTTGGGCAAAGTTGGGAAAAAATAAGAAAATTTCATAACTTAGAAAAATTCTAAGTTATGAAAATTTTCAATCTTAAACCCTAATTTGCAAAATTAAGCTCCTTGATTAAAAAGTTTCATGTTTTGACACATCTTGATGTAAAATGACCCTTGGCACTTGATTTTGACCAAAAAGTCAAAGTTTGACTTTTCAGTGTACAGTTGATTTTTGATTAGTTGACTGGAAAATTCATCTATCAATCCAACGCATTTGGGATCTTTTGAACCTTATGATTAGGTCAAGATGATGCCATTTAGTCCTTGAATCCATGCTTGAACCCAATTTGCCATTATCTAGGTGAAAAATCAGAAATTGCCCTTCTACAGTCAAAACCCTAAAAATGACCATTTTTCCCTTTTGGTGATCTGATCAAATTTCTTGAGGAGTTTTGGTCCAAACTTGATCAAGTGGTTCATATGAGTTTGTCATGTTGATGTGGATAAAAAATTATGAGGTTTGACTGTAAATTGGCCACAGTTGACTTTTCCCCCAATACAACTGATTTTTAGGTCAATTGTCCAATTGATTGGGCAAAAATTTGATTCAAAGCTTGAAACTTGATATGAGCAATCTTAGAGGTCCAACATGAAGTAATAAAGTCACATTGAGCTTTTAAAGTCCAAAAATCCTTGTGCAAACTCAAACCCTAATTTCAAGTCAACAGTGTAAGGAGATGTCTTGAGCAGAGCAAACCCTAGCTTCGTCTTGAGTTCAAAGAGTCTTATGAGGGGAAATCTTGATAAAATGAGAGGGAAAATTTTGGGGTACAACATTAGGGTTTTCATATTTCATTCGCATATTTTCGTTCAATAAAACATTGTACGTTTGCATTAAAATTTTGTGTTCTTTTTCTTTCTTTTACTTTATTACTTTCAAAATAGCTATGGGTTCTTACACACACCACATAAAAATTGCAGATCCATATCCACTCTGGATCCCATTGGTAATAATTCTGCTATTGCCAATTATGATTTTGAAAATCTGATATACCAAGCCAAGGATGAAGGCGAGGGAGATTGTGAATTACCTGAAGAGCTTGCTAGGTTGTTAATGTAAGAAGAAAGAGCCACACAACCACATGAAGAGCCAGTCGAGGTTGTGAACTTGGGTACTGAAGAGAACAAGAAAGAGGTTAAGAAAGGTTCCAATCTAGAGGATAGTGTCAAAGACAGGTTAATCTAGATGTTGCATGACTATGTTGAGATTTTTTATTGGTCATACAAAGACATGCCAGAGCTTGATACTGATATTGTGGTCCATCATCTACCAATGAAATAAGTTGTTCTCTAGTAAAATAGAAGGTTCGTCGTATGCGTCCCGAGATGTCTGAAAAGATCAAAGCTGAGGTTATGAAACAGTTCAATGTCGACTTCCTAGCTGTTACGTCTATCCTCAGTGGGTTAAAAATGTGGTTCCAATATCTAAGAAGGATGGAAAAGTGCGTCTGTAAACTACAAGGATCTGAGCAAGGAGAGCCCCAAAGTTGACTTTCTGCTTCCGCATATTGATGTTCTGGTTGACAACACCGCTCATCATAAAGTAATCTCCTTCATGGAAGGTTTCTCTGGGTTTAATAAAATCAATATGGAATCTGAAGACATGGAGAAGAATACTTTTGTTACACAGTGGGGCATTTTCTGTTACAAGGTTATGCCTTTTGGTTTAAAGAACGCGGACGCAACATATCAGTGTGCTATGGTAGCTTTGTTCTATGACATGATCCATCATGATATAGAGGTTTCCGTTGATGACATGATAGCCAGGTCTCAAACTGAAGAAGAACATCTTGAACACCTACACAAGCTGTTTGAGAGATTAAAGAAGTACAAGCTGAGATTGAACCCAAACAAGTGCAACTTTGGGGTAAGATACGGTAAACTCCTAGGTTTCATCGTCAGAAGTAAATGTATTGAAGTTGATCTTGCCAAGGTTAAAGTTATTCAAGAAATGCAGGCTCCCCGTACTGAGAAGGAAGTCAGAAGTTTCCTGGGACGATTAAACTATATTTCCAGATTTATTTCCAATCTGACCGCTACTTGTGAGCAAATCTTCAAGTTACCGAAGAAAGATCAAGTAGTGAAGTGGAATGACGACTGCCATACACCTTTTGACAAGATTAAGGAGTAACTTCAAAAACCACTGATTCTGATGCCACCAGTTGAAGGAAGACACCTAATCATGTACCTAATAGTGTTAGAGAACTCGATGGGGTTTGTACTTGGGAAGCATGACGAGTCTGGTCAAAAAGAGCATGCAATATACTACCTTAGAAAAAAGTTTACCGACTGTGAAACAAGATACTCACTGTGATACGGTGGGAGAACTGACTTGAGGTTTTTTGCATTTTATCACAAATGTTACGGTTTAGCAAGAGTCGCCACCGACTTTTCTTTTATACAAAAGGAAAGGTGAAAAAGCACAGGAAAGACCTTTGAGATATTTTCTTGAGTTCGGGGGGTAGATTATGAAAAGGGAAGGTGCTAGCACCCTTTTCATCCATGGTTTTCCATGGGCTCTTAGTTACTTTCTTAGATCACTTGCTTTTATTGTTTGAAATTGTGTTTTGTGTGGTTTTGAAAGTATTTTGTAAAAGAGGCCATTGTTAGGAAATCTTTGCAATGATTCTTGTTCGTAAGAACGTATACAAAAATGTTTGTCTTTTGAAAATGTTTTCAATGTTCGTAAGATGTTTTTGAAATGTGTGTGTTTGTTTTGAAAAATAGCAAGGATAATGTTTGAAATTAGAGCAAGTAACTAGAAGTAATCTACCTACTCAAATGTATTTCTTATGCATTTTCTATTCCTTTGACATTGTTGTCTTACCATTGATTTGGTAAGCAACCCTATCTTTGGATGTTAACGGGACAAGCGCGGGTCATCGTATAACCATGATTTAGCAATGTTTGCAAAGTATCTTAGCATTTTTGAGGGACCAAGATCATTTTGTAAGGCAACTTTTGAATAGCGTCATCGAGGGACTATGATCTTATATTTGTTTTGTTTTGCCAAAATACTTCGCATGCGTAATATGGCTATTTTTGTTTTAGGCAACCAAATGGTGAAACCCTAAGGATGCTTGTGTGCAAATGTATCATTTTCATGCTTTGATTTTGTCTTGTATTTAGGGTTTTCTATTTTGCTTTGTTTTGTTCTTGTCATACATACCCTAATTACTAATCATGGCATATAAAGCGGTAAATTGCGTAATGTAAATATTTCTAAGCTATTACAACAATTTATGGGAGGGGGGAATACAAATTTGAATGAGTATTTGCAAGAATATAAACCTAAATAAATTATTACAACCAAATCGATTTTGTACGAATTAGAATGAATATAATAAAATATTTAAAATGCAATGCAATGTATATGTAAGAAAAGGATTTTTAGGTCTTGTTTTGATGTAAAAGAAAATTTAATCTAAACTTAAAAATATAAAGAAAAGGAATTAATTTTTAAAAGGGGTTTAACCCTAATTATTATTTAAAAGAAAATAGAGTTTATATGTATTATTTTGTGTATTTTCTTGTATAAAAATAATAAATAATATTGTATATCAATATAAAATTAAATATATACAAAAATAAGTATTTATAAGTATGAAATGAAAAATAAATTGAACTAAATATGTTTAATTATATTTACAATTTTAATAAGAAAATATGTGGTATCTATTAAATAAAATATATATTTTTATGTGAGAAAATAAAATAAAAATAAAATAAAGTGCAATATTATTAATTTATTTTTTTTGGGATTTTTATTTATTAAAGAAAATATTTAAAATATTAAATATAAAAATAAAACAACTAAAAAATAAAAATATGAGAAATTGGCAAGGGGGGTCATGTAGCAGATTAGTGGTGATGATGTTAGCAAAAAATCCAGGCCCAAGGAGCTAAGCCCAATTCTGCAAAAAGTCACAAAAACTGAAAAGGAAAAATGTAAAAAATACAAAAGTAGCATGCAGGTTCGAACCCAGGACATGGGTCTCACTAGCGCGCTGCTTTGCCACTGGGGTGGCCATACATCCATTATCTTCAATGAAACGAAAATAACATATTACAAAATGCGCCCTATGCCCTGTTTCATCTTCTTCCTCAAGCTTTGGCCAGACATCGTGTAACTCTCCCATACTTCCATAAAAATGAAAATTCATAACATGAAAGTTATAGCACTTGAGTACACAATTCCAACCATATAAATTATGTGAACTATTAATCAAAGAACAAAGAAAATTTTATCAGCCCTAAATCTTGACCTAATATTTCCATAAATTTCAAGTTCTAAATTCTCTCAGCACAAGTAAAATCAATGCAAGATAATGGTATGTACAACTTCGTTATGATGAGGACTACATTTTTTATTCACAAATCGTGGCCTAAGGTTGCCTGTACAAAGAGATAAAGTTTGAGATTTTACCTCCTTCAGTTGGAATCATGTATGAAAATATAGGGACTTTAATGGAGGCCTGATGCTTGCTTGAGCTTCCTTGAGCTTCCCTGGATGTATTCCAACCCTTGCCTTACTCTGAAAGTAGCTGGAACTCCTTGGCCAAGTCAAACTGCAAGCTCTAAACTCAACAATGGTAGATGTTGAAAAAGTGATTACAGAACAGGGATGATGGTTTGGATGGGTTTGATATCAAGTATGTAAGGTGTTTGAATGATCTAAACACAAAATGCACGAGCCAAATGGAAGATGGGGGTGCTTGTGCAGAAACTGTAGGTTTGAACATATTTTAGGTGTTTTTCAGCTTGAGAGTGTTTTAGGTCTTTGCCAATCGTCCATTGTGTTGTATATTGTTTGTATATTAGTATTGAAATGGTTTTGTGTCAACCCTCTATCAGCTGTGCAAGCCCTAGCCTTTTTGCAACTTTCATTGCATTTGAAGTAAAGTGAAGTGACTATACTTTCCATGCTTGTACTTGCTCCCTTAGGGTTGGTAATAGTTTTTACAACTTACTTGAGCCCTGTGAGACTTGTATGCACCAAGGGGACAGGTCCAAAGCTCAAAATTGTAAAGTTTGCAAAAGTTGCTCTTTGTCAAAATGGCAATGGAACCTTTTTGCCATAAATGGAATTACAAGTTGGATAAAGGTTCAAAAGCATGGATCAAAGCTTTGTCAACTGAGTAAGCATTTAATTAAGGAGTTTGGAACAAGTTTAGGACCTGTACAACATGAACTAGCCAACATAGGATTGATTTGCAACTTTGTTCTTCATGAAATGGCTTGGACAAAAAGTGAGAAATTGCCAACTTCATCTCTTCGATTCTCCCTACTCAAAAATGATCTTGAGGATTTCTTTGACATTTTGGAAAGCTTGAAATGTGATATATAATTAATATTTGAAATGAATTTTTAGATACCTCTTGGAACTAGGTGAAAAGTTTCCATGAAGTTGGGTCCAAAACCTGCCTAAATTAGGGCAAAATTTCACTAAGTTAACAAGTTCATGACCATGTATTCACAAAATTCATATCTTGAGATCCAAGAATCTTTAAGGAAAAGTTTGTGAAGAAAAGTTGTAGATTTCATGGAGTTCTACAACTTTCATGTTGGGAACTTTCCTTGAATCATTATGCATCATGGTGTAAAAATGGCCTAAAGTTGAGAAAAAATAAGAAAATTTTCATACTTAGAAAATTTCTAAGTTATGAAAATTTTCAAATTCAAACCCTAATTTTCAAATTTGGATTTCTTGATAAACAAGTTTCATATTTTGACATGTCTTGATGAATTATGACCCTTGGCACTTGATTTTGACCAAAAATTCAAAGTTTGACTTTTCAGTGTACAATTGACTTTTGATTAGTTGACTGTAAATTTCATCTATTAATCCAATGAATTTGAGATGTTTTGAGCCATGTAATTAAGCCAATATGATGCCATTGAATCCTTGAAATCATGCTTGAACTAAATTGGTAATTTTTAGGTTAAAAATCAGAAATTGCCCTTCCTCAGTCAAAACCCTAATTTTGACCATTTTGCCCTTTTGATGATTTGACCAAATTTCTTGAGGAATTAAGATCCTAAATTGATCAAATGACACATGTAAGTTCAAAATGTTGATGTGGATAAAAAATTATGAAGTTTGACTGTAAATTGGCCATGGTTGACTTTTTCCCCAATACAGTTGATTTTTAGGTCAACTGTCTAATTGACTGATCAAAAATGTGGTTCAAGGCTTGAAACTTGTCATGAGTGATCTTAGGGATACATAATGATGTTTGAAAGTCATATGAAGCATTTATAGTACAACAATCCTTGTGCAAACTCAAACCCTAATTTTGGATTACCAGTGCAAGATGAGATGTCTTGAGCTGACCAAACCCTAATCCAATCTTGAGTCAAAGAAACCTTGTGAGAAAAATCTTGATAAATGAGAGGTCAAATTTTGGGGTACAACAGCTGCCCCTGTTCAATCTTCTTGAACCTGAAGAGTTAGATTGGCGAGCTTTACCGTTCGTGACTCGAAGGTAAAAGATGATTGGACACTAGAGTGCCCATAAATTTGCACTTTACAATGTGTAGTTGAGGGAATGGGCTTAAAGATGCCATTTGGAGAAGTGACAGCGTCTTGTTGGAGATGGGCTTGTAGATGCCATCCAATAATGTTCGTTGAATTGTAAGTTTGTAAGTCGAAATAATAAGTATCAGAATGGTGTTCGTGTCTGGAACGTATCTAAGTTGTATCTGAACTTGACATCTGAATGAGTGACAGAAGGGCATCCGTGTCTGGAGCGTATCCGTACTATATTTTATCTTGAATCTGAATGAGTGACAGAATGGCATCCGTTTCTGGAGCGTATCCGTACTGTATTTGAACTTGAGTCTGAATGAGTGACAGAATGGCATCCGTGTGTGGAGCGTATCCGTACTGTATCTAAAAGCTGAATCTGACTGAGTAACAGAATGGTTTCTGTGTCTAGAGCGTATCTTAACTGTATCATGGTTGAAATCTGAATGAGTATTAGAATGGCATCTGTGTCTGGAGTGTATCCGAACTGTATCTGAAGTCTGAATCTGAATGAGTAACAGAATGGGATCCGTGTATGGAGCGTATCTGAACTGTATCATGATTGCGCATTTTTTAACAGTAGCTGTTAATCTTATACTGAAAAGGGTAAAATGTTAGCTGGAACACAAAATTATGTTGCATGAAATGTATGATGCAATATATGTGTTTTATCAATTTTTATGATATGTGGATGTAATGTATGCGCATGTAAGCTGATTTGCTGAGGAAAATAAATCCTTAACTGCTGCTGAGGATATGTGGATTCTTTATGTCTTGAAGTTGGAGTATTTGGCAAAAATTCTGTTGTGAGAGAAATTCCATATACTGCTTGAGGAATCTTCTTGGGGAATCCAGAGAATTTTGATGACTTCTACTGGGGGTTAATAATTTGAAGTTTCAGTTCTGATGGGGATTTAAATGACGTACCGTGGGGGGGGGGGGGGGGGGGGGTTGGTCATGGAATAGCCTAAAGAAGTTTCCCTATTCTTTCAACCTGTCAGTAATTGTCTTTTTTCATTTTGTTTATTTGTAAACAGTAATTATGTTCAAATGTATATGTTCATTAATGAATCATTGGACGTTTTTGTAAATAAAACACAAGTGTAAAGGAAAAGGACAAATAGGTTTCTGTTCTTTAAAGAGATATTTTTGTATTTACTTTGAATAAGTAGTTTATACAAACGAGACAGACATCCTAGGAAGAGGATGGTGCCGTAAAAGTAAGAAAAAATTTATACAAAGAAAGACGGCTATGTGTGATAATCCCATGGGGTTCCCATTCTGCTATAGCCTCCGTATCTCCGAATATCTCATATATTTATTGCTCCGTCCGAAGATGATTGAATTGATCAGAAACTCTGAGTTTGTCAGTGAAGGGATTGTCCTCAAAGTGACCCGACGAGACATAATCGTACGCTTTAATTCCCTAACTTTTGCCTGGACCGCCCTTTCGGATTTTCAGTCCACCGGGAAACCCTTTTTTGCCTAAGTCGCCCTTTCGGGTTTTCAACTTGCCGGGTGTACAGATTTTTTATATTTTATCCCTAATTTTTGCCCGAACCTTTTGGTTCTCCGGGATGCCCTTTTTTTGCCTAGGTGTGTCAACCTAGCAGGTCTCTTATGTGTAGTATCTTTTGACTATGTCCGTGTTCGCAGGGTGTGGAAAGTCATCATCGTCCATGGTGGTTAGGATCATTGCCCCACCGGAAAAGATGTTCTTGATTACAAATGGTCCTTCATAGGTAGGAGTCCATTTGCCCCTGGGATCACTTTGTGGCAAGATGATGCGCTTGATCACTAGATCTCCGCCTTGATATACCTGGCGTCTGACTTTCTTGTTGAAATCCTTGATCATTCGTTTTTGATACATCTGACCATGGAAAAAAGCAGTAAGTCTCTTTTCATCAATTAAGTTTAGTTGATCAAGTCGGGTCTGGATCTAATTATCCTCATTCAGACCTGCATCTTTCATAATTCTCAAAGAGGGAATCTGAACCTCAATAGGCAAAACAGCCTCCATGCCATAAACCAAAGAATAGGGTGTTTCCCCAGTTGATGTGCGAGCCGTGGTACGATACCCGTGGAGAGCAAATGGTAACATCTCATGCCAGTCCTTGTAGGTGACTGTCACTTTCGGTATGATCTTTTTAATGTTTTTATTAGCAGCTTCGACTGCACCATTCATCTTCGGCCGATAGGGGATGAATTGTGATGTTGAATCTTGAACTGCTCACACAAGGGGGTGATCATAGTATTGTTAAGTTTTGTACCATTATCAGTGATGATCCTTTCTAGGATACCGTGCCAGCAAATGAGATTTTGCTTGATGAAGCGGGCAATAAAATTCTTAGTAACGAATGCGAAGGAAGCTGCTTCGACCCACTTTATGAAATAATCAATGGCCACCAGAATAAAGCAGTGACCATTGAAGGCTGTAGGCTTGATCTCCCCAATCATATCAATTCCCCACATAGCAAAGGGCCAAGGATCCGTCAAGACATTCAGAGGAACCGGAGGTACGTGCACTTTGTCAGCATAAATTTGACACTTATGACAAGTCCAGGAGTGTTGATAGCAATCTGCTTCCATGGTAGACCAATAATAGCCTTCCCGTAGGATTTTCTTCGCCATCGTATGCCCACTGGAGTGAGTGCCAAAGGTACCTTCATGTAATTCAGCAATGATCTTTCCCGCTTCAATTTTATCCACATAACGGAGCAGAATGGAGTCATGATTGCGTTTGTACAAGATGCCATTACTCAGGAAGAACTTAGCAGAGAATCTCCTTAAGAACTTTTTATCATTGATTGAAGCTCCTTCTGGATATTCTTGAGCCTCAAGATACCTTTTAACTTCATGAAACCAAGGCTGGTCCACTAATTCTTCAGTATTAATCTCGTGACAGTGTGCTGGTTCGTCCATTCGTTCAATGGTGATCTGGGGAGCCTTGTCATCCCAATTAAGTTTAAACATAGATGACACTGTATCTAGAGCATCTGCTAGCTGATTTTCTTCTCGCGAGAAATGCTCGAAGATAATCTGCTCGAAATGTGGTAACAATGTCAAAACATGTTCTTTGTAAGGGATAAGGTTTGGGTGCTTAGTGTCCCATTCTCCTTTAATCTGACTGACAACCGAAGTTGAATCTCCAAACACATCTAAAGATTTGATTCCCAAGTCTATGGCAGCCTTAAGACCAAAGATGCACGCTTCGTATTCCGCCATGTTGTTCGTACAATTGAAGCAAAGTATGGCAGTAAAAGGAGTATGACACCCTTCCAGAGATATGAGTACAACGCCGATACCATTACCAAGTGCATTGGATGCCCCATCAAAGAACAGGGTCCATTGGGATCCTTGTTTAGGTCCGTCATATGGTGTGATTTCTTCACAGTTGTCTAATGTCATGATGTCTTCATCTGAGAATTCAAACTTCATGGACTGATAATCTTCTACAGCTTGATAAGCAAGATGATCAGCTAGCACACTGCCCTTTATAGCTTTCTGGGTAGTGTACTGTATGTCATATTCTGTTAGGATCATCTGCCATCTAGCTATCCTTCTAGACAGAGCAGGCTTCTCAAAGATGTACTTTATCGGATCCATCTTAGATATCAACAAAGTGGTATGAGTCAACATATATTGTCTTAGCCGGCGAGCAACCCATACTAGAGTGCAGCAAGTTTTCTCGAGCAGTGAATATCTGGTTTCACAGTCAGTAAACTTTTTGCTCATGTAGTAAATATCGTGCTCTTTTCGGCCAGACTCGTCATGCTGCCCCAATACACACCCCATTGAGTTTTCTAAAATGGTCAGATACATGATTAGCGGTCTTCCCTCGACTGGTGGCATCAAGACAGGAGGCTCTTGTAAATACTCTTTGATCTTGTCAAAAGAAATTTGACATTCATCATTCCATCTGACTACTTGATCTTTCTTCAACAGTTTGAAGATTGGTTCACAAGTAGATGTTAGGTGAGAAATGAATCTGGAAATATAGTTCAGGCATCCCAAGAATCCCCTGACTTCCTTCTCAGTATGAGGAGCAGGCATTTCTTGTATTTCTTTAACTTTGACAGGATCTACCTCGATGCCTTTTTTGCTGACAACGAAACCTAAGAGTTTACCGGACCGGACTCCGTATGTGCACTTGTTTGGATTCAACCTTAGATTGTACTCCTTCAATCTCATAAACAGCTTTTGCAAGTGATCAAGGTGCTCCTCTTCAGTTTGTGATCGGGCTATCATGTCATCTACATAGACCTCTATCTCATGATGTATCATATCATGAAACAAAGCTACCATGGCGCATTGATAGGTTGCCCCAGCATTCTTCAGTCCGAATGGCATTACTTTGTAGCAGAACGTGCCCCACTGTGTGACAAATGTAGTTTTCTCCATGTCCTCAGGTGCCATTTTGATATGGTTATAACCTGAAAATCCGTCCATGAAGGAAAACACTTTGTGCTGGGCTGTATTATCAACCAGGATGTCGATGTGGGGAAGTGGAAAATCATCTTTAGGGATGGTCCTGTTTAAATCTCTATAATCCATACACATTCGTACTTTACCGTCCTTTTTAGGCACGTGAACAATGTTGGCAACCCATTTAGGATAGGAAGTGACAGCCAAGAACCCAACATTGAATTGTTTCATAACTTCCGCTTTGATCTTCTCTGACATGTCAGGTCTCATGCGGCGTACTTTTTGCTTCACTGGTGGACAGTCTTCTCTTGTGGGCAGACGATGTACCACGATGTCTGTATCTAGTCCTGGCATGTCTTCGTATGACCAGACAAAGATCTCAACATAATCATGCAATAGCTGAATTAAACGCTCCTTGACACTCGGCTCTAGATTGGCACCCACTTTGATTTCCTTTTTATCCTCCTCGGTACCCAAGTTGATTGTATCCAACAATTCCTCATGAGGCTGAATAGCTCTTTCCTCTTGTTGTAGTAGTCTAGCCAATTCCCCTGGAACTTCACAATCTTCCTCACCTTCGTATTCGAGTTGGTAGATTAGATCTTCAGAGTCCCTAAAGGCTATAGCAGCATCGTTACCCATGGGATCCCGAATGGAGGGGTACCTGCATTTGTGAGTGTGGGTGTGTGTAAGGGTATAGACATAATAAAATGTAAAAGAAAGACAATGAGTGCAAAAAGTTTGTATGTGGTAAAACGTCCATGATTCATTGAATGTCATATGAAGATGAAATAAAAAACCCTTACAAATGGACCATTGTGCCTCGGGTAAGACATAAGGTTTTTAAAGTGTCAGTTGTTTGTGAATATTACAAGTCCAACATAAATGTAAAAGATAAATTACTGAGAGATGAAAGTTATTGGGACAAAGTCTCCGGCTTCGCAGTTGTGAAGTCCTTCGTTGACAGTAGGAAATATCCAATCTTCCAAGCAGCCATCCTCTTCAATATCTTCCACTGCATTGACCTCTTGGTTACTAATCTTCAAAGGTGTCCCTCCAGCACGGGCACGGCGCACAACCTTCTGAGCAGTTGAAGTAAACCCCAAGCCAAATTTGTCTGATTTATACGGGATGTTTGTAAGCTGCCCCCAGATGGTGCATCCACCCTCCTCTATTACTGCCTTGGCGTCCTTTAGAGATGACATCCGAAGCGGAGATCTTGTGATCTTGGGAATCGAGGATACCGTCTTGGTTACTGCTACCTCTTGAGAAACCTCCTCGAAATGTTGAAAAGGAGTTTCAATGAACTCGCCATCCAACTCCACATATCGAAAAGAATTCAGATGACTAATCATGTACTCCTCCTCCCCGTGGACGGTTATGATCTTTCCACGGACCGGGTACTTCAGCATCTAATGTAGCATGGAAGTGACAGTACCGACATTATGGATCCAGGGCCGTCCTAACAGACAGGAGTAAGAGGGGAGAATGTCCATTACATAGAAAGTTGAGTTGAAAGTCTGAGTTCCCACCTTTATCGGGATGTCCACCTCCCCGTGGACCATCCTCTTTGAGCCATCAAATGCTCTCACAAAAATGTTATTGGGTTTCAATGTTAGCCCTTCGCAATCCAATATGTCAAGAGCTTTCTTTGGTAAGACGTTCAAAGATGAACCCGTGTCCACCAATACATGGGCCAGAGTTGTTCCTCTACACTCCACTGAGACATGCAATGCCTCATTGTGCTTTCTCCCTCTGGGTGTCAAGTCAGCATCATAGAATCCTAGGCCATTATCAACTGTCAAACTGGCCACACAGTCTTGGAACTGGTCAGCAGACATCTCTTGTGGCACATGGGTTGTCTTCAAAAATTTTACTAAAGCTTCCGCATGTGCCTCAGAGCACAACAACAATGCTAGCATGGAGATCTTGGAGGGAGTTTTCCCCAACTGTTCAACCACGTCATAGTCACTCCTCTTTATTATCCTCAGGATCTCTTCCATTTCCTTCTTCGATGTTTCTGGGATAGCTAGTGATTGAGTCTTCGTCCGGACAGGCTCTTCTTGAATGCTCTTTCTTCGATTTTCAGCAGTAGAAGTATTGGTGGGGATAACAGCAGGGGTTGTGTCATCTTCATTGACAGGAGTACTTGCGGATATAATTATTGGTATGGAGGTAACCTTCGGAACGGCCACGGGTCCAAAAACTGCCTTTGGAGGGGCAATCTCTGGAGAGAAGATTCTACCACTACGGGTAATCTTGCTAGTTCCGGAAATATCGCTGATGTCGGAGTTGTCTTCTTCGGAGCTTTCTTCTTCGGCAGTCAGTTCATCTTGTTTGATACCATGGTAGTAGATTTCTTCGCCATAATTCCATGGTACTGTTTTATCTGACTCATACGGGACCGGCCCGGGCGTTGTGATCTTAAGAGGAGTAGTTTTTGTAGAAGATTATCAGTCCATGAAGTTTGAATTCCCGGATGAAGACATCATGACATTAGACAATTGTGAATAAATCATACCATATGACGGACCTGAACAAGGATCCCGATGGACCCTGTTCTTTGATGGAGCATCCAATGCACTTGACAATGGTATCGGCGTTGTACTCATATCTTTGGAAGGGTGTCATACTCCCTTTATTTCCAGACTTTGCTTCAACTGTACGAACAACATGGCGGAATACGAAGCATGCATCTTTGGTCTCAAGGCTGCCATAGACTTGGGAATCAAATCTTTAGTTGTATTTGGAGATTCAGCTTTGGTTATCAGTCAGATCAAAGGAGAGTGGGACACTAAGCATCCAAACCTTATCCCTTACAAAGAAAATGTTTTGACACTGTTACGACATTTAGAGCAGATTACCTTTGAGCATTTCCCGCGAGAAGAAAATCAGCTAGCAGATGCTCTAGCCACAATGTCATCTATGTTTAAATTTAATTGGGATAACGATGCTCCCCAGATCACCATTGAACGAATGGATGAACCATCACACTGTCACGAGATTAATACTGAAGAAGTAATGGACCAGCCTTGGTTTCATGAAGTCAAAAGGTATCTTGAGGCTCAAGAATATCCAGAAGGAGCTTCAATCAATGATAAAAAGTTCATAAGGAGATTCTCCGCTAAGTTCTTCCTAAGTAATGACATCCTGTACAAACGTAATCATGATTTTATTATGCTTCGTTGTATGGATAAGATTGAAGCTGAAAAGATCATGGCTGAATTACATGAAGGTACCTTTGGCACTCACTCTAGTGGGCATACGATGGCGAAGAAAATCCTATAGACAGGCTATTATTGGTCTATCATGGAAGCAGACTGTTATCAACACTCCAGGACCTGTCATAAGTGTCAAATCTATGCAGACAAGGTGCACGTGCCTCCGGTTCCTCTAAATGTCTTAACAGCTCCTTGGCCCTTCGCTATATGGGGAATCAATATGATTGGGGAGATCAAGCCTACATCCTCCAATGGACACTGTTTCATTCTAGTGGCCAATGACAATTTCACAAAGTGGGTCGAAGCAGCTTCCTTCACATCCGTTACTAAGAATGTTGTTACCCGCTTCATCAAGCATAATCTTATTTGCCGGTACGGTATCCCAGAAAGGATCACCACTGATAATGGTACAAACCTTAACAATACTATGATTACCGCCTTGTGCGAGCAGTTCAAGATTCAACATCACAATTCATCCCCCTATCAGCCAAAGATGAATGGTGCAGTCGAAGCTGCTAATAAAAACATTAAAAATATCATACAGAAAATGACAGTCACCTACAAGGACTGGCATGAAATGCTACCGTTTGCTCTCCACGGGTACCGTACCACGGCTCACACATCAACTGGGGCAACACCCTATTCTTTGGTTTATGGCATGGAGGTTGTCTTTCCTATTGAAGTTCAGATCCCCTCTTTGAGAATTATGAAAGATGAGGGTTTGAATGAGGACGATTGGATCCAGACTCGACTTGATCAACTAAGCTTAATTGATGAAAAGAGACTTACTGTTGTTTGCCATGGTCAGATGTATCAAAAAGGAATGATCAAGGCTTTTAACAAGAAAGTCAGACGCCATGTATATCAAGTTGGAGATCTAGTGATCAAGCGCATCATCTTTCCACAAAGTGACCCCAGAGGCAAATGGACCCCTACCTATGAAGGAACATTTTTAATCAAGAACATCTTCTTCAGTGGGGCAATGATCTTAACCACCATGGATGGCGACGACCTTCCACACCCTGCGAACGCAGACATAGTCAAAAGGTACTACGCATAAGAAACCCGCTAGGTTGACACACCTAGGAAAAACAAGGGCATCCCGGTGAACCAAAAGGTTTGGGCAAAAATTAGGGATAAAATATAAAAAATTTGTACACCCGACAAGTTGAAAACCCGAAAGGGAGAATTGGGCAAAAAAGGGTTTCCCAGTGGGCTGAAAACCCGAAAGGGAGGTCCAGGCAAAAGTTAGGGAATTAAAGCGTATGACTATGGCCCGTCAGATCACTTTGAGGATAATCTCTTCACTGACAAACTCAGAGTTCTTATCAATTCAATCATCTTCAGACGAAGCAACAAATAGACAAGATATTCAGAGATACAGAGGCTATAGCAGAATGGGAACCCCATGGGATTATCACACATAGCTGTCTTTCTTTGTATATTTTTTTCTTATTTTCATGACACCATCCTCTTACTAGGATGTCTGTCTCCTTTGTATAAAATACTTATTCAAAGTAAATACAAAGATATCTCTTTAAAATACAGAAAACTATTTGTTTTTCTCTTTACATTTGTGTTTTATTTGCAAAAACGTCCAATGATTGATTAATGAACATATGCATTTGAACATAATTACTGTTTACAAATAAACAAAATGAAAAAGAACAATTACTGACAGATTAAAAGAATAGGAAAACGTCTTTAGGCTATTCCGTGAGCAATCCCTACAGTACGTCATTTAGATCCCCAACGGAGCTGAAACTTCAAACTATTAATCCTCGATAGAAACCGTCCAGTTTCTCCAAATTACCCAACGAGTTGTCTTGAAGCCTGAAAACCAACCGGATAACAGCTAACTTTTGTTTCTCCCCAACCTAAGATAACTCCCCAGTAGAGTGACAGACGACCGAAACCCCTGAACTTTTTCCCAAACAGTAATAAGCTTTTTCCCCATAGAGTTTTCAATACTCCCCAACGGAACAAAGACTCCTATTATTAATCCCCAGTAGAAGTCATCAAAATTCTATGGATTCCCAAGAAGATTCCTTAAGCAGTATACGGCATTGCTCTCACAACAGAATTTTTGTCAAATACTCCAACTTCAAGACATGAAGAATCCACATATCCTCAGCAGTAGTCAAAGATTTATTTTCCTCAGCAATACAGCAAATCAGCTTACATGCGCATACATTACATCCACATATCATAAACATTGATAAAACACGTATATTGCATCATACATTCCATGCAACATAATCTTGTGTTCCAGCCAACATTTTACCCTTTTCAGGATAAGATTAACAGCTACTATTAAACAATATGCAATCATGATACAGTTAAGATACGATCCAGACACGGAAGCCATTTTGTTACTCATTCAGACTTTAACCATCAGATACAGTTCAGATACGCTCCAGACACGGATGCCATTCTGATACTTATTCAGATTTAAAGTTCATATACAATACAGATACGCTCCAGACACGGATGCCATTCTGATACTTATTCAGATTCAGACTTCAGATACAGTACGGATACGCTCCAGACACGGATGCCATTCCGATACTTATTTAGATTCAGACTTTAGATACAGTACAGATACGCTCCAAACACGGACGCCATTCTAATACTTATTCAGTTTCAGACTTCAGATACAGTACGGATACGCTCTAGGCACGGATACTATTCTGTTGCTCATACAGATTCAGTCTCCAGATACAGCTCAAATACGTTCCAGATACGGACACCATTCTGATACTTATTCTTTTGACTTACAACTTACAATTCAATAAACATTCTTGGATGGCATCTACAAGCCCATCCCCAACAAGATTCTATCACCTCTCCAAATGGCATCTTTAAGCCCATTCCATCAACTACACTTTGTCGAGTTCAAATTTATAGGCACTCTAGTGTCCAATCATCTTTTACCTTTGAGTCACGAACGACAAAGCTCGCCAATCTAACTCTTCAGGTTCAAGAAGATTAAACAGGGGCAGCTGTTGTACCCAAAAAATTCCCTCTCATTTATCAAGATTTTTCTCACAAGACTTCTTTGACTCAAGACAAGATTAGAGTTTTGTCAGCTCAAGACATCTCATCTTGCACTGATAACCCAAAATTAGGGTTTGAGTTTGCACAAGGATTTTTGGACCATCAATGCTTCATGTGACTTTCAAACATCATTTTGGACCCCTAAGATTGCTCATGATAAGTTTCAAGCCCTGAACCACATTCTTGATCAGTCAATTGGACAATTGACCTAAAAATCAGTTGTATTTGGGAAAAAGTCAACCATGGCCAATTTACAGTCAAACTTCATAATTTTTTATCCACATCAACATTCTAAACTCATATGTACCATTTTATCTAGTTTGGATTACAACTCCTCAAGAAATTTGGTCAAATCATCAAAAGGGCAAAATGGTCAAAATTAGGGTTTTGATTGAGGAAGGGCAATTTCTGATATTTAACCTAGAAAATGACCAATTTAGTTCAAGCATGATGAATTTTGCAGTCAACTGATCAAAAGTCAACTGTATACTGAAAAGTCAAACTTTGACTTTTTGGTCAAAATCAAGTGCCAAGGGTCATAATTCATCAAAACATGTCAAAATATGAAACTTGTTCATCAAGAAATCCAAATTTGAAAATTAGGGTTTGAATTTGAAAATTTTCATAACTTAGAAATTTTCTAAGTATGAAAATTTTCTTAATTTTTCTGAACTTTACATCACTTTTTCACCATGATGCATATTGATTCAAGGAAAGTCCCCAACATGAAAGTTGTAGAACTACATGAAATCTATAACTTTTCTTCACAAACTTTTCCCTAAAGATGCTTGGATCTCAAGATATAAATTTGTGAATACATGGTCATGAACTTGTTAACTTAGTGAAAATTTTGCCCTAATTTAGGCAGGTTTTGGACACAACTTCATGGAAATTTTTCACCTAGTTCCAAGAGGTATCTCAAAATGCATTTCAAATATTAATTATAGAACACATTGAAAGCTTTCCAAAATTTCCAAGAACTCTCCAAGATCATTTTTGAGTAGGGATAATCGAAGAGAGGAAATTGGCATTTTCTCACTTTTTGTTCAAGCCATTTCATGAAGAACCAAGTTGTAAATCAATCCTATGCTGGCTAGTTCATGCTGTACATGTCCTAAACTTGTTCCACACTCCTTAATTAAATGCTTACTCAGTTTACAAAGCTTTGATCCATGCTTTTGAACCTTTATCCAACTTGTAATTCCATTTATGGAAAAAAGGTTCCATTGCCATTTTGAAAAAGAACCACTTTTGCAAACTTTACAATTTTTAGCTTTGAACTTGTCCCCTTGATGCATACAAACCACACAGGTCTCAAGTAAGTTTTACAAACTCATACCAACCCTAAGCAAGCTGGTACAAGCATGTGAAGCTTTGGTCTTGTCACTTTGCTTCAAGTACAAGAAAGTTGGAAAAAAGGCTAGCATTGCCACAACTGATAAAGAGATGACCTAAAACCATTTCAATACTAATATACCAAAATTATGCAACACATAAGACGCTTGGCAAGGACCTGAAACTCTCTCAAGCTGAAAAACACCCAAAATTTGTTAAAACATACAGTTTCTGCACAAGCATCCCCATCTTCCATTTGGCTCGTGCATTTTGTGTTTAGATCATTCAAACACCTTACATACTTGATATCAAGTCCATACAAACCATCATCCCTGTTCTGTAATACCATTTCCACCATCTTCCATTGTTGAGTTCTGAGTTTGCAGTTTGACTTGTCCAAAGAGTTCCATCCACTTTCAGAGCAAGGCAAGGGTTGGAGTACATTCAGGGAAGCTGAAGGAAGCTCAAGCAAGCATCAAGCCTCCATTAAAGTCACTCCATTTTCATACACGATTCCAACTAAAGGAGGTAAAATCTCAAACTCTATCTCTTTGTACAGGCAATCTTAGGCCACGATTTGTGAATAAAACTTGTAGTCCTCATCATAACGAAGTTTTACATACCATTATCTTGCATTGATTTTACTTGTGCTAAGAGAATTTGAAACCTTAAATTTCTGGAAATATTAGGTCAAGATTTAGGGCTGTTTAAATTCTCCTTGGCCTTTGATAGTTAGATTACATAACTTATATGGTTGGAATCGTGAATTCAAATGCTACATTTTTCATGTTATAAGTTTTTATTTTCATGGAAGTATGAGGAAGTTACAGGTGGTCCGGCCAAAGCTTGAGGAAGAAGATGAAACAGGGCATAGGGGCATTTTGTAATATGTTATTTTCGTTTCAGTAAAGATAATGGAAGTATAGTCACCCCAGTGGCAAAGTAGCGCGCTGATGAGACCCTTGTCATGGGTTTGAACCTGGGCGCGCTACTTTTGCATTTTTTCACTCTTTTTTCCTTTCCATCATATTTTTTGCAGGTTGGGCTTGTCTTTTGGGACAGTGTTTTTTTGCTAGAATCTCACCATCAAATCTGCTTTATCATCCCCTTGCGAACTCTTTACATTTTCATATTTTATTTTTTTATTTTGTTTTGTTTTCATATTTAATATTTTTAATATTTTCTTTAAAAACATAAAAATACCAAAAAATATAAATTAATAATATTGCACTTTTATTTTATTTTTATTTTATTTCTCACATAAAAATATATTTTATTTTAATAGGATATCATTTATTTTCTCAATAAATTTGTAAATATAATTAAAACATTATTAATTTAATTTATTTTTAATTCCATACTTGTAAATAATTATTTTTGCATATATTTAATTTTATACTTATATACAATATTATTTATTATTTTTATACAAAAAATGCACAAAATAATACATATAAAAACTTTATTTTCTTTTAAATAAAAATTAGGGTTAAACCCCTTTCAAAAAATTAAATCTTTTTTCCTTATATTTTTAGGTTTAGGTTAAAATTTCTTTTACATAGAAACAAGACACAAAAATCTTTTCTTTACATGTACATTGCATTACATTTTAAATATTGTGTTATATTTATCTTAACTCGCACAAATTCGATTTGGTTGTAATAACTTATTTAGCTTTATATTCTTGCAAAATCCCCATTCAAACTTATATTCCCCTCTCCCTTAAACTGTTGTAATAGCTTAGAAATATTTACATTACGCAATTTATCGCTTTATATGCCATGATTAGTAATTAGGATTTGTATGACAAGAATAAAACAAAGCAAAATAGAAAACCCTAAATACAAGACAAAATCAAAGCATGAAAATGACACACTTGCACACAAACATCCTTAGGGTTTCACCACTTGGTTGCCTAAAACAAAAATAGCCATATTACGCATGCGAAGTATCTTGGCAAAACAAAACAAATATAAGATCATAGTCCCTCGACAACGCTATTCAAAAGTTGCCTTACAAAATGATCTTGGTCCCTCAAAATGCTAAGATACTTTGAAAACATTGCTAATCATGGTTATACGATGACCCACGCCCGTCCCGTTTACATCCAAAAATAGAGTTTCTTATCAAATAAATGGTAAGACAACAATGTCAAAGGAATAAAAAATACATTAGAAAGACATTTGAGTAGGTAGATAACTTCTAGTTACTTGCTCCATTTCAAACAACAATCCTTGCTATTTTCAAAACAAACACATACACATTTCAAAAACATATTACAAACATTGAAAACATTTTCAAAACACAAACATCTTTGTATACATTCTTACGAACGAGAATCATTACAAAGATTTCCTAAACGAATGGCCTCTTTTACAAAATACTTTCAAAACCACACCAAACACAATTTCAAACAACAAAAGCAAGTGATATAAGTAAGTAACTAAGAGCCCATGGAAAACCATGGATGAAAAGGGTTCTAGCACCTTCCCTTTTCATAATCTACCCCCCGAACTCAAGAAATCATCTCAAAGGTCTTTCTTGTGCTTTTTCACCTTTCCTTTTGGATAAAAGAAGAGTCGGTGGCGACTCTTGCTAACCGCAATAATTACGATAAAACACAAAACCTCAAGTCAGTTCTCTCACCGTATCACACTACCATTCACTCTTCATGGTTATCGCACTTCAGCATGTACATCAACTGAGGCAACCCCATTGTCTGTCATCTACGGCATGGAGGTTGTCTTACATATCGAAGTCCAGATTCCTTCTCTAAGAATTATGAAAGACACATATTTAGACGAAGACGAGTGGATTCAGAATAGGCTGGACTAGATAAATTTGATTGATGAGAAAAGTCTTACAACTGTTTTTCACGGTCAGATGTACCAGAAGCGTATGATCAAAGCCTTCAATAAGAAAGTCAAACATCGGGTATATCAGGCTGGTAACTTGGTGATAAAGTGCATCATCCTACCATAAAGTGATCCCATGGGAAATAGGACTCCCACGTATGAAGGGCCATTTGTAATCAAGAAGATATTCTTTGGCGGTGCTATGATACTTACCACCATGGACGGTGAATATTTCCCGCACCCTGTGAACGCGAACATAGTCAAAAAATACAACGCATGAAGAAGAGACCCGCTAGGTTGACTGGCCTAGGAAAAAATAAGGGCATCCCGGAAAACCAAATGGGTTCAGGCAAAAATTAGGGATATATATAAAGTGTACACCCGGCAAGTCAAAAACCTTAAAAGGCGGCTTGGGCAAAAAAAGGTATCCCGGTGGACTTAAAACTCGAAAGGGCGGTCCAGGAAAAAGTTAGGGACTAAATCGTACGACTATGTCTTGTTGGCGAGCATAATTACCGACGTCAAGTTCAAACGGTACAGATCAATCCAGTCAACTTATTTTGACAACAAGGGATGAGATGTTTGAATACATAAAGGCAATAGCAGATTTGAAACTCGATGGGATCGTTTCTGCATAGCTGTTTTTCTTTGTTTTTCTTTGTACACCTTTTCATTTTACGATGATTTCCTCCTACTATGATTTCTGTCTCCTTGTACCAAGTTGCCTGTTTATAGGAAAACTTTCAATACAAATACATTTCAAAATTCAAAATTTTTATTTTCTCTGTTTTGCTTGCAAAAACGTCCAATGACTAAATTGAATGAACATATGCATTTGAATATGATTACTGTTAACAAATATGTGCATACAAACAAGAATAAGCGTTCATTAAAGACTATAGGAATTGGGATAGTGTTCAAGTCGTCCATAAATCCACACATTGAAATCCCCGCAGAGCTACCTTCACAAGCTCATCTCCAACAAAAATATATTCCTCAACAAATCTAATATGCTCCCAGACAGATATTCGGGCATCTTCTAGCAGCTCACCTCCATATCCCTAATGGATAGCTTGATCTGATCATCACCCCCAATAGATCCCCTAGGGGATAAGGAAGTTTGATCATTTCCCTAACTTACAATTGGAGACTTCTTCATACAGACTATAAAATTCCAATCATTATCAGAGTTTATTTCCTCGACATGATTTACAGGAACTTAATTCCCCTGCGGAGTTCATTACTCTAACTTCATATTTCCTTAACAAAATTCTATTGTCCAGCAGGGTTGAATAAAAGTTGCTATCTCCAGAAGAGTTGCTACGGTATATGAAACCTGGATAGATAGCATACTCGAGGAATATCCATCACTTTTATCCCCAGTCAGGGTACGTAAGAACAACAAACGACCAAATCTCCTAGAATGCCTCTATCCTCAAGCAGAAGTTGAAGATCCAGAACAGAGCATCCTTAAACAGAAAACAGGAATCCCCAACAAATTTATTCCCAACATAAATTAAAGAAACACTTTCTTCATTCCCAACAACAGTCAGGGATCTATTTCCCCAGCCAGAGTCATTACAAGAAGCTACCGATACACTTCAACAACATATTATATTCATACATAATTTCATAATACATCATAGAATATGCATACTGAAACACATATAACATTCTCATTTATCTTGAGAGAATCATTGATGCGTTACATGCATCACGACATTACATAAAGATAATTTTTTCTTTTCAGGTAAAATTCACAAACAGGCGAATATCATCAGCAATTTTCAAACGGGTCACAAATTAGTTCCCAAAACAGGACGGGGCAACTATGTATATAACCAGGAGGTATGAATTCCCAAAATAGGACAGGTTTACCAACAAAAAGCGGGCTAGAGATTAATTCTCGAAACAGGGCGGGTCAACTATCTATATGACTAGGCAGTATAAATTGCCGAAACAGGATGAGTTTACCAACAAAAAGCGGATCAGAGATTAATTCCTAAAACATGATGGGGAAACTATCTATATGACCAGGCGGTATGAATTCCCGAAACATGACAGGTTTACCAACAAAAAGTGGGTCAGAGGTTAATTCCCTAAACAAGACAGGGAAACTATCTATATGACTAGGCGATATGAATTCCCGAGACATGATAAATTTACCAATGGAAAACATATTGCAGATTGATTCCAAAAAAACGACAAGGCGACTATCTACATGACCAAATAATTTCCCTCAGAGGCTGAATTCTGAAAAGCATCTCCCTTTAGAGATTGTATTCTGAAAAGCATCTCCTTCAGGACCTTCATTCTGAAAATAATTTTTCTTCGAAAATTTTCATTTCTTCAAGATACAGTCAAGCGTAGACTCATTCTGATACGCCTATTAATAGTTACTTTGGATGGAATCTTTAAGACCATCTCCGGTGACACCCTATCACCTCTTGAAATGGCATCTCTAAGCCCATTCAAGCAATACAATCAACCAACAAGTGTTACTTCGTGCACATACAAGTGCAAAATGCTTGGTACTTAAGTGTTCAATCGTCTTCCACCTTCAGATCCCGAATGGCAAGCATGTCAGTCTAGCTCCTCAAGTTTAAGAAGATTGAACATAGGAAGCTGTTATACCCCCAAAATTTTCCCTCCCATTTTTCAAAGACAAATTGATTCAAGGTGCTGAAGTACTCAAGACTACTCAAGAATTGATCAGATGAACCCTTCACCTTAGCAATGGCCTACAATTAGGGTTTTGGTTTTCTCAGAGGAAATTGGAATTATAATGCCCCATGTGGGTTTTATGGTTTCTCATACGCTTCAAAGAATCCTCATATCAAGTTTCAAGCCTTGCATCACAAGTTTGCTCAGATGACTAACAATCAATTATACTGGACAAAAAGTCAATTGTGGTCAACATACAGTCAAAACTCAAGATTTTTGGTCAACATCAAGATTTTTAAGTCACATTTATCATTTGATCAATGGTTAATCATGATTAATCAAGAAAACTCAAGATTCATCAAAAGTCAAAAGTTACTAAATTAGGGTTTTCTTAAGGATAAGTCAATTGAACTTTGACCAAGCATAAGTTGCACATGCTTCATCATATTTTCCTCAAGAAAAGGTCATTTTGAAGGAAATTCAATTCTCTATAACTCTGTCTCTATAAGCTCAAGTCAAAAAATGCTTTATTTGAGAAATATGAGCCAAAACATTATAGGTCATTTCAAAAGTCAACAAAAAGATATTTTTTGTCAAAGAAATTTACATCAATATAAAGTACTCAAATGGAATAATGACTAGCATGGAGATTGTAAAGGACATCTTGAGTTCCAAAAAGTCCAAGATCACCTTCATATGATAAAAAATGAGAGGGTTATGATTGGTGCAAGTTGGGAAATTTTGAGAAAATGCAAGAAACCCAAATTGATCAAACTTGAATTTTTGGGCTAATGGGCTTATGTTTTGAGGTCTAAACGTGTTTTATAACTTATATTGCACCTCTGAACCCATTCATACACCCCTTGGATTTTTATTCTATTTATTTATTATTTATTTATTTAAATTCAAAATTAAATTAGATCAAGTCAAGGATTTCTTACAAAAGTCCAAGCCCACTTCCTTTTGACCTAATTCATCTCTATATATTCTCACTATTCAGACAAGACAAGGCACGAAAAAACCCTTGCAAGACCATCTTCAAAAAAACTCCAAAAATCATCCAAACTAGGGAAAATTGAAAACCTATCTTGTAGCCTCCCTCAAGGCCAAATACTTGTCCAATTGAATTCCAGAAGCACTATAGGGTAAGGTTGGATCGAGTGTGATGATCTAAAGGGTATAAAATCAGCATACATGCATCGCCAGTCTTGGTTTTTTTTCATAAAGTTCATATTGTCGTTTTCATGTTTTTTTAATGCATACTAACTTTATTAATATGCTTGAGATGTTAATGTGCAGGATTGAACCATCACATGGCCCTCATAATGGTTGAATCATGTAGTGCAATGTTTGATCCCTTTCATGTTATTTATGTTGTATCTCATCATACAAGATCATTTAGCCAAAACAAATGGCACCATTAAACTCGCAAGGCCCAAATTAGGGGGGTAGGATATTTTTGAACCACTAACAATCTTTGTTTTACAGCTACAAGAAAACAGAGTCGCCAAAGAAGACGACCGGAGCTAGGGCTCTAGTACTTCTCTAGTCGTCCTGTTTCAATTTATGTTATATATGTTTTAGTTTGATAAAATGAATGGATGTATGGCCACCCCAATGGTAAAAGTGCGCGCGTTAAGGCATTATTATACTAGGGTGTGGGTTCGATCCCTGCCTTTTGCCAAATTTCTTTGTTTTCTCATATTTTTGCAGGTTTCATATGTATTGTAGCACATTTGTTCTACTAACACAAACATACGCCTGGCACAGTGGTAAGTTATGCTGTGAAAAAGGGCAAAGGGCGTGTGTCCAACACCCACCCCTGACATTTGTATTATTTTTGGTTCCTAACCTTCTTTTCAATTTATTTTTCTTCCCTTATCATTTTTTGGCTAACCCTAATGTTTTTTAATTAACCTAAAATAACAAACTTTTTTGTAAACCCTAATTTAATTAGGTTTAGGTTTAATTAAACCTTTTTTATCAACTAATTAATTAACTTTTTAAATTAATTTTAAAATTAATTAGATTTTTCAGGTTTTTATTTAATTAGCCATCATGAAAACTATTTTTCTTTTTTATATTCTTTTTCTATTTTTAGTTTCCTTTTCTATTATTCCTAGATAAAGTGTATAGGACGCGATCAACTGTAATAGCGTAGCTTTATTATTCCAACATTTTTTATTATCATGTAATTGCTTCCGGGGTAATAGTTTTAGGATTTATTTTCTGCACCTTTATTATGTAGCTGTCCAAACCTCTGTAATAGTTTTAGGTTTACGTTTTTACCTTTACCTTATGTTATTATATTTTCAATGCTATTGTTAGTAACTAGGGCTTGTATGGAAAGATTAAACCAAATGATAGAAAACCCTAAACTCGAAAATAAATAACTGAATTGAACGCATTTGCACACTTGCACCTTTAGGGTAACCTCTCTTTGTTTCCTTCAGAATAAACAGTCATGTCCCTCGAAAGTAGGGATTATTTAGCAAAGACCCTCGAATAAAATATCATAGTCCCTCAATGACCCTTCGAAGTTTCCTACGAATAACATGACCTAGCCCCTTACGAAACTGCTAAAGCATCCTTATAAGTTGCCTTCGATAACCCTACGATGACCCTATGCATGTCCCCACACATCTAATAGATGGGGATACCTACCAACTAATGGTATGGATAGCACTATCTCTAAAGGAGAAGGAAAAGTACGAGAATGACCTTGAGTGGATAGGATATTATTAATCGCTTGATCACAAATAATTTCAAAATAAAACATTTCACACAACACTTTCTGAAGAATTGAAAAACACAAGAGGGGGGGGGGGGGGGGGGGGGTTGAATTGGAATCTTAAAAATTAATGGAAAAAACATGATGATTATTATCCTGGTTCGTTTAAACTCAAACTACTCCAGTCCACCCGCCAAGCTGATTTCGCCTCTCTCCAACGAGGTCTTAATTCACTAATCAATCTTGATTACAAAACTACTTTGACTACTGCAAAAGTCTTCTTGAGTATAACCACAACCCGGTTTTTCTCAAGGAATTGAACTAAATAAAATATTAATAAAGCAGTGTACAATATGTTTTTCCTTACAAAAACAGTATCACTGACTTGTGATGTATTACAAAGTTTAAAGAATAGTATGAATGAGGAGTAGAAAGGATAGCAGCATTGAAGTCTTGTGAATTGTAGTGTGTAAATCGTGAATGATTTATCCTCATCCCTTGTTTAAATAGGTGCAACATACTTGAGTATTTGGAAACTTGATAAATGACAGTTAATGCGCTTTCCTCAAATAAAAGATCCTTGTCTATTTGTAGCCGTTGCATTTGATATAGCTTTGATGAATTGTAACGCTTCAGAACATTAAGGAATTTGTTTGTTGTATGCTTCAGAACTTTAGAAGGTCAGAATTATAAGGTCATGTTTGCAGCATTAGACTTTTTTTCAGAGTTAAAATGTCTTTCTCTTAGCGCAACTTCTGATCTGCATTCATCAGAACTTTCTAAGAATAGTCTACATTCACAGCAGGAACATGCTTGTAGCTTAAATTCTGATCTACTTCCACCAGAGCTTCTCTACAAAATAAAATATAATTTTAGAGTGCATAATTGTTCTTTGTGTTTGTTAACATCAAAACTCTTACGAGGGTTGTAGAATCAAACTATGTTCTAACAATCTCCCCTTTTTTAATGATGACAAAAACTAGGATATTTCAATTAAAAATAGACAGAACATAAAGCATTAGAGAGTCCCCCCCTGAGATGAGTACTCAGATAGAGATGAATTACTTCCCTGAAGTTCATTCTGATCAGAGCTTTTGATGCATCTCCTTCTGTCTTCATCAGAGTTTTGTTCCTGTTTTGCTTTTAAAAAAAGAGAAGTTATGATATTCAAAATGTTTGAGACTTTGTCTCGATATACTGTTATTGAAAATATCTTACGTTCTCCCCCTTTTTGTCAGGAATCAAAAAGAAACATAAACACTAATACTTAGAGTCAAAAAGATGAGTTATATTAAAACATGATTTTAATAACACTTTCTGAGCCAAATAAAACAAGATAAATGAATGCAGAAAATAAGTTATAAAAAAATAAGATTGAGGAGGGGAAGTGGTGTGAACAACGCTTCCAGCAAGCTCTTAATCTTAGTGCTTGATTCCTCTTGTTTTCCCAGCATTTCCTTGATTTCTTTGCTCATGTTTTCTTGCTTGTCTAATATTTCTTTGATCACTGCATTCTCTTTCTTTAACCCTTCCAGAGTTTGCATAACCAAAGATGAAGCTGGTGTATCCACAGAAGATACAAGTTTCTCAGAACACTCTGTAGCATTTTCTGATTTAGTGGCTTATCCAGTTGATGTGTCTTTGTCTTGAATAGTAGCTAGAGGAAGATTTGAAGAGCATGGTTCAATAACTTCTGAAGGTTGGTGCTCTTTCCAGGGAGCATTATCCAGCAGAAGAATATATTTCCTTTCCCAGTGACTCAGAACTTGATCTTTGAAAGCATTCACCTAATCATAAAAGTTCTATTGGGCCACTTCATAACTTAATTCTTTGATTTTCTGGGATTCCGAGTTGAACCATCTTCTGAACCGGTTCCAGTGAGAATTAGAGGCAGCAGGATTTGGATTTTCTAAACTTGCTTGCTTCAAAGAGTTAACCCATTCAATTATTTCTGTTTCAAAAATCAATAAATTTCTACCAATATCTACTTTGGTGATAGTTGGTTTTGGTTTGGGAATGGAAATTTTTTTATAGGTTGAGGCTAGGTGATCCAGTGCTTCTAAGTCTATGACTGTTCTCAGGTGATCTTCAGGAGGATAATAGGAGAGGGAGTAGGAGAATCTGAAATGATTATTGGTGATGGAGATGTGTTGGGTGGAGTGGAATGGTAAGGTGATGGAATTTCTGGAATGTCTTGGGTGGAGAGAGGTTGTCGAACCATGAGAGGTTCTGTTATTCCAGGAATTGGTGTGGTGGTATCAGAGTATGTGTAAGGATTTTCTGGTTGGGAAGCGGTAGCGTTTGGATTTTCAGGGTGAGTGGTTTGGAAGTTTGGATTTTCTGGTTGAGGAGTTTGAAAATCTGGATCAAATTGATCAATATCAGAAAGAACTCTAGCAAGTTCTGGCTGATTTTGTTCAAGATGTGAATTAGGAGAGTGAGGTTCATTTAGTATGTTTTATAGAGTTACTGAGGGGTCAAACTCTATATCAAAATCTTCAAATGTTTGAGGTGAGGGATCTTCTATTGGTTTTGGAGAGGAGGGTGTTTCAGATGTTGGAAAAACTACTGATTCTACAAAAGAAATAAAATAAGAGTTACCTTTCTTTATAGCAGCTTTTGGACTCTTCCGAGAAGATCCTTCTCCTACAACTTTTCTTTTTCTGAACTTCTTTAGGACAACATCTAGAGCTTGCTGATACAGATCACAAATGTTTAACTCTGGAGCAGTTCCATCCTTCTTGCATGCTTCTAAATATCTGACAACTATTTCTGGTGAAGCATCAATTTTAGAAAATAGAGGAAAATCTTTCAGAGGGATTCTCCTTGATTTGATGACTTATTTTGAAGCAATGGTTGGATCCTTCTTAATGCTGTCAATAATCTTCATCTTTTTCAGGTTCTTGGCATTAAGGGGTTTTCCAGCACATGCCTCCAGCGTGCTTATCTGCCGAGCTTCATTCAGAAGCTCTATTAACCTATTCTCAGTCAAAATATTTGAAATTAGCCTACCCAGAAGTATCCAATCCCTCTTGGTTCTTTCATCTTCTCTTGTTTCCTTCACGCTTGTTCTTAGATGATTAAAAAGCAAGCCAGGAAGGTTTATTTTTGTCTTCTTCGCGATAAAGTATAGCAGAAACTGTTGGTCAATATTTATGTAGTCAGGAGAGCTTATTGGCTTCCTATGGTTGATATAGCCCAGAATGATATTTACCCAGATTCTGAAGTAGTCCTTCAGATCTTTAATCTTGTTGGATGGCTGCCTAGAAATGAAGATTACTCTTGATATGGCTGTTTGGTCAGAACATTTCTCAGCCATGTCGCTGCAATAGATTCCTCCACCATTATAACCAATCAGCTTTGCAATCAAATTTTTAGTGATTGTAATTTTCTTCCCCATTACATAAGACGTTACTTGGTGATTAGAGGAGGATGCATGAACCCATAATTCCTTTACCAAAATTGGGAACACTAGACCTAGAAGACGATCAAAATACCTATTCCAACCTTGAATAGCTACATCTGCAGTAAGATCAAACCCATTCTCCTTCATGCTTTCAAAATCAATGATAAGCTTGCAGAGAACCTCAAGAGAACCAATTGGAGTAAGTAAGGTTCTTAACGGTTCTTCGTATTGTTCTGCTATTGATGAAGATGAACCAGGAGCACACTGAAGATTTTTAGCGCTTGAAGATGAAGCCATTGTTCACACTGACTGTTTGAGATTTCTGAGAAAAAGGGTTTTTGCAAATGAGAGCTAGAGAGGAAATAGAAGTGAGAAGAAGTGAGACTGATACTGAATGTGTATTTATAATTAATTTGAAAACTTAATCAACAAGAAAGAGAAAAATATTAATGATTACACATCAATTATGAATCCTGAAAATAGGGGATGGCGTGGAGATATGAAACAATTACCAATGACATGCGTCTCAATGCACCCAATCAAAGCTTTAGACCCTTCAGAATTTGAACGCATGTTCAGCCTTAGAAGGACGCTTGTGAGAGGATGACAAATGTTGATAATGTGAACTACACGCTTCTATCTTTGAAATGAACCGTTCAGATCTTCTTAGATAGATTCTGATGCAACTGTCCCTCTAACTTCTAAAGAATTGTTGATCAGATGTTCACAAAGAAAACATAAAATTCTGAGGGTTAATGAATATATAAATAAAACTCCTATTCTGGACATAATTTCATGCTGAGATGTTTCAGAATGAAATTAAACATATCTTTAGAAAGTGGTTTAGTAAAGACATCATCCCATTGATGGTTTGTGTCAATAAATTTTAAGGAAATTATTCCTTTCTGAATATAGTCCCTAATAAAGTGATTTTTTATTTCTATATGCTTAGCCCTAGAATGCAAAATAGGATTCCTAGATAAACATATTGCAGAAGTGTTATCACATAATATATGAATGTTACTCTCAAATATTTTGAAGTCTTCAAGCTGACTCTTCATCTAGAGCATCTGTGTGCTGCATCCAACAACTGCTATGTATTCAGCTTTAGCTATTGACAAAGCAATTGTGGATTGCCTCTTGATGGTCCATGAGATCATATTTTCTCCCAGAAACTGGCAGCTTCTAGAAGTGCTTTTTCTTTCTACTCTGTCTCCAGCGAAGTTAGTGTCACAGTACCCTACTAAATTGTATTCACTAGTTTTTCTATAAAACAAACCAAGATTAGTAGTACCTTTTAGATACTTAAAAACTTGCTTAACAGTTGTTAAGTGAGATTCTCTAGGATCTAATTGGAATCTGGCACATAAACATACACTATATAGAATGTCAGGTCTTGAAGCTTTAAGATATAAGGGAGAACCAATCATACCTCTGTAGATATTTTGTTCTACCTTTTTACTTACCTCTTCCTTTTCCAGAATGCATGTGGGATGCATTGGAGTCTTAGATGGCTTACACTCTGATAAGTCAAATTTCTTCAGAAGCTCTTTGACGTATTTTCTATGGTATATGTAGGTTTCTTCTGGAGTTTGATTGATCTGAATGCCCGGAAAGAATTTGAGTTCTCTCATCAAGCTCATTTCAAACTCTGCCTGCATAGACTTAAAAAATTCTCTTCCCAAAGAAGCTTTAGTAGATCCAAAAATTATATCATTTACATAAATTTGACAAACTAAAATGTCATTCTTAAATGACTTACATAATAAGGTTGTGTCCACTTTCCCCCTGGTGAATTCCTTTTCTAACAGAAAGCTACTTAGTCTTTCATACCAAGCTCTGGGAGCTTATTTCAGACCATATAGTGATTTCTTTAGTTTGAAAACATATTTTGGATGTTTGGAATTTTCAAACCCAGGGGTTCGGTGCACATAAACTTCTTTATCAATGTATTCACTTAAAAATGCACTTTTGACATCCATCTGATAGAGAGTGATACCATTATTCACAGCGAAGGAAATTAAGAGTCTGATAGATTCTAACCTGGTGACTGGAGTAAAGGTTTCTTTATAGTCTATCCCCTCTTGCTTGCTATAACCTTGTGCAACCAGTCGTGCCTTGTTTCTGATGACTTCTCCTTGTTCATTCAGTTTGTTTTTAAATACCCATTTTGTTCCAATGACGTTAAATCCTTTGGGTTTGGGGACCATATCCCGTACGTCATTTCTGGTGAATTAATTTAATTCCTCCTGTATATCCAGTATCCAGTCATTGTCCAGAAGATCTTCATCAACGGAAGTTGGCTCATTCAGAGATACCAATCCTATGAGAGATTCTTCAGAATTTCTGAATGTGGATCTTGTTTTGATTGGATCTTCCTTCTTTCCTAGAATTTTGTCTTCAGGATGAGCTAGGCTGCTTCTGGATAGTCTTTTATGGATATACTTCTGATGTATTTCCTTTAGTACCTTTGAATTGAACTTCTATATCAGCAAGATATTCATTTTGCTTTGACTTTTAAGAGCAAAACTGTCATCAAATCTAACATTGATTGACTCTTCTACAATCTGTGTTTCTGTGTTGTATACTCTATAGCCTCTTGAGCGTTCAGAGTATCCTAACATAATACACTTTTGTGCTTTAGATTCAAACTTGTTCAGATGTTCTTTGGTGTATTAAGCATAAAACAAATAGATCCAAATGGATGGAAATACGAAATGTTAGGCTTTCTGTTCTTCCACAGTTCATATGGAGTCTTATCCAGAATAGGTCTTATGGAGATTCTATTCTGAATGTAACACGCTGTGTTAATTGCTTCTGCCCAAAAGTTCTTAGCAATGTTAGTCTCGTTGATCATGGCTCTGGCTATTTCTTATAAATTTCTGTTCTTTCGTTCTACAACTCCATTTTGTTGGGGAGTTCTAGGACAAGAGAAATCATGAGAGGTGTCATTCTGCATTAAAAAATATTTCAAATTTTTTGTTTTTAAATTCTCCACCATGATCACTTGTGTCTTAAGAACTTTACCCATGTCCATCTGATATAGTGATCTACGATCACTAACCCATACTTCTTGCCACTAATGGATACAGTTTTCACTGGTCCAAATAGATCTATGTGCAGAAGTTCTAATAGTCTAGAGGTAGAAACAACATTTTTTGCTTTAAAAGAGGGTTTTGAAAACTTGCATTTCTGACATGCTTCACACAGAGCATCTGAGCTGAACTTTAGATTAGGAAGTCCTCTGACCAAATTGAGTTTGTTAATCTGAGATATCCTTCTCATACTAACATGCCCTAATCTTATGTGCCAAACCCACTACTCATTGTTAACAGACATTAGGCATTTTACGTTCTAACTTTTTAGTTCAGAAAGTTTTACTTTGTAAACGTTGTTCTTTCTCTTTCCATTAAATAAGATAGATCCATCTTTCTGACTAACAGCTTTAAAGGAATTTTTATTAAAGATTATATCATAACCGTTATCACTTAATTGACTTATGGATAACAAGTTATGCATTAATCCATCTACTAACAGAACATTATTAATAGAAGGGAGGTTACCGTTACCGACAGTTCCAGAACCAATGATCTTCCCTTTCTGATTGCCTCCAAAACCTACGTAGCCTCCAGATTTAAGTTCTAGGCTTTGGAACATATGCTTTCTTCCCGTCATGTGTCGAGAGCATGCAAAGTCCAGGTACCATGATTGGTGTTTCAGTATTGTTGTTAAAGATATCTACTACATATACAATTTTATCCTTAGGTACCCATATCTTTTTTGGTCCTTGTTTGTTAGTATTACCAAAATTCTATTTGAATTTTTGTTTAGCAGAAAAATCATTACTGGTATATTTTAAGTCATATGTGTGCCCATAGGTAAATTGAGATTTCAAAGGAGTACGTTTAATAACTAAGTCCTTTACTTTCTTAGGTTGGGATACTTTACCTTTGTATCATATACCTTTTCTGCCATTTCTGCTAACTCCATAGATCATTGAAGCCATCTTGCTTCTATCTATGTTTTTAGCAAGGAACTTCTGAAAGCTATGATCATATTCCTTTATGATCTTATCAGAGTTACTGGGAACCTATGAGATAGTTTCCTTCTGAGTGTTTTGTAAATCGTTTTCAAGTTTTGAAATTTTTTCTTTCAGCTTAGAATTTTCCAATCTCAGATTCTCAGTTTCTTCAGAGTCAGAAACTAGATCTTTTTTCAGCTTCTTAAATTTAACTCGAAGCTGCTGATATATTTCAAGAATTTCACTTAGACTTTCTCCTAATTCGGCTTTAGTAAAATTTACAGTAAAGTCAGGAAATACCTCTTCAGTGTTTGATTCTGATTCTGACCCAGATGATTCAGTATATTCTGTCACGTTAGCCATAAGAGCAATGTTGGCTCTTTCATATTTTGATTCTATGTCTACATCAGAAGTATCTGAGTCATCCTGTGATATAGTGGGAGAACTGACTTGGATGTTTTGCATTTGATCGTAAATGTTTCGGTTAGCAAGAGTCGCTACTGACTTTTCTTTTATCTAAAAGGAAAGGTGAAAAAGCACAGGAAAGACCTTTGAGATTATTTCTTGAGTTCGGGGGGTAGATTATGAAAAGGGAAGGTATTAGCACTCTTTTCATCCATGGTTTTCCATGGGCTCTTAGTTACTTGCTAGATCACTTGCTTTTATTTGAAATTGTGCTTTGTGTGGTTTTTGAAAGTATTTTTTGAAAAGAGGCCATTTGTTTAGGCAAACTTTGTAATGATTCTCGTTCGTAAGAATGTATACAAAGTATTTGGTCTTTTGAAAATGTTTTCAAGTTTTGAAAAAAGTTTTGAAAGTGTTGGTGTTTGTTTTGAAAAATAGCAAGGATGTTTTGGTTTTGAAATTGAGCAAGTAACTAGGAACATTCTACATACTCAAAAGTCTTTCATGTTCATTTCCTTTCTCCTTTGACATTGTTATCTTACCATTGATTTGGTAAGTAACCCTATCTTTGGATGTAAACGGGACGGGCATGGGTCATCGTATAACCATGATTAGCAATGTTGCAAGGTATCTTAGCATTTTTCTTTAGGGACTAAGATCATTTTGAAAGGCAACCTTTGATAGTGTCATCGAGGGACCATGATCTTGTATTTTGTTTGTTTTTGCTAAGATACCTCACATGCGTAATATGGCCATTTTTGTAAGGCAACCAAGTGGATTTTACCCTAAGGGTGCTTGTGTGAAAATGTATTGTTTTTCATGCTTGGTTTTGTCTTTGATTAGGTTTTTTCTAATTGATTGATTTTAGTCTTTCCATACAAAAACCTAATTACTAGCATTTGTATGTAAAGCGATAAATTATGGAATTTAAAATTACTACGCTATTACAATACTTGTGGGAGGGGGTGTACAAATTACAAATGGGGATTTGCAAGAAATTAAATCTAAATAATTATTACAACCATGTTGAATTTGGATAAATAATGTATAAAAATGAATAAATATACAAGAAATATAAATGTAAAGCAAATATGATTTTTGTTTGGATTTTTAGGAAAAAGGGTTTTTTAACCTAATTAACTAAAAGTAAATGATTAATTAAATTAGTAAAAGGTAAGCCTAAATTAATTAGGAAAAGAAAATTAAATAAAACCCTATTCTAAATAACAATTGAAAAAAAGAAATTAAGTTTGTAAGAATGATAATTTTTGGTATTTTTGCCTTGAAAATAATTTATAGTATTATAAAATATTTTTGGTCTTTTTTTGATTTTTAACGAGTATATTTTAATTGTGTAAAAGAAAATAACTAAAAAAAACCTAGTTTCTAATTAAATTTGTAAATTAATTAATAAAATAGATAAAGTAATATATAAAAAATAATTTTATTGTAAAAAAATAAATAAACTATATCAAAATATAAATCTAATGTTTTTTATATAATTTTCTGATTTTTTTAATATTAAATAAAATATTTAAGAAAACGATTAAATAAAAATGAGAAAAAGAAAATAAAATGGGACAGGTGGTGTGAATAGTCAGCAACGGAGTCAGATGTAAAAAAAAAATACAAGGCCCAAGGGGATGAGGCCTAGTGCTGCAAAAAAAAGTGAGAACATGTGAAAAATATGAAAAAAAAATCACAAAAAGGTCACGCAGGGGCTTGAACCCATGACCTAAGGGTGAATAGGCGCGCGCTTTACCACTGGGGTGGCTACACATTCGTTCATATAATCAAAACAATAAATATATATTAGAAATAAAGCCCATGGCCTGAACTTCATCTTCAACTTCACGCCCAACCAGAGTACCTGCATCTTGTTCATCTCTCATCCATTTGCAAAAATGTAAACATGAATCTTGTGGAAATTTTCCTCACGATTTCAGAAATGCAAAGCAATAAAATTATAGATCAAAGACAAGCATGAATTTTAATGCCTCTAATATGAACCCTACAAATTTTAGAAACTTCAATCTTAAAATTCTCTAAGCTTAAGCAACATAAATGAAAACTATGGACATGGTTAGCTTTAGAGCAATGATATCAACATTTTTTATTCACAAATAAACCATTAATGATGCTTGTATGAAGAGTACAAAGTTGAGATAACTTACCTCAAAACTGGAAATCGTGTTCTACAAATGAGCACTCCTCAAGGTGTTGTGATGATCAAAATAGCTCCACTGAAGTCTCGGGAAGCTAATGCAATGATTAGCTAGGTTGGAGAGTGGCTGAAATGGTCTGGAGAAGTCCACTTGCAGTGCTCTATTTTTTAACTTGGAAATGGAGGAAAATGGTATTACAGAACTGTAACAGGGTAAGGGGTGACTTCTAAATGATGTTTAAAAGCTTTAGGAACAAAGAGGCTTGAAAGCGCACAAGGGAGTTATGAGTTTCAAACTTTTGGTCAGGTTATGTGAAAATGGAGGTATGAGATACAAATCTGAGTTCTTGGTGTTTTCAGGGCTCAAGCATGCGTGGGATTTGTGGCAAACCACTTGTGTATGTATAAGCAAAAGGCTTTTGTGCTTGAGAGAGTCAGAAGTACAAGTTAAAGGTTGATTGTTATGTTACTTGATTTTGAAGAAAAGTGGGAAGTATGGTTCCAAGAGGAAGTACAAGCATGGACTGAGTGATTGTAAGTGTTGAGATTAACTTCTCTTGAGTTATAAGACATGTATGATCAGAAGAAAACAATTGCAAGGCTCAAGAACAAGTTTTGTGCAAAAAGCTACTTTATCAAAATGGCATTATGCACTTTCTTCCCAAAATGGATATAAAGCACGGCCTTGCATTGAATGCTTGAATTGAGACCTCTAACAGTTGTGCAAGCAATTAATTATAGAGTGCCTAACAAGTTTTAGTCCTATAAAGTAGATATTTTACAGCATAGGTTTGAATTTTGAATCTTGTTCATCACAAAACTTGCCTTGTAAAACAACTTGAAACCTCAATTTCCGACTTTTGATTCTCCTTGCTCACAAATGATCTCAAGGAGTTCTTGGACATTTTAGAAAGCTTATAATATGCTCTACAAACCCTCTTTGAATCACTTTTGAAAATTCCCCTTGTAACTAGGTGAAACTTGGGTCGGAAGTTAGGTCAAAATCCTGACCAAATTAGGGCAAAATTCACTAAGTATTTTGTTTCATGACCATGTATTCTCAAAATTGTAACTTGAGATCCAAACATTTTTGGAAGGAGTTGTGTAAAGAAATGTTGTAGATTTCATGGAGATCTACAAATTTCATGTTGAAAGTTTCTTTTGAATCATCTTGCATCATGGTGAAAATTTTGCTCAAAGTTGTGAAAAATAAGAAATTTCCAACACTTAGAAAAATGTCTAAGTTTAGAAATTTTAACTTTTCAAAAATGAAATCTTGAAATTTTGATTTCTTGATGAATAAGTTTCATATTTTGACATGTTTTGATGAATTGTGATCTTTGACATTTGATTTTGACCAAAAATTCAAAGTTTGACTTTTCAATATACAATTGACTTCAGTTGACTGAAAATTCATCTGTTAATCCATTGGACTTGAGCAATGTTTTGAGCCATGTCATTAGGTCAAAATGATGCAATTGGAATCTTGAGATCATGCCTTAAACCAATTAACCATTTGCTAGATCAAAAATCAGAAATTGCCCTTTCCCAGTCAAAACCCTAATTTAAACCATTTTGCCCTTTTGATGGTTTGATCAAATTTCTTGAGGAAATGTGGTCCAAACTTGATCAAATGATACATATGAGTTTAAAATTCTGATGTGGATAAAAAATTATGAATTCTGACTGTAAATTGGCCAAAATTTACTTTTTCCCAATACAACTGATTTTTAGGTCACTTGCTCAATTGACTGAGCAAAAGTGTGATCCAAAGCTTGAAACTAGACATGAGTAATCTTGAAGGTCCATAATGATCCATGAAAGTCATATGGGGCATTGGAAGTTCAAATATCCTTGTGCAATATCAAACCCTAATTTTGGTCATCAGTGCTTAAGGAGGTGTCTTGAGCTGATCAACCCCAGTGCAATCTTGAGCCAAAGGAGATCTTGTGACAAAATTCTTGATAAATGAGAGGGAAAATTTTGGGGTACAACACATCCCATGTTTCCATGAGACTTTTCTTCTTCTCCTTAAATAACTTCTTTTTGGGTTTCTCCTTCTGAAGCCCTGGACAATCGCTTTTGTAGTGCCCTTGTTCATTGCACTCGTAGCAGACAATGTCCCTGTTGCTTGACTTTTTGTGTCCAGAGGATGATTCACACTTTATGTGTCTAGAAGATGATTCATAATTTCTGCATCCAGAAGATTATTCATTATGATTCCCTGTTCTTCTGGAATTTTTGAACTTCCTTTGCCTCTGCTTCCACAGTTGATTGACTCTTCTGGAGAGAAGAGACAATTCATCTTCTTCTGATGAGGATCCACCAGAGGTTTCTTCCATAGCTTGCAAAACTTTAGAATCATATTTTTTATTTAGATTTAAGAGCTAAAGGCTTACCTTGCTTATGGGGCTCATCATCTTCTAATTCTATCTCATGACTTCTAAGAGAGCTGACAAGTTCTTCTAGAGATATCTTGTTAATATATTTTTCCAGTTTAAGAGCAGTGACCATGGGCCTCCCTTGCTTTGGTAAACTTCTGATGATCTTCTTTACATGATCAGCAGTTGAATACCCTTTGTCCAGAACTTTCAGCCCAACAACCAGAATTTGGAATCTTGAGAACATTGCTTCAATGGTTTCACTTTCTTCCATCTTGAAGGCTTCATACTTCTGAATGAGCGTAAGGGCTTTGGTTTCTTTTACTTCTATGTTGCCTTCATGCGTCATTCTTAGAGAATCTAACATGTTCTTAGCTGTCTCTCTGTTTGTGACCTTCTCATACTCTGAATATGAGATGGCACTCAAGAGAATAGTTTTGGCCTTGTGATGATTTCTGAAGTCACACTTTTGATGATCAAACATTCTTTTTCTATCAATCTTATGACCACTTTTATCCACAAGATGCATGTACCCATCAACACCATATCCCAGAGATCAACATCATGAGCCAGAAAGAAGCTTTCAATTCTATCTTTCTAGTAATCAAAGTTCTCTCCATCAAAGGTTGGAGGTTTGTCTCTAACTCTGTCTTTCTCATCATGGTAGTCATTGCTGATGTTCTGACTTGGTCCCACCATAGTGTTTTTTTTAGCTTGGATCTTTTACTGACACGGTTAAGTGCTTGAACTCAGAACCAGACGCTCTGATTCCAATTGAAGAATTGAAAAACACAAGAAGGGGGGGGGGGGTTGAATTGGAATCTTAAAAATCAATGGAAACAATATGATGATTTTTACCTGGTTTGTTTGAACTCAAACTACTCCAGTCCACCCGCCAAGGTGATTTCGCCTCTCTCCAACGAGGTCTTCTTTCACTATTCAATCTTGATTACAAAACTAATTTGACTACTGCCAAAGTCTTCTTGAGTATAACCACAACCCAGTTTTTCTCAAGGAATTGCACTAAACAAAATATGAATAAAGCAGTGTACAATATGTTTTTCCTTACAAAAACAGTATCACGGACTTGTGATGTATTACACAGTTTAAAGAATAGTATGAATGAGGAGTAGAAAGGATAGCAGCATTGAAGTCTTGTGAATTGTAGTGTGTAAATAGTGAACGATTTATCCTCTTCCCTTGTTTAAATAGGCGTAGCATACTTGAGTATTTGGAAACTTTATAAATGACAGTTAATGAGCTTTCCTCAAATAAAAGATCCTTGTCTGTTTGTAGCCGTTGCATTTGATATAGCTTTGATGAATTGTAATGCTTCAGAACATTAAGGAATATATTTGCTGCATGCTTCAGAACTTTGGAAGGTCAGAATCATAAGGCCGTGTTCGCAGTGTTAGACTTTCTTTCAGAGTTAAAATGTCTTTATCTTATCGCAACTTTTGATCTTCATTCATCAGAACTTTCTAAGAATAGTCTACATTCACAGCAGGAACATCCTTATAGCTTAACTTCTTATCTACTTCCATCAGAACTTCTCTACAAAACATAATATAATTTTAGAGTGCATGATTGTTCTTTATGTTTGTTATCATCAAAACTCTTACGAGGGTTTTATAATCAAACTATGTTCTAACACTTTCAAACTATTTTCTATGCATTCTTGAGGACTCATACAAGAAACATTACAAAGTTCGCCTTACATGGGCATTTTCAAAATATTTTCAAACACGCACACAAAAAGTAAAATTTCAAAGTGAGCTAAGAGATTAAAATCCCGTAGATAAATACAGATTAAAAGGGTGCTAACACCTTCCCTTTTCATAACCTATCCCCTGTTGTACCCCAATTTTTTCCTCTAAGATTCCTCTATCATCTCATATCAACTCAATCACAACAAGATCACACTAGGGTTTGGTTCTTCTCCCTATCCTTAGGTTTGGTCACGAGGAATAACCAAGCACCTTAATTTTTATATTGTGTACATATATGTTTTGTATTGATTAACTTTCAACTAACAAATATAATGAATTTTTCTCTAATTGATGATGTTATAGGTGAAAGCATAACATGTTTCATCAGGTTGATCTATAGGTTCGTGAGTTTATTTCAATGCCTCTTTTAACAAAACTTAATTGAGATTCAAGCCTCATAATTAAATATGCTTTAAATTAATATCATGACAAGGTATATTATGATTTATCATGCCTAAATTTGTCAAAGAAAGTCAAAAGATGCAAGGGTTGATTGAAGAAGTATGACCTAATTGGACAAATTATTGATTCTTTGATCAAAAGTACATAACTCTCTCAATCCTTAATATTTGGAGGTGGTTATTATTGCTATGGGTTCTTATTATCATACACAACAACCTCTCTTGATATGGCAAAAGTTATTAGGCAAGAAAGCTTGTCAAAATTGAAAAGGGTTTCCAAGTCCTTTTGGTGCTTGAAGTGCTAGGGTTTTGAACTTCAAAGGGCTATATCTTGCTCATATTTTGAGATTTTTGAGTAATTCCAAAGACATGCTTCTATTTAAAGGGTTATCAACTAATCACATCAATATTTTTAATAAATTTGGTGTGGAAGATTCCTAATGATGAAGAAAGATTACAAGTCTTCTAGATAGGCCATCAAATTTCCTTATGTGATTTCAAAAGATCATAACTTGTTCAATTTTTATCTACTTGAGGCCATTATTTTTCTAAAGTGATCTTAAGTAAGGTAAAATCAACTCTTCTTTTATGTTCAAACCTTGAAAATGAGTGGAAGATGCCCTAAGAATTCAAAAGATTATGGGTCACCTCATGAATTTTCACAAATTTTACAAGGCTATAAATTTTTAAATACTTAGTATTTTTGAGTGATTCAAGTTTCACAATGCTCTTTTGGAAGTCTACTTCAAGCTAGCATTAATGATCAAAGCTCAATTTTGGAGGAATTCCTTGTTTGAACTCAAAACATTATAAGTCACTTTTGAAGAAAAACTTAGAATTTTACTAAGTACAATCAGCATCTTTTTCTCAACTTTGACTCATTACAACTTTTAGCTCAAGCAACCAATTGGTCTCACTCTTTTCACATTGTAAATTTTGTGACCTTATCTTTCAAATTCTTCAATAATCATTCCCTAATACTCCTTGAGATGTGAACACCATGGATTCAAAGATGGTGCCTTGAAACTGAAGTTTTCTCTAAAGTCAGAATTTGAAATTCATAATATGGCTTCTAATCACCAATTTAGCATGCGTTTTTTATTTAAACATGTTTAACAAAGTTTCCAAAGTTTAATTAAGGATCAAAATGTAGGAATTGATTGAGTTTTGATGCACATGGCGTCACACTTTTTTCACTTTCGAGTTTGATCCAATTTCTCTCCAAACTTCAAATTTCCTCTTAATTCTTTGCACCATTCGCTTCCCTCTAAATAGAGGACCTCACTCCTATCATTTTCTCAAGCTTGAATAGCCAAAATCACTATGTCAAACTCCCTCCATAACTCACTTTTCGGAGATTTCAAATTCCTCTTTTCTCCACTTTTCAATCCAATTTCTTCATTGATCCTTCATCCTTGAACTTCACTGAAGCTAACATAAGATGAATCAAGCCTTGAGGTGCTCTGAATTTTTCTAGCCAAGTACATTTACAGAGCAAGTTCATATGACTTTGTTCAGGTAGTTTAATGCACCAAATCCTTTAACTCAAATTACTGGAATGGTTTATGATGTTCACTGATGCTTGCTATTAACTCAATTTTGGTGAATTAATTCGTTTGATATTTCTGTTTTCGATTTCAAATTTTTAAAATCATCTCTGATTTTTTCCAAATCAAGTAAGTTGTGTTTTATATAAATTTGGCGCGAGGATATGGTTGTGGTCGTCTTGAAGAGACGCATTTGATGATATCACTATGAGCGTCTAAATTTTTAGATTTAAGAATCATGGTTTCGGCCTAGTTGCAGGGTAGCTGAAGGTTGAAGATGACCTACGTGGCCTCTTCCACCAATGAGAGCAAGACAATTGAAATGTTGTGATTGGTCTGGCTTTCGTGACTTCAGTGTGCGCTTGTTAACCGTGGATCACCATACATCATCACTTTTGAGCCATCAGATGCGCCAACGAGTTTTAATGAACTGGATCCAACGCCTCACATTATTTCTGATTTATTTATTTTTACAAAATTTGTTTTAATTTCAAAAATTCACAACTCTCTTATTTTTTATCCAAAAATTATTTTTAAAAATGTACAAAAATAATTTGAATTATTTCTGATTTTGTGAATATTTATTTTTCATATTTTCATTTTATGTTTGATATTTTTCATAATTTTTATTTTGTTTTCCTTATTTAAATTATTTTAAAAATACTTCTTTGCATTTTTTAAATTCTAAATTTTTTTATCAAGATCATTTTCTCTATTTCTGACTTTTCTGAACTTTTTATAGAATTTTATTTGACTTCTACTATTTTTGATCTTTTTTCACTTATTTGAGTGATTTTAATTAGTTTAAAAATACTTGTCTGTTTAAAAAAATCACCAAAAAATTTACAAAAATATTTGAAATCATTTCTGACTTTTCTATGGTTTCTTCTAATTTTTTTGACACTTTGAATATAGTTTACTATTTTTCCTTTCATTTCCATTAAAAAATTATTTTAAAAATTATTTTTCTTCTTTTATTTTGTCCATTAAATGCAATTTTTTTAATATATTCTGACTATGTTATTGTTGATAATGAACATCATTAACATCATTATATCTTGGGTGTTGAGTTTAACTCCACAAAAATGGATGGATGATTTTAATGATGGTTTGATCAAAATATTTGATTCAAATACATACCCTCCCTCTTCATCTTATCCCTTTCTTACTTGTACTACATGTTGTTAGAGAATAATCTACATATCATTTCTCTAAATATATGGTGCATAGATTTTTATTGACCGGCCTCAAAATATGTGCAACTTCTATATAAGTCCACTTACGATTGCTTAACATAGCGTTAAATTTGGTCCCGATTCGAGAAATGATCATTCGTGGCCCAAACCTATGTTTGCAAGCCCAAGTATGTTTAATTTGAAACCTTTGATCCAATAACCTTTAGGTTCATTGTTAGGAGGCTTCGGTCTTATCAATCCTCTAATGGACTTTCATAAAATTTAGTCTAAGTGAATAATTTAAACATCGTTGATCATTTGTGGTTGCCTTTAGAATTTGAAATGAATGATACACTTGACAAAAAGCAAATGAAACTTGTTGTTGAGAGGCTTTGATTTTATCAATCTTCTAATGAGTTTTCAAATGCAAGTTTCAAGATGGTCATTTAACTAACCTCTAATTTATAACTCATTAACAATTGACTTTTATTTCTATGCTTTTACTTTATTTTTTTTACTTTAAGCACCATTCATCTTAGCATTTACATTTCATGCTATTTTCATCTTTGCTCATTTGAGCATTTATCTTTATGTCATTTTGTTTTTCTCACTTGAGCTTTTAATTTTCTTTTTGAAGATACTTAATAACCAACTTGAATAATAAAAAGATTTAAGGTTACTTGTACTATTTGGTTACTATCCTTGGTATTTTTTAGTTATGGATTTCTTGGACTTAGGAGTAGAGACCTTGACCTACCTGGAGACCTTGGTGACTTCTATTGTTATTTTGTCTGGATTTCTTGGGGTTTACCCCAAGACATTGGGGTTTTTGTTTTCTTTGTGTGCAGGTTCTTCTTATTATATGCTTTGTATGTGATTGGGAGTTCATCTGTATACTGTCGTTACTCTGCCCAATTTTTGTGAAGACTTACTGAATTTGAAGTTTGGTATTCTTAAGAGGTTTAATATCTTTGGTGGCTTAATTTCAATCCAAAGGATGGGAATTCTACATTGACTCATTATGTCAAGTGTTGGCTTCTTGTTGGTTATACGGTTCTCTTCCCTAGATTTTACCTTATGCCTTAAGATAGTCCCTTCATCTCCTCCCATCTTCTTTAATTTTAAGCTTCTTCTCCTTCATTTTGAAAACTATTCTTGTTTTTCAAACTTGAACCGCTTTCGCAATAAACTTGGACTTAGGTCCATGCATTTTCAAAAAAATAGTTTCTTAATCATATTTTAACCAACTTAATAATACTTTGACATTTTTGTGAGAAGACTAAAAGTCAATCAATATCATTCAAACTATTTTTCCATTTTGGCTTTTTATTTTAAAACTTTTTTTCAAAAGATTAGACTCTTGTCAATCCTTGTAGTGATGCGAACTACTATACTTCTACGATATGTAGTGAAGTGAGATTTTTTCAACTTGGGTGTTGAGCGAGGATTTGTTGATTTTAAAATTCAAGCCACATCCTCCACTTTGAGATGACACAAATTCTCCTTTCTTATAATCGTGGGTAGTAAGTATGTTCTTCCACTCGGATACAATGATGATGTCTTATCTCTTAAAATTAATCAACACACTTGTGTTTTAAATTTTTTAAAGGTGAACTACGAGTAACCTTATCCCCTATTGCACGAAAGGTGGTACGTAGGCATTAAAGGTTCGCAACCGCCACCATCTATTTTTTGTATACAACAATTATAGCCAAAATACACAAATTTTCAAAGAGGTTCATGCGGAGTACCGTAGATGTTTTAGGGTTCTAATACCTTCCCTTTGCATAACTAACCCCCGAACTTAGATTCTCTCCCCCTCTTTTTGGGTTATTCACTCTTTTCCCATTCCTTTGGAAACAATAAAGTGTGGTGGTGATTTCTCATATGTCCTATACCCGTACTTGGGAAAACTTAAGATAGGACAGGAGGTATAATCATGTTAACTTTGAGGGAGTAGTCCCAAAAAAAGAGGCATGAGATCCCCCACTAAGTGGAGGCCCCTTTGACTGTAGTATCATTTACCGAGTAATCAAGAAGATGTGCTGCTTTCGACCTGGGAGCCTGCTGAAACTGAGGACCGTAGAACCTTTAACCCATCTTGGCCTTTTAGGTGTAGTGCGGAAGCTATGATGGAGTATACCAGAAGTGGTTGTCACACGATACTACACTCATACGAGTTTTTCCAGAGAATATTACTAATTACCGAGTCAATCGGGACGCTGGTAATATCCAAAGGAAGGATGTAGACTCTAGGAACCTCTTAGAACCTTGTTCAGAAGGCGATAAACTATTAGACCATACCTTGTGAATAGTACCTTTGACTTCATACTCGTGACATTGACCTTTGAACCCCCCATGTTTGTGATCTTGTGTGTGATTGTTGCATCATGCACTCATGCACTCATGAGCACCCTTTAAAACATTTTGTTTCAAGGGACTTAAAGTTGACATTTTTCGAATATCTCAAGTACTTTTGACCATGGATTCTTGAAAAAGAAAGACTCGGAAGTATAGTTTCAAGGATCCTAAGATAGATAATTTGATGAGTCTGATTCCCGAGATCGAGAGTTCTGCTAATTTTTGGAAGAAGTATGGATCCATCATGTCTCTTATGAAGCTCGGGATCAAAGATGGTATTCTTTCTACTTTGGTCCAGTTCTATAATTCATTGTATCAGTGTTTTAATTTCCCTGATTATCAGTTGATGCCTACATTGGAGGAGTATTCTTACCTATTGGGTTTACCTGTTACCGATTGTGTTCCTTTCACCGGTTTGGAGGGAGAGCCCAAGTCCCATGAGATAGCTGCTATGGTTCATTTGGGGAAGTCTGAGATTGAGGCCCACATGACTACCAAAGGAGGAATTAGATGATTAACTGCTTAGTTTTTAATGGAGAAAGCTCGCTACTTTGCTAGGATAAAGAGTACAGTTGATTTTGAGGTTGTCTTTGCTATACTTGCTTATGGTTTGTCCTTATTTCCTAACGTCGATAAATTTATGGATGTCAACACCATCAGGATATTTTTGATTGGAAACCCAGTCCCTACATTATTAGGAGATGCTTATTACTCCATTCATCTTCGGGATTCCTATTGGAGGGATGATCATTTGTTGCACGCCTTTGTTGTATCAGTGGTTTATTTCTCACTTATATCGGGCCGATGCTTTTTGAGATATCAAGAAGGAACCTAGTTGGGCTCCGAAGATTATGGACCTCACCCATTCAGATATTGTTTGGTATCATCAGGCTTACCATGATGTGGAGATTATCGATAGTTATGGTAGTTTCCTCAATGTACCTCTTCTCGGTACAAAGGGGGGAATTAAACATAATCCCGTTCTTGTACGATGACAGCTTGGATATCCAATGAGAGATAAGCCAAATAGTATTCATCTGAGTGGTTTCTTTCTCAAAGAGGGATAAGATCATAAGAAATCTAAGGAGGAAATTGCAAAGGCTTGGCGCCATATTCACATGAAGAGTAGAAAGGACTTAAGACCTAGAGGAGCTGTATCTTTGGAGCCTTACCTCTGGTGGGTACATGCAAGGGAAATTCAGTTGAAGATGCCATATTCCCATGAGGAACCTTTATCTGATATGTTTGTGAAGACCACTCCTCCCCTTTTAGATGATGTGGAAGAGCTTCATCTTTCCCTAGTCAGGATGCAGCAGGAGAAGGAGGCTTGGAAAAATAAGTGACAGACTTTGGAAACGTCCTACTGAGTAGACTTGAAGGAGAAGGATGACCTAATTGAGATTCTTGAGAGTCTTGATGTAGAGATGATGAAGAAGAAAGATGATTTATTTTCCTTTAGAGCTCTATCAAGACTTAGTCATTCACTTCCCGACTCTGGTGATTGGAAATGGGATGCTGACAGGAATGAAGAAGAGAACAAGTAGTTGAAGGCTCAGATTGCAAGACTCACGGGAAAGCGTCAATGTATGGAGAGATCTTCATCAGCTTTGACTTCTTCGAATTTTAGATTCTATCTTCTCTTGTACTTAGGATTGTTGAAACTTGTACTAAAAGTTGTAATTCATTTTGAAGTTATTATAATGAGATTTTCAGTATTTCAAATGTGTTAGTACTTTAGTATTTGCAAATCATCTATAATTGTTTGAGTCCCTTGAAGTTATTAATAACGATAAATAAATCACGTGCATTGCATATCATGAATCAACTTGTACATATTTCTTGCATTTATGTTCATACCCGGGTGTCTTACTGTGTTTTACTACTTTGTTCAGCAAGCTGTCTCACTAGTATAATACTCGGGCTAATTCTAGGAAGAAAATGGAGACTCTTAAGCAAGAGAATCGCGAGCTATGCGAAGAAGTTTCTGGTTTGAAGGCCGGTATGGCCAATCTGACTGCTTTAATGGAATCATTGGTGGCTGCTCAGAATTACCCACCACTTGCTCAGCCACAACAAACAATAATTGCTTCTGAAGGTCCATCAGTTCCCTTTTCTGTTACCCCAGTTACTGCTGCTCAAAACCGTATTCCTCAGGGTTACCCTTGGGGAATTCCTGAAAATTTCATGCCAGAAGGTTATAATCTTGATGCTCAAGTCACTCCAGTTGTTCAAACTGCTGTTACTCCCGCACCTCCTGTGGTGCATGTTTCTCTTGTGACTAGAAATGAGATCCACTATACTGCACCTCCTTCGGTGAATGCCATACCATTTGTTAATGATGATGTTTATCACCTTGTTCCTCCATCGAGTGAAAGTATGGGTTTCTATGACCGATTCGATGACTTTCAAGACCAGTTCAATGAGATGCAGAAGGAAATGAAGGCCCTTCGAGGAAAAGAATTGTTTGGATAGAATGTTAGTGAACTCTGCCTAGTTTCCAATGCGAAGGTGCCAGTGAAGGTTAAAGTGTCGGAATTTGAGAGGTACATGGGAAATTCTTGTCCTCGTGACCACCTCGTGATGTATATCAGGAAAATGTCTACCCATACTGATGATCTGCATTTGCTCATTCATTTCTTCCAAGATAGTTTGACTGGTGCCGCTCTGAAATGGTATATGAGTCTGGACAGTAGTAGTATCCGTACCTTTAATGATCTGGGAGAAGCCTTCATCAAATAGTATAAGTACAACATGTTCATGGAATCTGACTGTGACCAATTAAGGGAAATGGCTCAGAGAGACAAGGAGTCGTTCAAAGAATATGTGCAGCATTGGCGCGAGATAGCTGCCCAGGTGGTGCCACCTATGGGAGAACAAGAAATGACCAAGGTCTTCCTGAAAACCCTTGGATCATTTTATTATTAAAGGATGGTCGCCAGTGTGCCGAGTGATTTTACCGAAATGGTAAGTATGGGTGTTCGTTTAGAAGAGGCTGTTAGAGAAGGTCGCTTGACAAAAGATGAAGGGACAAAGAAGTTGTCATACGGGTTCTCTCGAAAGAAATAAAGTGAAACTAATGTTGTTATTAGGGAAAGGAAGATTAGGACACCTAGAAGACATCATCGGTACCATCAACAATTTTCTTCTGTGGCTCCAGTTATCAATGTATCTCCAACAACTGTTGCCTATCAGAGACCATACCCTCAGGGAAATCAAGGGCAAAGTCAGAAGAGAGAGGATTTTGAATCTATTCCAATGAGCTATGAAGAGTTACTTCCGGCTTTGATTCAGAATAATTTGGTTCAGACCAGGCCGCCCTCTGCTATACCATCACCTTTACCCTGGTATTATAAGGCATATCGGATGTGTGCTTTCCATTAGGGAGCACCAGGGCACAATATTGAGAATTGTTATCCTTTGAAATCTGAAGTACAAAAGATGGTGAGATCTGGCCTCCTATCCTTTAAAGATGTTGGCCCTAACGTGAAAGATAATCCTTTGCCAAAGCATGGAGGAGAAAGTGCTGTAAACATGGTTGTTGGTTGTCCAGAGGACTTTTGAATTTTTGATATTAACATGGTTAAAGGAGATTTGGTAAATATGCATGCTAACCTCTGCGAGTTCAGTTACTATACGCACGACCGTGTTGGTTGTAGTATTTTTAATACAAATATCCAAGGATGTAATTAGATAAAAGCTGATCTTCAGGAAATGATGGACGAGGGCCTCATTCACATAATTAGGCCCAGAGCAGAGTACAAAGAAGATGTGAATATGGTCTTTAGATTTCCTAGAGAATTCCATATTTTTAACGTGAAGTATATGAATGATGATTTAGTGCAGTTGCACGCTGTCGTCTGTCACATGGATGGTCAAGAAGAACACCATTATGGGTCTTGTCAGATCTGTTGTAAAGATTCTCGTGGTTTTTCCATAGTGAGAAAGGGTGTTTAGTTGTTATTGGATAATGGTACTATCAAAGTTTCAGGAAATAGAGATGATTACTGTGGGATTAACGTGATTGAAGCTTGCTTTGCTGAGACTGTGGCTGATGATGAGTATGCTTATGCAGATGAACTCTTTTCTTCAAATGAAGATGTGTTCTTTAGCAATGATTTTGTGATGTCTAAGTATTCTGAAGAAGGGGTGAATGTTATTGTGCCTTGTTTTGGTGTTCCCGCCCCTATAGAGATTGAGTACCATAGCAAGCCAGTTGTTGCTCCAGTGGTGATTTACTTGTCGGGTCCGGTTCCTTACGAATCAAAAAAATTAGTGCCATATAAATACAATGCTACAATCCTAGAGGATGGTGTGTAAGTTCCCATTCAACCTTTGTCTGGTGTCAAGAATATTGCTGAAGCCAGCTGAGTGACCCGTAGTGGCCATGTTTTCGCACCTATCATTCGAGGGAATGTTAATGCTGATAAAAAGGTTCTTGAAAGTATTGAACCTAAGAAAGATGTGGGGGAATCTAGTGGTACTACTCTGGAAAAATATTTGGATGATATATTGAATATTATCAAGATGAGCGACTACAGGATCGTAGATCAATTGTTGCAGACTCCATCAAAGATATTTATTCTAGCCTTGCTAATGAAATCTTCTTCCCACAGAGAATCTTTGATGAGAGTATTGGATCAAGCCTTCATGGAAAGTGACATGTCTCTGGACGAATTCAGCGGTGTGGTAGGGAATATTTCATCCCGTAATAACCTGAGTTTCTGTGATGACGAATTGCTCGACGAAGGAAGGAATCATAACTTGGCTCTCCATATCTCCATGAATAGTAAGAACGATTCATTGTCCAATATGTTGATTGACTATGGGTCCGCTTTAAATGTCATACCGAGGAGCACGCTCATGAAGTTGAAGTACCAAGGAACTCCCATGCTCCCGAGTGGCATAATTGTTGATGGATCGAGGAAGTTTATTATTGGCGAAGTATATTTGCCTATTCACATAGGCCCACACTTATTTAAAATTACTTTCCAGGTTATGGATATTGTTCCCGCAAACAGCTGTTTACCGGGGCAACCGTGGATCCACGAGACAGGGGCTGTTACTTCAACTTTGCACCAGAAGCTGAAGTTTGTTTGTGAAGGAAAGATGGTCATCATAAATGGAGAAAATGTGTTGTTAATATCTCATTTATCCTCTTTCAATGTTGTGGAAGAGGATGAAGCTGCTGTTGGAACTTTGTTCCAAGGTTTATCCATTGATAATCTGAGGAAAAATGAGGGTTCCATAACTTCATTTAAGGATGTTCAACAGATAACGCATAATGGTCCTAGTAAGGCGTGGGGGCAGATTGTTGATCCACCTGTGAATAAGAATAGAGCTGGTTTGGGTTTCTCCATGAAGAGTAATAAAGGTGAGATTATGAAGCCATAGTCTGCTTTGGGAAAATATCAAGACATCTTTCACAGTGGAGGTTACCTTTATCCAATTGTTCCTAGGATCAATGTTATTCTAAAAGGTGAATCAGAGCAAGAGATTCTGAACTATGTGACGCATGGAGTCAAAGTCCAAAACTGGGTCACTATTGATGTTCCCTCTTGCATTCATATCTCAAAGTAATTTGTTTTTTATTAATCTTTTTAAATATCTTTCACTCTTCCCATGGAGAAAGTATTGATATTGTATGGCCATATGTGTTGTTTTGATCTTTAAAATCAATAATGAAAGTTGTCTTTGATTCCCAAATTGTGTCTTTATTTTCTGCCTTGTCTTGGGAAACGGTAATCAGAAAAGTATTTTCAAAATAAATAATAACTGTAATTAAATCTTCATAATCACTTGCTATATGTGTCAGTTTCTAAAAGTAATCACAAATCATATGTGCAGATTAATTAAAATACTCATTGAGTAAAAGGAACCTGCACCCTTTCCCAACTTTGAATATCCCGCGTATGTGGCCGAAAAAGAAGAATATGATGAAATCCCAGAAGAGGTTTCATGGTTGCTTGAGCAGGAGCTAATTACCATTCATCCATATAAATAGCCATTGGAGACGATTAATTTAGGTTCTGAGGAAGATCCGAAAGAAGTCAATATCGTAGAATTACTTCATTCCGATGTAAAGAGCAGGTTGATTGAATTAATGAAAGAGTACGTGGATTATCTTTGCTTGGTCATACCAAGACATGCCGGGATTAGATACTGATATTGTTGAACATCATTTGCCACTAAATCCAGAATACCCGCTGTTGTACCCCAAAATTTTCCCTCTCATTTCTCAAAGGATCATCCTGGACACTCAGGTTTGCTTCCCTTCAATTTCAAGCCTTGAATTACAAATTTTCCAATAAATTCATTCACAAGGGCAAAATGGTCATTCGCACACTGAAAAGTAATACTTTGACTTTTAGATCAAAATCAAGTTTCAAGAATCATATTTCAACAAGGCATGAAATTTGTCTCATCAAGGAAATCATAAGTCAAGATTCATGTTGAAAAAGTCAAAATTCGAAATACTTAGAATCTTTCTAAGTGTTTAGGAAGTATGACAAGCTCAGAACTTCTGATCAGATTATCACCATGATGCAAGCTGATTCTAGAATAACTTCTGACACAAAAGTTATAGCTTTCAATGAGATCTAAAAGATTGTAGAACAGAACTTCTCCTAGAAATGCTCGGATTTCAAGATACAAGTCTTCAAAGACGCGTCCATGAAATTGAAGCTTTCAGCAAATTCTGGACCTTTCCAAAACAGGATTTGGTTAGAACTTCTGGGCCAATTTTCATATAGGTCCAGTCAGAATTAGCAAGAGCAATTCAAAGAGGATTTACAAAGCGTGTTACAAGCTTTTGGGAAAGTCTGAGAACTCCTACAAAACATGCTAGAGCAAAGGGATTCAAGGATCAGAAGTTGGATGTCTGTTCTAAGTTGCGCTGATGCTGAACTTCTGGCCCAGAATTAAGCTATGATGCACAATCTCATAGCTCATGATTTCTGGTTTGATAAATCTCATCATCATTTAATGCTCACAACCACTTGAGTTTTTATCCAAAGGATTTATCCACGTGTGAGATAGAAGTACCATTGTTGTCCTTGAAAAGCAAACTTTTGTACAAAGAGTATGTTGGGCCCATGCTTTTCTTTTGCTTCTGAGGGTACTTTTCCTTAATTCATGCTTACAATTCCAGCTTAGGCATGGCTAAAAGCTGCTAACCACCATACTTGTTTAACTTGCTTCAAGAACAAGCCAGCACGCTAGCAATGATGGTGGTACTTTTGACTTCTGCAAGCTACAGCGTTCTTGCCTATAAATTGAACTTCATTGGAAACTGTGGGTTCAGTGAGAAAAAATTGAAAGGAAAAGCTTTGAAACCTTGCTAAAAATTCCAGAAATCCAAAACTGTAAACACAAATGCAAAACTTGCTAGTTTTTTATTCTTGCATTCAAACTCCAACTTCCCTCAAGTGTTTCTTGACCAAATCATTCATACAACTTCTGAATATTCCATTCACCATTCATAACCCAAATTGAAGGTTATTATAACCTGCTGAATACGCGAGGAAGCTGATTAAAACATTACAAGTAGTCAGAACCAGACTCCAGCTCACAAAACATTTTTCAGCTGCAAGGTAAGCTTCTGCTAACCCTCATCATATCACTTAAGAATTGTTAGACTTGCATGTTTAAAATACAATGTAGACATCCTGATTCTGATGTTGTACATATTCTAAGGTTTCATGTATTTTCCTGCCCAAATAGTAAGAACATCAGTTCAGAACTTCTTAAGGAAACTAGGACTGACAAATACATGCTTGTTTCTGATTTATAGTCTTGACATTTTTTTATGCTTCTGAAACCATGATGGAAAAACTGCCATAATTGTTATGTCTGTGTTTTCTGTTCTGTTGAGATTTAACTAAGTTGCAGATGTTCTTACAAAATTTCTTTACTTGCTAAAATGCATTTTCAAAACTTCAAGACAAGCATAAAATTTGCATTATTTGAATATCGTTGTTTGCATATGGCTATTTGTTTGACAGAGGAGAAATTCACACAACAAATATCCGATGAATGAACGCCCTCTCAGTGAATAAAATCACTTCAATTGGGATGACATTTCCAATAAAAAATATCCTATAATCAAGGGGGCATGACATATCACTATCCAGCACACCTGGGGCAGTCCAGTCAAGATTCCAAGAAATCTCTCAAGAAGTGCAGAATAACCAGGGTAAGGTCTCCATTACATGGGGCATTGAACGCCAATCCCAACAAGGGGTTATGTACAGTCAAACATTTCCTGGAAGTGCCACAAACACTCGCTACTAGGGGCAGTGACAAATCTCCCCAAAATCCTTCTCATAGGATGATTCCCCAGCCAGATTTTCAATCTCTGAAAACCTCTTCCCAACTAAGTCGACTTCAAGAATCCTCGAGGATTTCTGCCAATGAAGTCGCCGCCTCCCCAACAGACTGAGCAACATGGTTTATTTCCCTAACAAATGGAAGGATGTCCCTAGATTGAGGTGGCCTCTCTGAACACTATAAATCAGAGGACCACAACTCCACCTCTCTAATAGACTACTCTACAATCCCCAACAAAACACTATGAAGCATGGATTTTGACCAGATAACAGTATATGGTGCTGCGAAGCCTGGACCCGATCAGATAATAGCTTAATCACCAAAGTTTGGATTTGCTCCAGATACAAATGCCATTCTGATACTCATTCAGATTCAACTTTTAGATACAGTTCAGGTACGCTCAAGATACGGATGCCATTCTGATACTTACTCAGATTCCGCTTTCAGATACAGTTCAGATACGCTCCAGATACAGATGCCTTTCTGATACTCATTCAGATTCAGCTTTTAGATACAGTTCAATGCGCTCCAGATATGGATTCCATTCTGATACTCATTCAGATTCAGCTTTCAGATACAATTCAGATACGCTCCAGATATGGATGCCATTCTGATAATCATTCAGACTCAGCTTTCAGATACAGTTCAGATACGCTCCAGATACGGATGCCATTCTGATACTCATTCAGATTCATCTTTCAGATATAGTTTAGATATGCTCCAGATACGGATGCCATTCTGATACTCATTCAGATTCAGCTTTCAGATACAATTTAGATACGCTCCAGATACGGATGCCATTCTGATACTCATTCTGATTCAGCTTTTAGATACGCTCCAGATACGGATTCCATTCTGATACTCATTCAGATTCAGCTTTCAGATACAGTTTAGATACGGATGCCATTCTGATACTCATTCTGATTCAACTTTCAGATACATTTCAGATACGCTCCAGATACGGATGCCACTCTAATACTCATTTAGATTCAACTTTCAGATATAGTTCATATATGCTCCAGATATGGATGCCATTCTGATACTCATTCAGATTCAGCTTTCAGATACAGTTCAGATATTCTCCAGTTTCAAATGCCAGTTTGATATTCATTCAATACATCTTTCCATTCAGATACAATCACAACATAGATTCATTCTGACACTCCCACACACAGCTGTCAGATACATACGACACAATCTCATTTACTTTGAGAACATCATTGTACCACACATTTCATACATCATGACATTGCATACAACTAACCTTTCATCTTTTCAGGAAAGAACAATCAACATAAAAATTATCTTCAAAATTTTCACCAAGTCAAATACCGATCAATTCCCAAGAAAGGATTGGTCAACCATCTACGTAGCAGATGCTTTCTCTGGTTCAGATAAATCACTCAAAGATTTACTTTGATTCTTTCCAATTAAAGAATATTCAAGATCTCTTTTGGTTCAGTTTAAACCCCTCAACGGTTTATCCTGACACTTTCCAAAGGAACATTTTGGGTTCAGATAAATCTCTCGACGGTTTATTCTAGTTCTTTCCCGCAGGCACTTTCTCTGGTTCAGATAAATCGCATAAAGATTTATTCTGATTCGTCCCAGTTAAACAACATACAATACTTCTTCTGGTTCAGATAAGTCGCTCCAAAGATTTATTTTGATTCTTTTCCAGTTGAAATCAAGTTCATACTTAGTACATTCTCTGTCAATAGTCACCTTTGGATGGCCTCTACAAGCCCATCTCTGGCAAATCTCCATCATTCCTCCAAATGGCATCTATAAGCCCACTCACAATTTATCTTTGAGTGCAAATTTTTGGGCACTCTGGTGTCCAATCATCTTCCACCTTCAAGTCACGAATGGCGGATCTGCCAATCTAACTCTTCAGGGTTAAAAAGATTGAACAGGGGCAGTTGTTGTACCCCAAAATTTTCCCTCTCATTTCTCAAAGGATCATCCTAGACCTTCAGGTTTTCTTCCCTTTAATTTCAAGCCTTGAATTACAAATTTTCCAAGAGTCATTCACAAGGGCAAAATGGTAATTCACACATTGAAAAGTCAAACTTTGACTTTTAGATCAAAATCATGTTTCAAGAATCATATTTCATCAAGGCATGAAATTTGTCTCATCAAGGAAATTATAAGTCAAGATTCATGTTGAAAAAGTCAAAATTCTAAATACTTAGAATCTTTCTAAGTGTTTAGGAAGTATGACAAGCTTAGAACTTCTGATCAGATTATCACCATGATGCAAGTTGATTCTGGAAGAACTTCTGACACAAAAGTTATATATTTCAATGAGATCAAAAACATTTCAGAACAAAACTTCACCTAGAAATGTTGGGATTTCAAGATACAAATCTTCAAAGACGCGTCCATGAAACTGAAGCTTTCAGCAAATTCTGGACCTTTCCAAAACAGGATTTAGTTAGAACTTATGGGCCAATTTTCATATAGGTCCAGTTAGAATTTCCAAGAGAAATTCAAAGAGGATTTAAAAAGCGTGTTAAAGGCTTTTGGGAAAGTCTGAGAACTCCTACAGAACATGCTAGAGCAAAGGGATTCAAGGATCAGAAGTTGGATGTTTGTTCTAAGTTGCGCTGATGCTGAACTTCTGACCCATAATTAAGCTATGTTGCAAATATCATAGCTCAGTATTTATGGTTTGATAAATCTCATCATCATTTAATGCTCACAACCACTTTTGAGTTTTTATCCAAAGGATTTCTCCACGTGTGAGATAGAAGTACCATTGTTGTCCTTGAAAAGCAAACTTTTGTAAAAAGAGTATGTAGGGCCCATGCTTATCTTTTTCTTCTGAGGGTACTTTTCCTTAATTCATGCTTACAAATCCAGCTTAGGAACAACTAAAAGCTGCTAACCACCATACTTATTTAACTTGCTTCAAGAACAAGCCAGCACGCTAGCAATGATGGTGGTACTTTTGACTTCTACAAGCTACAAAGTTCTTACCTATAAATTGAACTTCATTGGCAACTGTGGGGTCAGTGAGAAAAAATTGAAAGGAAAAGCTTTGAAACCTTGCTAAAAATTCCAGAAATCCAAAACTGTAAACACAAATACAAAACCTGCTAGTTTTTTATTCTTTCATTCAAACTCCAACTTCCTTCAAGTGTTTCTTGACCAAATCATTCATACAACTTCTGAATCTTCCATTCACCATTCATAACCCAAATTGAAGGTTGTTCCAACCTGCTGAATATGTGAGGAAGTTGATCAGAACATTATAAGCAGTCAGAACCAGACTCCATCTCACTGAACATTTTCCAGCTGCAAGGTAAGCTTTTGCTATCCCTTATCATATCACTTAAGCATTCTTAGGCTTGCATGTTCAAAATACAATGTAGACATCTTGATTATGATGTTGTACATATTCTGAGGTTTCATGTATTTTCCTTCCTAAATAGGAAGAACATCAGTTCAGAACTTCTTAAGGAAACTAGGACTAGTAAATACATGCTTGTTTCTGATTTATAGTCTTGACATTTTTTTATGCTTCTGAAACCATGATAGAAAAACTGCCATAATTGTTATGTCTGTGTTTTCTATTCTGTTGATATTTAACTAAGTTGCAGGTGTTCTGATTAGCATGAAGAAAGAATTGGAGTTCACCATCAGAGTTTACTTTGTGATACATGTTTATGCTTTTGCTTCTAATACCAGATGTACAGTCACCTCAGTGGCAGACAATGTGTGCGCATAAGACATTAGTGATAAGGGTCCTGGGTTCTAACCCCAGAAGCATATTTTTAGGTTTATTTATTGGAATTTTCACCCATTTATCTGTCAGAGGATACTCCTAAATCAGAACTTCTAGACAACCTTACCCAATATCATTATCACCTCACTCTCTCAAATAACCAGAACTTCTGACTTGCTAGTGATATATGAACTTCTAGTTTCCCAACTACATTGCAGCTACTGAACCCCTTCAACAATCAGAACTTCTAGGCTTTCCTTTATTCCCAGCAACCTCAGAACTTGGTGTACCCAGGCCTAGAACTTCTGACCCTCTACTTTCCTACTAACATTTTTTCTCTTGCAGCGTATCAAAGTCAACTTTTGTTCCTTCTCGTTTCAGTAATGTGCTGATTCTGACTCCCTTTTTCTCTCATTTATTTTATTTTAGCTTTTAAATAACCAAAAACACCAAAAAATATTTAAAAAAACATTTTTATATTTACATACTTTATTTTATCTCTTTTTAAGCTAAAAGATCAAAAATATTTTCCTAAGCCAATTTGTTTCTTTTCTTAACAAAAACAAAAAAAAAAGTCCATTTCAATTCTTGTACATTATTTCAATATGGTTGTAATAGATAATTAGGACTTTAATTTCTTGCAATCCCCATTTGTAAATTTGTACCCCCATCCCTAAATGATGTAATAGCGTAGGACTTTATATTTCTGTAATTTATCGCTTTTCAAATATAAATGCTAGTAATTAGGGTGTGTATGGCAAGACATGAAATCAACAAATAAATAACCCTAATCAAGACTAAATGCATGTAAATCAAACACACTTGCACACTATCACCCTTAGGGTAATCCCACTTTGTTTCCTTTCAGAAAATAGTCATGTCCCTCAAATATGGGCATTTTAGCAAAGACCCTCGATAAAATATTGTAGTTCCTCGATGACCCTCAATGTTGCCTTCGGTAAACGATCTAGTCCATAAAACGACATTGCTAAAACGTCCCATAGGTTTCCTTCTATGACTATACAAACGTCCCACGCCCATCCCTTCACATCCAACGATGAGGCTTCTTACCAAAACAATGGTAAGGTAGCAACATCTAAAGGAGGAGGAAGAGAAAATTAAAGATCCTTTGAGTAGGTAGATTCACTCCTAGTTGCTCGCTTGCTCACAAATAAACATTTTACACCAACACTTTCAAAAAAAATCTTTCAAACCTGAAACATTTTCAAAAGTTTAAAACTTTGTATACATTCTTACGAACGAGAATCATTACAAAGTTTGCCTAAACGATGGCCCTTTTTAAAAAAAAATACTTTCAAACACCACACAATTCACATTTTCAAACAAAAGCAAGTGATCTAGAAAGAAACTAAGAGCCCGCAGATAACTACGGATGAAAAGGGTGTTAATACCTTCCCTTTTCATAATCTACCCCCCGAACTCAAATAACATCTCTAAAGGTCTTTCCTGTTCTTTTCAGCCTTTCCTTTTGGATAAAAGAAAAGTCGGTGACGACTCTTGCTAACCGCACAATTGCGATCAAACGCAAAATAACCAAGTCAGTTATCCCACCATGTTACACCCTCCAATCAAGCAGAAATTGTGAAGAACTCACCCTGATATGGCAGTGAAAATTAAAGAAGAAGTTTTAAAGCAGATTAATGTCGGTTTTCTTGTGACATCAGTGTACCCTCAGTGGATTGCTAATATTGTTCCAGTACTAAAGAAAGACGGAAAAGTTCACATGTGTGTTGATTATAGAGATTTAGACAAAGCTAGTCCAAAAGATAACTTTCCATTACCACATATTGATATGTTGGTTGATAGTACAACAAAATTCAAAGCATTCTCATTCATGGATAGATTTTCCAGATATAATCAAATCAGAATGGCTCTCGAGGATATAGAAAAAACCATATTTATCACACCCTAGGAAACATTCTGTTACAGAGTGATGCCCTTGGGGTTAAAGAATGCTGGTGCAACGTACCAGAGGGCTATGACAACCCTATTCCATGATCTGATGCACAAGGAAATTGAGGTATATGTTGATGATATGATTGCTATGATATGATTATTGAACAAGGGCATATAGAGGATTTGTTGAAATTGTTTCAACTTTTGAGGAAGTATCATCTCCACTTGAATCCAAATAAATGCACCTTTAGTGTGTGATCAGGAAAATTGTTGGGTTTCATTGTCAGGTAGAAAGGGATTGAAATTGATCCTGATAAAGTTAAGGCAACTCAAGAAATGCCTACACTAAGATCTGAAAAGCAAGTTAGAGGCTTCCTTGGGCATTTGAATTACATTTCCAGTTTATTTCCCATATGACTGCAACATGTGAACTGATCTTTAAGTTTTTAAAGAAAGATCAAGGTTGTGTGTGGACAGATGATTGTGAAAGGGAATTTGAAAGTATTAAAGAGTATCTGCTTGAACCTCCTACCTTGCTCCCTCCCGTTGAATGAAGACCATTTATTATGTATATGACAGTGTTAGATAATTCTATGAGCTGTATTTTGGGACAACAAGATGAAACAGGGCGAAAATATGCCATTTATCATCTCAGCAAGAAGTTTATTGATTGTGAGTCGTGGTATTCTATGCTGAAAAAACATGTTGTGCTTTGGCTTGGGCGGAAAAATGGTTATGGAAATATATGTTGAATCATACTACTTGGTTGATTTCCAAAATGGACCCTGTTCTATGGTGGGAGAACTGACTTGGGTGTTTTATGTTTTATCGTAATTGTTGCAGATAGAAAGAGTCGGCACCGACTTTTCTTTTGTCCAGTGAAGGAAATGGTGAAAATAACATGAAAGACCTCTTGAGTTCGGGGGGTAAGTTATGAAAAGGGAAGGTGTTAGCACCCTTTTCATCCGTAGTTATCTACGAGATCTTAGTTTCTAGCTCACTTTGAAATGCTTTATTTGAAATGTGTTTGTGATGGGTTTTGAAAGTATTTTTGAAAAGTTCCTTCATTTCGGCGAACTTTGTAATGATTCTCGTCTCTATAAGAATGGATACAAAGTGTTAACTTTTTGAAAATATATCATGGAAAAGTGTTGGTGTGTTTGAAAGATGTTATTTTGAAAATGATTTTGAGCAAGAAACTATGAATGTTCTACCTACTCAAAAATTCTTTGTTCATTTCTTCCTCCTTTAGATATTGCTACCTTACCATTGATTGATAAGAAGCCCTATCATTGAATGTGAAGGGACAGGCGTGGGTCATTGTATAGTCATAGAATGCAATGTTGTAAGATACTTTAGCAAGTTTTGTAAGGGGCTAATATCATCTATGAAGGCAAAATTTGGAGGGTCATCAAGGGAATATGATATTGTATTTGATTGTTTTTTGCTAAAGTATCTCACATGCGAAACTTGACTATTTTTTCTCAAGGCAACCAGTGAAGTTAACCTTAGAGGTACAATAGTGCGAAGTGTTTGTTTTCATGCTTTTGTTCTTGAATTAGGGTTTGCTACTTGTTGATTTTAGTCTTGTCATACAAACCCTAATAGCTAGCATTTAAATTGAAAGCGATAAATTGCGGAAATGTAAAGTTCTACGCTATTACATCATTTGGGGATGAGGATATAATTTACAGATGGGAAGATAAGAGAAATTAAACCTAATTACTATTACAACCATATTGAAATTTAATAATAATGTACAAGAACGAATAAATATATAAGAATGTATAAATAGAAAAGAAAATTGGTTTTTTGTTTGTTTTTATTAAGAAAAAGGTTTTGACCTAATTAAATAAAAAGAAAGTAATTAAATTAAGAAAATTAAACCTAAGTTAATTAAGAAAAGAAATTGGATTTGATTAAAGAAACAAGTTTTTTAGGGTTTTATGAAAAGGTTTTAATATCAATTTTAATATAAAAAAAGAAAATAAACCTAAGTCTAATATTTATTTAATTTTAAGAAAAGAAATTGAATTTAATAAGAAAAATGTTTTTTTTTGTCTGTTTTGTTTTTAAAGGAATAAAATCTAAGTATAAAATATAAATAATAATAAATGTTTTTTGTTTTTTTTATTAATAAAAAAATAAAATTATAATAATAAAGCAAAAGAATAAAATAAAATACAAAAAATTTAAGTCAGGGGTGTGAAAACAGTTTAAGGTGTAAGTGAGCAAAAAAACAGATTTGTTAGGCCCAATATGATTTTTTGTTTGGAATCAGAAGAAAAAAAACAAAAACAATGGACAGCATGGCAAAGTGTAATGGGGGGGGGGGGGGGGGGGGCTAATCAGAAAAATAACACTAGGCCCAATGGAATGGAGGCCCAAGCACGCTGGTTGTGAAAAAGAAAAACAATGAAAATGTTTTAGGAAAAAGGGCAGCGCTGGGGCTCGAACCCAGGCCTTTAGCAATAACGTGTGCTCTCTATCACTGGGGTGGCTATACATCCGTGTCTTATATCAAAGCATAAATATATATTACAAAATTAGTTCTAATGATAACCTTTATCTTCTTCCTCGCACCAGCCGGAGCCCCTGCAACTTATTTATTTCTCAACCATTCTCAAAAGTATGAACATCAAACTTGTTAGAAATTTCACCACAAGTCCAGGAATGCAAATAACTTAAATAATGGCTCAAAGATGAGCGCGGATTTTAACTACTACCAATTCTAACCTAATTTTTTCAGAAAGTTCAAACTTAAAATTCTCACTACTCAAGCAATATAAATGAATTCTAAGGACCTGATCAGCTTCAATGCAATGATGTCTACATTTTATCTTTGAAAATTGAAAGCTAACAATGCCTATATGAAGAGATGGAAAATCAGAAAACTTACCTCAAAACTGGATTTCGTGTTTTGAGTTTGAGCTTGCTTCAAGGTGTTTTAATGGCATGGTTAGCTTCCTTGAACCTCCAGCAAGCTATTCCAACGGTTACCTTGAGCTGAGAGTGATTGAACTGTTCTAGAGAAGTCTAAGTTCAAACCTCTGTTTTTGAAATGGAAGATGGTAATGGAGGTGTTACAGAACTGTAACAGGGATTAGGATAGCTTCTATATTAAGTAAGGAAGCTTTGTTAATGGTTTGGCCAAGAAACACACGAGTAGATTTTGAGTTGGGTGTTCAATGTAAGAAATGACACAAAATTGGAGGTTTTGTGCAATTTATGGCTTGAGGGAATTTGAGGGTGTTTAAGTACTTATAATCTTGTGACTTAGCTCATAAATAATTTCTCTATTTATAAGCAAAAGGTTTCTACTATTCAAGTTGATCTGAATTCAAAATCCATGTTTAAGCTCAATATGTGATTTTCTTGACAAAACAAGTTTATGTGCCTTGTACCTTTGTTCATAGAGTTGTTAACCATTTTAAACACAATTCTTATGACTTTGTAGATGGAGTGTAATCAGAGCAAACAAGTTATGAGCTTAATTCATTGACTTTGTGCATAAAGCTTTCTTTTCAAGAATGAATATGTTACTTACTTCCCAAAATGGCAAATTGCTTTGGACAATGCTTGAATCACTTGGATAAGGGCTCAATCAATTATGTAAAACATTAATTATGGAGTGAAACATAAGTTAGAGTCCTGAAAAGAAAAGATTATGTAGTATGACTAGAGATTTGATCCATTGTTCTTCATAATTCTGCCTTGTAAATCAAGAATGAAACCTTAACTTTATCTCTTCGTTTCTCCTAGCTCAAAAATGATCTTAATGAGTTCTTGAACATTTTGGAATGCTTGTAACATCTTCTAAAACCTTCATGTTTTCCATTTTTTAATAATCCAATTTGAAATATGTGAAAAGTTGTCATGAAGTTGGTACCAAAACTCTAACTAACTAGGTCAAATTTTCACTAAGTGTTTTAAGAAAAAGTTCATGACTTTATGGCCTTATAACTCAAAATCTAAACATTTTTTGGACATGAGCCCTCTAATTCAAGTTTGTATAATTCATCAAGATCTACAACTTTTATATTGAAATTTTTCCTTGAATCAACTTGCATCATGGTGATAAATTGGCATGAAGTCATGAAGAAAAGCATGTATAAAACACTAAATATTTTTTTCTAAGTCTTAGAAATTTTGACTTTTCAAGACGAAATTTGACTTTTTGATTTTATTGATGATCAAGATTCATATTTTGAGATGTCTTGATGAAATTTGATCTTTGAAACTTTATTTTTTTAAAAAAAATCAAAGTTTGACTTTCCAGTGTACAGTTGACTTTTTAATCAATTGACCAAATTTCAACTATCAATTGATTTTGAGGAATTAATTGAACCATGAAATTAGGTCAATATGATTCATTTGAATCCTTGTTATCATGTTTCAAACCAATAAGTCATGTATTAGGTCAAAAGTCATAAATCAAGTCTTCTTAGTCAAAACCCTAATTTTAACCATTTTTCCCTTTTGATTGATCTGATCAATTTTCTTGGGGAATTGTCATCCAAACTTGATCAATTGATACACATGAGTTCAAAATGTTGACATGGGCCAAAAATATTTAAGTTTGACTGTAAGTTTATAACAATTTACTTTTTACCCAATATAGTTGATTTTAGGTCATCTGATCAATTGATTGAGCAAACTTGAACTACAAGACATGAAACTTGACATGAGAAATATTGAAGTTCCTTAATGATCCATGAAAGTAATATGAGGCATTAAAATTCCAATTGTCCTTGTGAAAACTCATACCCTAATTTGAGGTATCAGTGTTGAGGAAGTGTCTTGTCCTAGCCAATCCTTGTGCAAGCTTGAACTATTGAAGATCTTATGGGAAATGTATTGAGAAATGAGAGGGAAAATTTTAGGGTATAATAGCTTCCCCTGTTCAATCTTCTTAAACCTTAAGAGTTAAATTGGCAGGTCCGTCATTCGTGACTTGAAGGTGAAAGATGATTGAAAACTAAAGTGCCCAGAAATTTGCACTCGATGATGTGTTAGTTGATTATGTCAAGAATGGGCTTAAAGATTCCATTTGGAGAAATGATGATGAGTTTGTCGGAGATGGACTTATAGATGCCATCCAGAGTGATTGTTGGTAGAAACTAGAAAAAGTATCAGACTAAATCCTTGGTTGATTTATACTAAAATTGTAGATGTCTTTTACCTATCTTTAATTGGGAGAAATAAATCTAATCAGAAGAGATCTTGTGATGGTGACTTTATTGGGGAAACAAATATAACCATAAGAGGCCTTTTGGTTGCCTATTATTAACTGATATAAGTAAAGCCATCCAGAAGAGGACTGTTGATTGCATATCATTAACTGGAAAAGTAAATCTATCCAGAAGAGGACTTTTACTTTGCCGACTGATTTTTCCTGCAAGGAAGAGGGTTAGTTGCATGCAGAAGTATGCATGGCGTAATAATTTTGTCAAAATAAATGAGATTATGTTGTATGCATTTTTTATGTATATATTAAGGTATATGAATATCAAATATTTTTGAAGCGTATCCTTGTCTGGAAAATAAATACTTGACAAATGATGGGGAGTTTTGGGAAGTTAAACCCCATATTACTATTGGGGATGAAGAGTATGTGCATCTTCAAACCTTGTTTAGAGTGTTTCCGCTGAGGATTCCTGCTTAGTTGTTTGAGGAGAATCCTGCTGGGGAACATTGACTTTGCTTGAGAAAACTATGCGGGGAGTGTTGATTTCTACTTCGGGAATAGAAGTTCAGGAGTTTTAGTTGTCCATTTCTCTACTGGGGAATCATCTCTTGACTGGGATAATGAAAGTTAGTTGTTATCTGGTCAAAATACAGGCTTCATAGAAACTTGCTGGGGATAATAAAGTTAAATGTTAACTGGTCGGATTCCAGGCTTCGCAACAACTTACTGGGGAATATGAAATTAAACTGTTATCTGGTCAGATTCCAGGCTTCGCAGAAAATTTAAGTTAAACTTTTATCTGGTCAGATTCCAGGCTTCGCAATAACTTAGATGAAATTAACTGTTATCTGGTCGGATTCCAGGCTTCGCAGTTACTTTCTTGAAAGAATGAAATTGAACATCTATCTGGTCGGATTCCAGGCTTCACATAAAATTGAAGTTAATTGTTATTTGGACGGATTCCAGGCTTTGCAGTAACTTATAGTAATGACTTCGTTGGGGATTGTAATGACCCTTCTGGGGATTAAGGGGTTTCATCCATTGATTTGTAATAGTCTGAGAGGCAAACTCAAACTGGGGAATTTGTAGTTTTATTAGGGAAATAAACCCTGTTGAAGAGACTATTTGACGACCTAGTGGGGAGGTGAATTCTTTCATGCAAGGTTCATTTTTTAGTTAAGGCCACACTCAGCTGGGGAGAGGAATTTCAGGAAATTAGAACTTCGGATAGAGACTGTATGAATTCAACTATGTGGGGATAATCTTTTTGAAGTGATCTTGTGAGGATATCCGTGAATTTGGCCTTGTGGGGATTTGTGGACAGCTTGAACTCCATCTTCTCCTGGAGTCCTTAGTAAACATTGATCAGAGTGACAAATCTTTTACTGATAGACAATAACGATGAGATAATGGGACATAGTCGTACGCTTTAATATCTAACTTTTTCATGGACCGTCTTTTTAGATTTTCAGTCCAACGGGATGCCATTCTTTGCCCAAGCCTCCTTTTCAGGTTTTCGACTTGCCGGGTGTATAATCTTTTGTTCATATCCCTAATTTTTTCCTGAACTTTTTGGTTCGCCGGGATGCCCTTACTTTTGCCTAGGTATGTCAACCTAGTGGGTCTCTTTTCATGCATAGTATTTTCTGACTATTTACGCATTCATAGGGTGTGGAGAATTGTCACTGACTATGGTAGTAAGTGTCGTAGAAATGTCATAAATTATTTGCTCGATCGGGCATGACCTTTCATATGTGGGAGCCTGCTTGCCCCTAGGGTTAGTCTGGTGCACTTTGATGTATGAAGTTTTGATCACATTTCTGGTAGTCTTGAACTTCCTAGGTATCTTTTTATAAGAACTATCATGGAAGAATCCAAAGACATGATATTGACACCATCTGATACTACTGGAACAGACAAGCAATTTGGTGGTACCCAAGATTTTAAATCTCTGTATTTTCTAAGAACTGTCATGGAAGGATTCGAAGACATGATACTGACACCATCTGCCACAGGCAAGCAATTTGATGGTATTAGAGATCTTTTTATTCAAATCTCAGTATTTTCTAAGAACTATCATGGAAGGATCCGAGGACATGATACTGACACCATCTGATACTACTGGTATAGGCAAGCAATTTGGTGGTAGAAGAGGTCTTCATAGTGGATTTTGTTCAAGTCCATGATAAATGTAACATTTCCCTTTAGTGATTTGGATGGAGATCTACCCCCGGTTATTCAACACTTCTTGAGAGATTCTTTGAATCTCGACTTGACTGCCCCAGATGTATTGGAAAATGATCATGTCATGCCGCTTGATTATGAGATATTTGTCAATGGAAACATCTTTCCATTTTGAAGTGATCCTGTTTATTGAGAGATTTTTCGTTCATTGGATATTCGTCGTACGAATTTCTCCGTTGTCGAACAATTGGCCATATGCAAACAGTGGTATTCAATCAATGCAAAGTTTATGTCTGTCTCGAGAAAAAATTTGAAAAACGCACTATTAAAGGGCAACAAAAATTTGTAAGAATATGAATTTAACTCAGGATCTATAATAAACCTTACAGGAGTCAGGATACCTTTTGTAGCAGCATGCTTTCGAACTAAACTATGCTTCAATTAGGACTTTTTAAAGAGTTGTAACATTACCTGGTTCACGGTTTAAGAAACAAAGGATAAGGATCAAAGTTTATTTGTCCCCAACCTGTTCTCCATGATGTTCTCCATTCCTATACTCAGTTAATTGCGCGTTTATCTCCCTATATAACTGGGAACGATATCTTCATGATGGTTAATTTTATTTGAGAAGGCAGTCATTTTTGTTACATTTCTCATGTTGTTGAGGATTTGTAGTGACCTCTTTTTTCGATCTACTATCCCTAATTTTTTCCTGACTGCTCTTGTTTTGAGACTACAGCCAGCGGGATGCCCTACTTTTTCTTAAGTCTCTTTCATAGGTTTTGACCTAGTGGGTTGTTCTTTGAGAGGTAAACACTGTCTATTTCATTGGGAACCAACACCATATTTTGACTTAGAAGTATGTTTGTGTATGAAGTGAAAGCTTATGACTGAACGCGTATTTGAATTAACTGAGAAACTCCCTTCCCCACGTTATGATTAAAGGTTTCAGTTTGTGTGAAAAAGGAAACTCCTACTTCTTTGGATCAAAGGGGTTGACTAGGGATTATCTTCCTTATAACTCCATTGTTTAGGGTTTGAAACACCACTGTGATACGGTGGGAGAACTGACTTGGTGTTTTGCGTTTTGATCGCATTTGTGCGGATAGCAAGAGTCGCCACCGACTTTTCTTTTATCTAAAAGGAAAGGTAAAAAAGCACAGGAAAGACCTTTCGAGATTATTTCTCAGGTTCGGGGGATAGATTATGAAAAGGGAAGGTATTAGCACCCTTTTTATCCATGGTTTTCCATGGGCTCTTAGTTACTCGTTTAGATAACTTGCTTTTGTTTGACAGTGTGCTTGTGGTGTGAGCGTTGAAAGTGTTTTGAAAAATCTATTTGTAATGGTTCTCGTTTCTATAAGAACGCATACAAAGTTTTGTTTCGAAAGATGGTTCAAAGATGTGTTTATGGATTGTGTTTTAGAAAGTGTTTTGAAAAGTTGTTTTGCAATGTTTCTCGTCTCTATAAGAACATATACAAAATGTTTTATCTTTTTTGAAAATGTTTTGAGATGAAAGTGTCGGTGTAAAAAAAGGTTTTTTATCGTGAGCAAGTGAGTAACTAGGAGCGAATCTACCTACTCGAAAGGTCTTAAATGTTATTTTCTTTCTCCTTTAGATGTTACTATCTTACCATTGATTTGGTAAGAATCCCCATCGTTGGATGTGAAGGGACAGGCACAGGTCAATTTTACAGTCATCGAAAGCAACTTATGAGACGCTTTAGCAATTTTTCGTAAGGGACTAGATCGTTTTATCGAAGGCAACGTCGAGGGTCATCGAGGGACTATGATCTTTTTTTATCGAAGGGTCATTGCTAAAATGTCCCATATTCGAGGGACATGATTGTATTTCTGAGGCAACGAGCGAGGTTACCCTAGAGGTCCGCGTGTGAAAAAGTGTGTTTGTTTCAAGTTAATTTTGTCTTTGAAATTAGGTTATCTAGAGATTGTTTTTCAAATCTTACCATACACGCCTAATTACTATACAGTATAAGGAAAATAATAAATTGCGAAAATGGAAATTCTACGCTATTACAGAGCTTTCGGGAATGGGGGTGAAATTTTTACAAATGGGGATGAGTCGAATGCGATTAAAAGTTCAAATAACAAACAATACAACCAAATCAAATTTTAACAATTAATTAAAATTATAACAGATTTATGAAGTAAAAATTAATTAATCAATGCAAAAATATGAAAATAAAATTCTAAGTATTTGTCTTAAAAGCTTGGAAAGAAAAGTAAAATTCTATTCTATTTAAAGAGGACATCTAACTAAAATAAATCAAGATGTATGTTTTTTTATATTTTAGCAATTTTTATAGTATAGGAATTAATAAATTAAAAAAAAGAAAAGTTTGACTAAATGATAAAATATTAACTAATAAAACTATTCACAAGTTTCTAATTTAAACTAACTAAGAGAAAAAAAATTAATTAATTTTTTAAAAAAAAAGTTGTATTTAAAATTAATTGAATCTTAAAAATAAAATAAAACTAAACCTAAACAAATCTTGTCATAAGGGTAAATAATTAGAAACAAAATGAAGAAAAGTCTTGGCAAGGTGTTGAACCCGGGTCACTTAAGTTATTAGAGATATGCTTTGCCATTGAACTAACGCCACTTGTCTGTTATAATTGAGTTTTTAAGTAATAGGTAAGGTGAAATGCTGATAATGAGACTGGGCCAAAAGGCCCACTGGGCCGACCCGGTTTGAGCTAGAAACAAAAGAAAAAAAATAGGGAAAACCCTAATGGTCACAGTGGCGCCGTTGATGATTTGTTGGAAGGGTAATGGATTAGCATTGTTATTGCAGGTGTTGTTAATGTCGATGCTGGAAACGAACAGATGGAGTATGTTGTAAGTGGTGTTCTGGTGGGTCGAATGGACGTGTGGGTTTGTTGAAGGTTGTCGCGAATGGAGATCGACAGAGAGAAAGGTTTGGATCTAAATCTGGTAGGTTTGAACACGAAATTGGAGTGTGTTCATGTATTATGGTTTACAACATTCATGATTGTTTATGGTTTTTTTTTGTTTTAATTCTTAATGTGTTTAAGAATTTTTTATGTTCTGTAGTGCTATTTGTAGCCGCTGACTGCAACCGGGTTTTGGTATTTGTAGATACCTTTTTAGAGTTCTGTTGATTCTTGGAATTAGTGGAAGCGGTATTGACATTTTCCTCAATGTTGGTTTTGGCGTGCAAGCATCTTTTCCTACTTCCAAATATGGTCCTATGGATTTTTCTCCTTTTGAGCTCTCCCCTTTATGGTCACTTGTTTGCTTACCAACAGAAACCTTATGATAAGTAGTTAAATTACTCTCTTCTTGGAGTCGCAACATGGTTCATCATCTTTCATATTGGCAGAAATCACGCTAGTAACTACTGTAAGTTTTCCTCCTTGGCTTTATCATTTTCCTTTATGTTGCTAGTGATGCTTACTTGTTGATTATTTGATTCGAGAGCCCTATCTTCAACATTCGCTGACATCTTTGGCATATTGCAGCTTCACTAAAAATCACATAAGGTATCTACAGTAACGGTTCTACCAGCCTTGATTTTAGGCATGAAAGGAGATAGAGTGCAAGAGAGACAGGAGGGACTGATGGTGTCCATGGGAAAAGGTAAGTTTTTTTTTTTGAGTTTACTGTATAACTTCTTCCTTTTTTTATTTATTTTTTATGCTCAAACAGTTACAAAAAGGACATCGAAGCAGTAGCGTAAAGAAAGTTCAAAAATTAATCAAAGCAAAGCAAAGTGGCAATATGCTTATGAAATCAGGAAGCGAGACTTACATGATTGGAGTTTTATGAACAATCCCTTTGAACTTTTTATGCTGCTGCCTCTGTCCGCTTTTAGTTCCTCAATCGTTCTCGTCGTTGGCTTTCGTTTGACATGGAAGTCTCCTTTGTAAACTTTCCTTCTTTCTCCTTTTTAGATTCTGAAGGGATATGTGAGGAAAATGATGATGATGAGGATGTTTTTTGGTGATGGTTGTTGTTGAAACAAAGAACTTATGTGATGATTGTTTTTGTATTTTTAGTGATATTGTTGTTGAAACAAAAAACTCTGATGATTTTGTGTTTTTGGTGATGGTTGCTGTTGAAACAAAAAAAAAACTCTGCTGATTTTGTGTTTTTGGTGATGTTGATGTTGTTGTCTCCGCCCCTGTTTTTGATGCTTTTGTCCCTTTTTATCATAATAGTGTGATAACATTTTGGGGGGAAATGTTTGGCCAGTTTGAACACTTGAGGCATGCTGCAGTTATATCTTTATTGCTGCAGATTTTATGTTGCTTATTTTATGAAATTGTTGGGTTGTTTTGTTAGCAGATTTGGGCAGCAATGCAGGACTTTTCTCTTTATCTTATTTGTTGTATTTGTGAACCAAAAGACATGTTTTATGATGAGCATATTTATTTGGGCCGATGATAGGACAAAATTGAGGCTTTTGTTGGGCTTTAATCTTTGATTTGTGATGCTGCTAACTTGTATTTTCCCATTGTGATTTCATTTAAACCACCCCTTTTCTTTTTGTGAAACGAGATTTATCTTTGTGATTTGCAAATGGAAAAGAAAGTCCATGATTGAAATTGATTTGTATGAGGCTTTGAGCTTTAACACATGACTTCTTAATTTTCTGATTCCAAGCATAACCCTTATGATGAGAAAAAATCCATCTTAAACAAATAGTTCCTGAATTTTTCACATGTTAATTTTATTTTCTTTCCCTTGTTTCAGGTGCAACTGAGAACTGGGTGATCAAGTTTGAAAGACAATGCGTTTCTTGAAGATGAAGTGAACAAAGAAACATTATTTATTTCCTTTTCCTTTTGTAAACAAGACAAAATGTGATTTGTATCTTAAATTGTAATCCTCTTTGAAGTATATTCTGAAATTGTTTTTTTTTTGTAACATAAATCAATGGAAACTTGAAGTTTTTTTGAAAACTTGGATGATGACCGTTGAATTGGAATTGAATTTTTGAGTTTCGGATAAATCCTTCTGGGTTATTGAATACTTGATACAAACTATTTATTGAAAATAAATTTGAGCTTGAAATGATGCTGATTTGTATGGCTCAACATTGTCCACCTGAATGCAATTTAATTTTGAAGGCGGATATTTCAAACGTGATTAGCCCGAAATCTCAAATGATGGATGCAACTGAATCCTTGAACCATTCTTAAAAGAGCCAACAATTCTTCGAGAACATTAATCAAAAATCCACTTTAATTCAAATAATCACCAATGCTTCAAACACCCATGACTTGAACTAGTCAACAACCATCCAATAAATCCCGCACCTAACATTCTATACCATGAATGATCTCATCATAAAAACAAAAGTCTTGAGGAAATAATTAGGACAAGAACTAAACTTAGGAGTTATGAACATTCTAAGTCACAAAATGACCCATAGCATTTTCACCAATTTTCCATAGCCTTTTAAGCATATTTCGGCCTAGATCCTTGAAGAGAATTTGTTGATGACATCACTTAGGAAAATATGCAAAAACAATCATCTCAAGGTCTTGTAATTTGAAGAAATAACGATCAGATGGCCGTTACTTGAAATTAGGTCAAAATTTAAAATGCGACTTCTAACGCATTCGTATTTTGGTGATCTTCTACGCGTAATCAGCTCTTGACTTGTGAAGAGAAATTTGAGGTGGCAACGGGGAGAATCATACGTAAGGAAAACCGCTCAAAAACAAATGAATAATGAAGAAGTTACAATCGTTTGAATTTGTTCTCGTCAAAAGGATTGATTTTGGGGTTGCTGTAGACATTTTCAGTCATCTGAACCATTGGTTGAGCAAACTTGTACTGCGAGGTTTCAAAACTGGTTTAAACGACTCTGAGGAGATATGAAGACCTATGAAAATCATTTGAAACCTTGAGGGCTTAATTTTATTTGAGAAGCGCCAAACCCTAATTGTTGATTGTTTGCCAAGGAAAAGAATCTGCTTGATCAACTTTTGAGCCAAATTGAGTGTTTGAGGAAAACTGGGATAGCATCTTGAACGGAAAATGGGAGGGAAAATTTTGGGGTAATACAACCACCTATACATCGCTAGCAAGGTCTGTCCTAATGCATACTGTATGAGATTATGGTATTATTTTCGTCATCCTCCCTCTAAATGCTTAAGGCTTGTAATAGAGAGTGGAATGTCATACAAAAAAGAGGTAAAAGCATAATTCTAGTATAGTGAAAATGAATGGATTAACTCAAGATAAACATATGCAATGCATTAGTGAGAATAACCAAAGTCTGACATAGAGAGAAGTTTTTAAGCAAACAAAGAAATTACAACTAAAAATTCAAATGAACAAAAATTTCTCCGCCTAAATTTGTTACTTCAAATGGTGTGTCTTTGAGGGGTGACAGAAAAACTCAATTTGACCATCTTGTGTGAATTCCAATACTTCTTCGTCGATCAGGTCCTGAATCTTGTTTTTCGACGCCCAACAATGGCTAGTGGCATGGCCGCAGCTGTTGGAATAGTAAGCGCACCTTTCATTATGTTTGTAACGAGGAGAAGAAATATTAGGTTTTTGAGGAGGCTCCCTCAATGCAACCAGCTTGGCTTCTAACACATGATGAAATGCTTGATCAAGGACATGTTGAGCTCGGTCAACTATCTTTTGGGCATATCTTGCTTATGCTGGCTACCCCATTGTTTTTGGCGAGGTTGTTGTTGGACTCGCGGTGTAGTAGCCATTTTGAAAGGTTTTCTCTCGACCAAACCAACTTCTTCTCTCATTGGAGGCTGATTAATGACTTGATCCCCATCCTCGACTATTTTTTTCATATGGTTGCATCCATCTTGATGAAGCTTGTTGATGAGAATTCTTAACTCTTCTTATCTGCGAGCTAAGTTTTGGATAAGATCCATCTGTCCCAACATTTGGATTCTCATTGTTGCTATCTCTGCTTGCAATTGCTTCAACTGGCCATCCTTGTCGTCTTCTAGATTCTTCTTGGTGATGCTCTCAATGAGGAGTTACTTCACTTCTTCTTTCCCCTTGGATAAATTGAGGAACAAATCTTGAAGGTGATCATTTTGGATCTGAAGATCTTGGACAGTCTGCTCGAGAGCCACTTTTACTGAAATAAATAGCAAGCCGATGAGAAAACCTGTATGGGGAAAACCTGTTATGATATGATGCATGATATGTGGATACAATGTTTCCAAGGATCTCGTGGGGTAAACACAATAAAATATTAGAAGTTTAACTTTAATTACAACTTTGATTGAAGAACTTTGTATCATTGAATGTCCTTCTATGAGAATGAAGCTCACCATGTAAAGTGGGTCATAGCCCTTGACTCAAGTTATCGTGCTTTGGTCTTTGACCGTATTTGGCTAGAGGAAAATAAATCCTATTTCCCCTTGATAGACGTCTGGTTCAATATAACCTTGCATCACAAAACCTTGAGTTCCTTGAAATGGTTATTGAAAATTTTATGGTATGATGTCATGATGTTATGTGAAAAAAAACATATACAAGCAAAGCAAACAAGTCCTTAGGTTTAGGCTTGCATGGAGTTCTTAGTTAAGTACCCTCTTGAAGTTTAGTTGGTTCAACCTGTCTTAGAAAGTAATCGGGTTCTAGGGAATCTCAATATCATTGATCTTTCTTCATCGTGCATTGTTTCAGCGCAAGCCTCTTTATTGGCGACCAAAATATCCCAAAATTATGATCTCAATAAATGTAGTATCGAGTATCAACCAACTTCATACTGCACCAAATCCGGCTACCTCACTACTTCCTAATGGCAAATTTGTTCAATTAAAGGTTCTAAGGTTCGTTACTGCTTCATGACACCACACGGCGGCCCCATATTCTCCTTAATTCGCCATAAGGGATACCGGTACCCACAAATGATCCACACTAACATAGCTTTTGTCTCAACCATATCGGTATGCGCTGTACAATCTCCATAGTTTTTTCTATTTACCTAATGGTGTTCCCAGATCCGGGTAGAGTATCAATTCAAGCCCAAACAAGGACCCAAAATGTAAAGCAAACAAATCAAATAATGAAAGCAATTAAATGTGATCTAGCTCAAAGGTAACCCCACTTTTAAATATCTCCCCAGCAGAGTCGCCAGTTCTGTTCTACAGTGGGAGAACTGACTTGGGTGTTTTGTGTTTTATCATAATTGTTGCGGATAGCAAGAGTCGCCACCGACTTTTCTTTTATCCAATAAAGGAAAGGTTGAAAAGAACATGAAATAACTTTTGAGAATTTCTGGAGTTCGGGGTAACTTATGAAAAGGGAAGTTGTTAGCACCTTTTTCATCTGTAGTTATCTACGGGATCTTAGTTGCTAGCTTACTTTGAAATGCTTTGTTTGAAATGTGTTTGTCATGGATTTTGAAAGTATTTTTGAAAAGTGCCTTCGTTTATGCGAACTTTGTAATGATTCTCGTCTCTATAAGAATCCATACAAAGTGTTAACTTTTTGAAAATATTCCATGGAAAAGTGTTGGTGTGTTTGAAAGATGTTGTTTTGAAAATGATTGTGAGCAAGCAACTATGAACTTTCTACCTACTCAAAAAGTATTTGTTCATTTCTTCCTCCTTTAGATATTGCTACCTGGTTGTGACAGGGAGGCCCAAGCACGCTGGTTGTGACAAAAAGGGCAGCGCTAGGGCTCGAACTCAGGCCCTTAGCAATAATGTGCACGCTCTCTACCACTGGAATAACCATATGTAACGCCCGTAATTTAATTAATTATTTAATTAAATTATTTTTAGATTATTTGTGAAGTTGTGTTATGATGATAGTTGATGTGTTGTTGTTATTGGCTTTAATTATTCTATTAAGTTGTGGAATGATATTAGAATAATAATATTATTTGATGTGGGCTTGTTTGAAAGAATAAAAGTAGTAGAAAGGGGGAGTGTAGGAGTCTTAAGCCCATTAAGGAATAATAAGAATTATAGGGTTATTATATTAGTTTTTAGAAATAATAAGGAAAAAGAAGAAGCTGTAAGAAGAGAAGGAAATAAGGGTTGGAAGAAGAGAAAGAGAACGTAAAAGTTGCAGAAAAGGAGGAATAGAGGCAGAACGGAATTCGATCGGAAAAGTCGTAGAGAAACCTTCAATCCAAGGTAAGGGTGGGGTTCTGACTCTATAATAGGGTTTATGATGAGTAGTATGTGGGATTAGATGTGAAAATGTTGTCTTGTTCATGATTTGAATGTATATGTTGTTGTATGATGAAGATCAATGATTTAGAGATGAATAATGATACCCTAACGCTGTATAATTGATGTAGAAACATATGATTATTATAATTGATGATTACCTATGATTAGAGGATGTTTTTAGGGCATAAAGCATGGAAGCCATAGTGAAAACACAATGAAATCACAGAAAATATTCATGACAGAATAGTATGTGTCGATCCCAAAAGCCATGCATCGATACATGAAGGCTTTTAGACTCAGGATGAGTCGATATGAAGAAGCCATGCATCGATACATGCAGGATTTTAGACTCAGGATGAGTCGATACATAGGACTATGCATCGATACATGCAGTGGTGCAGACTCAGTATAAGTCGACTCAAGAGGATTACACATTGACTCATGCAGCGTGTTAGCCCAGTACGCATCGACTCAAGACGTTATGCATTGACTCATGTAGTCTGATTTTTGACAGATTTGTTTCCGAAGGCTGTAACTTGAGTTTCCGGACTCCGTTTGAGGTGTCGTTCAAAGCATTAGATAGCTAACGCGATGAACTTCTTTCTTAAGGATTAAAATGAAGGATAAGAATAATGATCCTAGTAACCCAATTTAGTATTAGAGTTAGCTTCCCGCGTTAATCGCTATGATGATTTTGTGAAGAATGATGAGGATAAGACAATTATATATTATTGTTTGGTTTATAACAGTAAGATTAATGATGATAATGATGTAGTATTACAGAATTAATAATATATAGAGGTTCGTTAACTAGAGGTAAGCCTTATATGATTAATTAATTATAGGTAATATCATGTTCTAGGCCTATGGCCAACGTTGAAGGATTGTCGATCTGCCGTTGCGTTGTTGTCATGGCTGAGTTGCTGTGAATTATGCTAATAAATGATGTTGATGAATTATGTTGGTAAATTATGTTGATGAATTATGTTGATAAATGATGTTGATGAATGATGTTGATGAAGTATGTTGGTAAATGATGTTGATGAATGATGTTGATGAACTATGTTGGTAAATGATGTTGATGAATGATGTTGATGAATGATATTGAGATGCCTCTAATAATTGGCAGCTATTAAGATGTAGGCTTCTGGCCAGCAATGATATTGTGTTGAGATGTTGTTAATTATGGTTGTTGTTATTATATCATGAATGTGTCACATACATTGCATTTCAAGATGGAGTCGATGCTCGTTAAGATGGCCTGTATTGGCAAATATTAAGATGGAGGCTTATGCCTTGTTGATGCCTCTATTTATTGGCAATTATTTTGAGATGGGAGTTCTGCTCCAATCGTACCACATGCATTTGCATAGTATTGAGTCGCATTATATGATTGCATAAATAAGTTGTGTATTGATGCGGTAAATATGTATATTGTTGGTATTCAGTTGCGATTATTGTTGTTTATATGATGAGAAGTGGTGATGTTATATGATATAATTTAATATATTATTTATCATACATTTTATTATATTGTTAGATATCTCACCCCTTCTGTTTGAATGTTACCCTTACGTTGGTAACGTGCAGGTAATCCAAAGTGAATGAAGTATACCTTCGGTAGTTCGAGTCGGTGTCATTGCTCTGATACGTAACACTCGGGGGGATGAATGCTTGTTGCTTTTAGTCATTGATTATTTAAGTTGTTGAACTTTAATTAGTTTCTTGCTAAGTATGCATTATTTTGAAGTTGTTGTAATTGTTGGACAAATATGTTATTATGATTCTGCTCCGTAGATGTTCAAGTTGTTGAATTAAGAGATTAAATTATTATGCTGATAGTTCATCCAAAGTTTTAAAGTGTTATGTATCCACGTCGAATGCAATGTGTTTTTAAAGTTGAATTTGTGGCATCCTGATTCATTTGCATGAATTTGATGACTCTGATTTACATTTATAATTGCCAGGTAGAATTGGTATGTTACACTATATATCTGGTGTCTTATATCAAACCATAAATATATATTACAAAAACAGTTCTAATGATAAACTTCATCTTCTTCCTCGTGCCAGCCAGAGCCCCTGCAACTTATTCATTTCTCAACCATTCTCAAAAGTATGAACATCAAACTTGTTAGAAATTTCACCACAATTCAAGAAATGCAAATAACTTAAACAATGGCTCAAAGATGAGCACGAACTTTGACTAGTACCAATTCTAACCTAATTATCACTACTCAAGCAATATAAATGAATTCTAAGGACATGATCAGCTTCAGTGCAATGGTGTCTACATTTTATCTTTGAAAATGGAAAGCTAACAATGCGTATATGAAGAGATGGAAAATCAGAAAACTAACCTCAAAACTAGATTTCGTGTTTTGAGTTTGAGCTTGTTTTAAGGCATTTTAATGGCCTGGTTAGCTTCCTTAAACTTCCAACAAGCTATTCCATTGGTTACCTTGAGCTGAGAGTGCTTGAACTGTTCTAGAGAAGTCCAAGTGTAAACCTCTATTTTTGAAAATGGAAGATGGAGATGGAGGTGTTACAGAACTGTAAAAGGGATTGGGATAGCTTCTATATGAAGTAAGAAAGCTTTGTGAATGGTTTGGCTAAGAAACGCACGAGTATATTTTGAGTTGGGTGTTCAAAGTCAGAAATGACACATAAATGGAGATTTTGTGCAATTTTTGGCTTGAGGGAGTTTGAGGGTGTTTTAGTGCTTGTAATATCGTGTCTTAGCTCATAAATAGTATCTCTATTTATAAGAAAAAGGTTTGGAGTTCTCAAGTTGATCTGAATTCAAAATCCATGTTTAAGCTCAACATGTGATTTTCTTGACAAAACAAGTTTCCATACCTTGTACCTTTGTTCATAGAGTTGTTAACCAATTTAAACACAATGCCTCTGACTTTATATATGGATTGTAATCAGAACAAACAAGTTAGGAGCTCAATGCATTTACTTTGTGCATAAAGCTTTCTTTTCAAGAATGGATATGTTACTTTCTTCCCAAAATGGAAAATTACTTTGGACAATGCTTGAATCACTTGGATAAGGGCCCAATCAATTGTGTAAACCATTAATTATGGAGTGAAAACCAAGTTAGAGGCCTGCAAAGCAAATATTATGCAGCATGACTAGAGATTTTATCCATTGTTCTTCATAATTCTACCTTTTAAATCAAGAATGAAACCTTAACTTTATCTCTTCGATTCTCCTAGCTCAAAAATGATCTTAATGAGTTATTTGACATTGCGGAAAGCTTGTAACACCCTTTATAACCTTAATGTTTTTTTTTTGAAGAATCCAATTTGAACTATGTGAAAAGTTGTCATGAATTTGGTTCCAAAAAATATGCCTAACTAGGTCAAATTTTCACTAAGTGTTTTAAGAAAAAGTTCATGACTTTATGGCCTTATAACTCAAAATCTAAGCATTTTTTGGACATGAGCCCTATAATACGAGTTTGTAGAATTCATAAAGATATACAACTTTCATGTTGAAAGTTTTCCTTGAATCATCTTGCATCATGGTGAAAAATTGGCATGAAGTCATGAAGAAAAGCATGTATAAAACACTTTGAAAAATTTCTAAGTCTTAGAAATTTTGACTTTTCAAGATGAAATTTGACTTTTTGATTTTCTTGATGATCAAGATTCATATTTGACATATCTTGAAGAAATTTGATCTTTGAAACTTGATTTTGATCAAAAAATCAATGTTTGATTTTCTAGTGTATAGTTGACTTTTTCATCAGTTGACCAAATTTCAACTATCAATCAATTGATTTTGAGGAATAAATTGAACCATGAAATTAGTTCAATATGATGCATTTGAATCCTTGTTATCATATTTCAAACCAATAAGTCATGTATTAGGTCAAAAGTCATAAATCAAGCCTTCTTAGTTAAAGCCCTAATTTTGACCATTTTGCCCTTTTGATTGATCTGATCAATTTTCTTGGGGAATTGTTATCCAACTTTGATCAATTGATACATATGAGTTCAAAATGTTGATATGGGCAAAAAATCTTGAAGTTTGACTGTAAGTTGACAATAATTGACTTTTTATCCAATATAGTTGATTTTAGGTAATTTGATCAATTGACTGAGCAAACTTGAACTACAAGACTTGAAACTTGACATGAGCAATCTTGAAGGTCCACAATGATCCATGAAAGTCATATGAGGCATTAAAAGTCCAATTGTCCTTGTGAAAACTCAAACCCTAATTTGAGGTATCAGTGCTGAGGAAGTGTCTTTTCCTAGCCAATCCTTGTGCAAGCTTGAACTATTGAAGATCTTGTGGGAAATGTCTTTAGAAATGAGAGGGAAAATTTTGGGGTACAAAAGATCCAATTAAGTATATTTTTTAAAAGTGTGCTCTTACTGGGAGGGTTTCCCGTTGGCAGATGCTGTTGTCTGAATATGATATTAAATACTGTACTCAAAAGGCTATAAAAAGTAGTGTGTTGGCAGATTATCTTTCTCACCAACCAGTTGATGATTATCAGTCTGTTAAATATGATTTCCCTGATGAGGATGTGATGTTTTTGAAGATAAAAGATTGTGATGAACCTTTTCCTGGGGAAGGTCCTAATCTTGAATCTCGTTGGGGCATGGTGTTTGATGGAGTTGTGAACGCTTATGGGAAAGGAATTGGTTCTGTGATTATCAATCCCCATGGATCGCATATCCCATACAAGGTTGACATTTTATTGCACTAATAACATGGCATAGTATGAAGCTTGTATCATGGGTCTCAAGGAGGCTATAGATCTAAGAATAAAAATTCTCAATATGTATGGCAATTCATCTTTGGAAAAAATCAGATCAAAATGAGAATGGGATACTCGTCACCCTGGCTTGATTCCCTACAAAGACTATGCTAGAAGATTATTACCCTTCTTTAATAAATTTGAATTCCATCATATTCCCAGAGATGAAAATCATATGGCAGATGCTTTGACTACTTTGGCTTCTATGTATCAAGTAAATACTTAGAACGATGTGCCTCGTACCACAGTGCGACGTTTGGATAGATCCGCTCATGTGTTTGCAATAGAGGAAACGTAAAATGAAAATCCTTGGTATTTTGATATGAAGCATTTTCTCCAGACTCAGGAATACCCGACTGCTGCGTTAAACAAAGATAGAAAGACATTGAGAAGGTTGGAAAGCAGCGTTTTCCTCAATGAATATGTGCTATACAAAATAAATTATGACATGGTCTTGCTTAGATGCGTAGATAGACACGAATAAGACATGTTGATGCATGAAATCCATGAAGGTTCCTTTGGTTCTCATGCCAATGAACATTTGATGGCATAGAAGATACTTAGGGCAGGTTACTATTGGCTGACAATGGAATTTGATTGTTACAAATTTGCAAAGAAGTGCCACAAGTTCCAGATTTATGCTGACAAAATTCATGTGCCTCTGACACTTCTCAATTTTATTTGTTCCTCGTGGCCTTTCTCTATGTGGGGTATTGACATGATTGGAATGATTGAACCCAAGGCATCAAACAAACACCATTTTATCTTGGTGGCAAATGACTACTTCACCAAATGGGTGGAAGCAGCTTCATATGCTAATGTTACTTAGCAAGTGGTAGTATTCTTTATCAAGAATAATCTTATATATCGGTATGGTGTACCAAGCAGGATTATCACTGATAACAGCTCGAATCTAAATAACAAGATGATGACAGAACTTTGTAAAGAAATTAAGATTATGCATCACAATTCATCTCCCTACAGGCCAAAGATGAATGGGGTTGTTGAAACTGCTAATAAAAACATTAAGAAGATCATCCAGAAAATGGTTGTTACCTATAAAGATTGGCATGAGATGCTCCCTTTTTCTTTGCACGGGTATCGTACATCCTTCCGCACTTCAACAGGGGCAGCCCAATTCTCTCTTGTGTATGGTATGGAAGCAGTGCTCTCTGTTGAGGTTGAGATTCCCTCTTTACGCGTGATAATGGAAACCAAATTGTCAAAGGCTGGATGGATCCAGAACGGGTTTGACCAATTGAACTTGATTAAAGAAAAGAGAATGGCGGCCTTGTGTCATAGCCAGTTATACAAGAAGAGAATGAAGAAGTATTTTGATAATAAGTTCAAGCCTCGTGAATTCAGAGAAGGCGACCCCGTGCTCAGGAAGATCATGTCTTTTAACGTTGATTCTAGGGGAAAGTGGACTCCTAATTTTGAAGGCCCATATATTGTCAAGAAAGCCTTCTCTGGCGGTGCATTGATTCTTGAAACTATGGATGGCGAGGAGTTCCCACGTCCTATGAATGCTGATGTAGTCAAGAAATACTTCACCTAAAAGAAATGAAAGAACAACTCTCTAAGTCGAAAAGCTGAAAGGGTGGCTTAGGCAAAAAAGAGCGTATCGGTAGACTGAAAACCCGAAAGGGCAGTCTAGGCAAAAATATGAGACACAAACAGAATAAATTCTCCCACTAGGTTGAAAACCCACAAGGGAAACCTAGGTAAAAGTTAGGGATTTCTGGGCAAGTAACTGCGTCAGACAAGACTTGATCATTGAAGCAACAATCTTCTTGGACTCTCACCATAATTCAACAGAAGTCGCTTCTCAGGAATTCAAAGTTGTTAGGGAGAATAGTGGTCATTGTGTTTCAATGTATCTTTTCCAATGTATTAGCATTTTCCAAACTTTATAATCATCTATAGGGTCTCGCCATTCGCAGACTACCATTCTATTAATAAAGTTTGAGCTTTTATCCAATTCTTTGCAATTCTTATTTTATTCTGCTTACAAAGACTCCATTTATTATTGATAGTAATTTTCAAAACAAAGAGATTTAATAATAATTTTTTTAAAGAATTTACAAATTACCTTTTACTTTAGATTTTGTGATTCAAGAAAAAACAAAAATAGTGATTCCGAGGATGGACGAACTCTGAATGTTTTGGAAGTAGGTATTCCCCAGGAAAGTTCTTTCAGGTCGGTTTCGCTGATATGCGTATGATCTTCTTGTTGTTTCTAAAATAGTTAGAGATGATATCAATTGATGTATGGTACGGTGTTGGATTTGTGATCCCATTTTCCCCAGCCAGGTCTTGGTTCAGTTCTTCCTACAGGTTGATAATTTTGGTTTCGGGTTTACATGGTTTGAAACCTCTATCCCAGATTCCCCAAAGAGGTCTTCACTCATATGACGAAATTTCCTTCTCCCTTTGTGTGATGAGGTGGAATCATTTGCAAAAAATCTCCCTTTTGCAGTATTGGTATTATTGTTGTTGTTTGGCAACTAGACAAGGGCAATATCTTTTATAAGAAGTGTTGAAAAAAGTGTCAACTTTTTGGGTTTTCTCCCGTCAAGCGTTGGGTTTGATTTAAAATCCCCATAATTTTGATTTATTGTTGTATTGTTTGACTTCTTAAGTCCCCAAGTAAAGCTAAGATAATGTTTCTCTCTGAAAGTTGTTATCCCCATGTAGTTTCATGATTTCTCCACAGAGAAATTTATGTAATCATCACTCTTGATATTGAAGAATGTATTTTGGGATCCTCTCGACGATGTGGTATTGTCCTCCCCAATGAAGTCAACACGGGATCCCCAACTGATATCTTGGCGACATGGTTTTAATCTACCCTAATGAAGTCAGTATTATAGTCCCTTGTGGAAGTCAAGACGTTGAAGCATTGTTTCCCCCATTGAAGTCTGTGTGATGTTCCCTGGTGAAGCCTGAAGGAGGATGTTATATCCCTATATCTGTTTTAATTCACTATTTTAAATTGATTATTGTTGGATTATGTTTCTTCCCAGTGAAGTTAAGCCGTGAAATAGGAATTTGTTTCCTCAGTTGGTGCTTACTTTCTTGTGAAATTTTCCTCCTGGATGTGATTTAGCCGATTGTTGACTTTACCCAAGCTGGTTTTGTCTAGTCATCCCCAGTATTGCATGTCTGTTTTGTCAGCATATAGATAATAATATTCACACATTCATACATACATCATGCATAGCTGAATTTAACGATTCATTTCTCATCTGCATTCATTAATATTTTGTTGGCATGTTACCCTATTTTGCAGAGTTATGTTACCCTCTCTCCAATAGATTGTCGACCTTAAGCAGAAAATGTATATCATTTCAATTTCCCTACTAAGTTTTCTCCGTGGAAGAATTTTGCTTCAGTCCTTCCTATTCAGCTCATTATCTAGTTAGCTCTGTGTTTCCCTTTTGCGCTTGTTCCTCATTAGATGCTATCTTGGTTGATTGTATCGCTCCGGTTTATTTCTGGTTTGAATATGTGGTCCCCGACAACATTATTATTCTGATTTTCGTAGGCTATGAACTCTGGATTGAGGGTGTGCATTTATTTTGCACAAGAAGATTTTATCTTCTTAGTATGAATATATTGGAATTTCCTCAGAGAAGTCATATTTCTTTGCCTGAAGGGTTTCTTATAACAACAAGTGGAAGGTATCTTTATTTGAGCAACCTATACTTCCCTAGTAAGTCTGTTAGTTCCCCTAGAAAATTCATTTGCACTCCAATGGATGGTAGTCTCGTCATTATGGGAGATAGTTCGTTGTTGAGATTTTGTTACTCTAATGTATGGTAGTCTTGTTATTATGGGAGATAGTTAGTTGTTGAGATTTTGTTACTCCAATGGATGGTAGTCTCGTCATTATGGAAGATAGTTTGTTGTTGAGATTTCATTACTCTAATGGATGGTAGTCTTGTCATTATGGGGGATAGTTCGTTGTTGAGATTTTGTTACTCCAATGGATGGTAGTCTCGTCATTATGGGAGATAGTTCGTTGTTGAGATTTTTTTACTCCAATGGATGGTAGTCTCGTCATTATGGGAGATAGTTCGTTGTTGAGATTTTGTTACTCCAATGGATGGTAGTCTCGTCATTATGGGAGATAGTTCTTTGTTGAGATTTTGTTTCTCCAATGGATGGTAGTCTCATCATTATGGGAGATAGTTCATTGTTGAGATTTTGTTACTCCAATGGTTGGTAGTCTCGTCATTATGGGAGATAGTTCGTTGTTGAGATGTTGTTAATCCAATGGATGGTAGTCTCGTCATTATGGGAGATAGTTCATTTTTGAGATTTTGTTACTCCAATGGATGGTTGTCTCGTCATTATGGGAGATATTTCCTTGTTGAGATTTTGTTACTCCAATGGATGGTAGTCTCGTCATTATAAGAGATATTTTGTTGTCGAGATTTGTACTCTGATGGATGGTAGTCTCGTCATTATGGGAGATAGTTCGTCGTTGAGATTCATTTTTCTCTGAAGAATTCATTAGTTTCCAGTTGTAAGTACTGATCCTGATCATTTGTTGCCTACCCTAATATTGGCTTTTTTCTGGTATTATCCAACCATTTATTTCCCTTTGTGGGTCGACGTTACCTTTTTTGCTTTCTTCTCAGTGAGTGGATAGTTTACAGTTATCTGTCAATCACCGTTATCCTTTACTTTCTCTCCTCGATATTATAGTTGATATTTCTTTATCTACTCCTTGGGCTTTACCCCAATAGAGTCGAGTCTTCTGTTCAATAGTGATTTATTTTCCTGGTCGGACTTTCTTTTGATCCTTTATTTTCTGCTCCCCTAGTGGTGTCATGTGTCACCTTTGTATTTGTTTGTTTGCATGCACAATCATAAGCATTTCATGGAATATTAGGGCCCTAAATAGGGTTTGTTTTATATTTAAGTATCTTCAATCGCGTCGACATAAATATTTTAACCTTTGTATCTCTGGATAGAAGACACTTAAATAAAGGCATTGTACCCCAATTTTTCCCCCTATGATTCCTCTATCATCTCATATAAACTCAATCACAACAAGATCACACTAAGGTTTGGTTCTTCTCCCTATCCTTACATTTTCTCACGAGGAATCACCAAGCACCTTGGTTTGTATATTGTGGACGTCTATGTTTTGTATTGATTAACTTTTAACTAACAAATATAATGATTTTTTTCTCTAATTGATGATGCTATAAGTGAAAGCACAACACATTTCATCATGTTGATCTATATGTTTATAAGTTTATTTCCATGCCTCCTTTAATAAAAATTTATTGAGATTCAAGCCTCATCATTAAATATGCTTTAAATTAATACCATGACAAGGTCTATTATGATTTATCATCCCTCAATTTCTCAAAGAAAGTCAAAAGATGCAAGGGTTGATTGAAGAAGTTTGACCTAATTGGACAAATTCTTGATTCTTTGATCACAAGTACGTAACTCTATCAATCCTTAATATTTGTAGGTGGTTATTGTTTCTATGGGTTCTAATTATCATCCACAACAACCTCTATTCACATGGCAAAAGTTATTATGCAAGAAAGTTTGTCAAAATTGAAAAGGGTTTCCAAGTCATTTTGGGGCTTGAAGAGCTAGGGTTTTGAACTTCTAAGGAATATATCTTGCTCATATTTTGAGATTTTTTTAGTAATTCCAAATACATGATTCTCTATAAAGGGTTATCATCTAATCACTTCAAGAGTTTCAAGAAAATTTGGTGTGGAAGATGCCTAATGATGAAGAAAGATTACAAGTCTTCTAGATAGGAAATCTATTTTCCTTATGTGATTTCAAAAGATCATAACTTGTTCAATTTTTATCTCCTTGAGCCAATTAGTTTTTCACAATTATCTTAAGGAAGTTAACTTCAACTCTTATTTTATGCAAAAATCGTGAAAATGAGTGGAAGATTCCCTAAGACTTCAAAAGATTATGGGTCACCTCATGAATTTTCACAAATTTTACAAGGCTGTAACTTTTTCAATACTTGGTATTTTTGAGTGATTCAAGTTTCACAATCCTCTTTGGGAAGTATACTTCAAGCTAGCATCAATGATCAAAGATCAATTTTGGAGGAATGCCTTGTTTGAACTCAAAATGTTATATGTCACTTTTGAAGAAAAACCTAGAATTTTTCGAAGTACAAAAAGTCAACATCTTTTTCTCAACTTTGACTCATCATAACTTTTAGCTCAAGAACCCAATTGATCTCACTCTTTTCATATTGTAAATTTTGTGACCTTATCTTTCAAATGCTTCAAGAATCATGCCCTAAGACTCCTTGAGTTGTGAACACCATGGATTCAAAGATGGTACCTTAAAACTAAAGTTTTCTCCAAAGTCAGAATTTGAAATTCATATATGGCTTCTAATCACCAATTTAGCACACGTTTTTTATTTAAACATATTTAAAAAAGCTCCCAAAGTTTAATTAAGGATCAAAACACATGAATTGATTGAGTTTTGATGCACATGGGGTCAAACTTTTTCACTTTCGAGCTTGATCCGATTTCCCTCCAAACTTCAAATTTCCTCTTAATTCTTTGCACCATTCACTTACCTATAAATAGAGGACCTCACTCCTCTCATTTTCTAAAGTTTGAACAGCCAAAATCACTTTGTCAAACTCCCTTCATAACTCACTTTTTTGAGATTTCGAATTCCTCTTTTCTCCACTTTTGAATCCAATTTCTTCAATGATCCTCCATCCTTGAACTTCACTGAAGCTAATAGAAGAAGAATTAAGCCTTGATGTACCCTGAATCGTACTAGCATAGTCCATTTACAGAGCAAGTTCATCTGACATTATTCAGGTAGTTTAAGGCACCAAATCGTCTAACTCAAATTACTGGAATGGTTTATGATGTTCACTGATGCTTGCTGTTAACTTAATTTTGGTGAATCAATGTGTTTGATACTTCTATTTTCGATTTCAAAATTTTTAAAACATCTCGGATTTTTTCCAAATCGAGTAAGCTGTGTTTTATATAAATTTGGCGCGAGGGTATGGTTATGATCGTCTTAAAGAGACACATCTGATGATACCACTATGAGCGTCTAAATTTACAGATTTAAAAATCATGATTTTTCCTTAGTTGCAGGGTAGCTGGAGGTTGAAGATGACATGCGTGGCCTTTTCAACCAATGAGAGCAAGACAATTGAAATATTGTGATTGGTCTTACTTTCATGACTTCAGTTCACGCTTGTTGACCGTGGATCACCATATATAATCACTTTTGAGCCATCAGATGCGCCAACGTGTTTTTATGAACAGGATCCAACGCCTCACATTATTTCTGATTTATTTATTTTTACAAAATTTGTTTTAAATTTGTTTTAATTTTAAAAATTCATAACTCTCTTATTTTTTATCAAAAAATTAATTAAAAAAATACAAAAATACTTTGAATTATTTTTCTGATTTTGTGAATATTTTTTCATATTTTTATTTTAATGTTTGATATTTTTCATAATTTTTATTTTGTTTGCATCATTTTAATTATTTTTAAAATGCTTCTTGGCATTTTTTAAATTCTAAAAAATTTTATCAAGATCATTTTCTCTATTTCTGACTTTTCTGAAATTTTTCTAGAATTTTATTTTGGCTTCTACTATTTTGATGCTTTTTAACTTATTTGAGTGATTTTAATTAGTTTAAAAATACTTTTCTGTTTTAAAAAATTACCAAAAAATTTATAAAAATATTTGAAATCATTTTTGGCTTTTCTATGGTCTCTTCTAATTTTTCCTTGACAATTTGAATATAGTTTGCTATTTTGCCTTTTATTTCCATTAAAAAACAATTTTAAAAATCATTTTTCTTCTTTTATTTTTTCCATTAAATTCAATTTTTTTAATATATCCTGACTATGTGATTGTTGATCATGAACTTCATTAACATCATTAGATGTAGAATGTTGAGTTTAAATCTACAAAAATAGATGGATGATTTTAATGATAGTTTGATCAAAATATTTGATTCAAATACATCCCCTCCCTTTTCATCTTATCCCTTTCTTTCGTGTACTACATGTTGTTAGAGAATAATCTACATATCATTTCTCTAAACATATGGTACATAGATTGCTATTGGCCGACCTTAAAATATGTGCGACTTCTATATAAGTCCACTTACGATTGCTTAACATAACGCTAAATTTTGTCCCGATTCGAGAAATGGTCATTCGTGGCCCAAACCTATATTTGTAAGCCCAAGTATGTTTAATATGAAACCATTAATCAAATAATCTTGAGGTTCCTTGTTAGGAGGCTTTGGTCTCGTCAATCCTCTAATGGACTTTTATAAAATTTGGTCTAAGTGAATCATTTAAACTGCGTTGATCATTTGTTGGTGCCTTGAGAATTTGAAATGAATGATATACTTGATAAAAAGCAAATGAAACTTGTTGTTGAGAGGTTTTGATTTTATCAATCTTCTAATGAGTTTTCAAATGAAAGTTTCAAGATGGTCATTCAACTAACCTCTAATTTCTAACTCATTAAAAATTGACTTTTATTTCTATGCTTTTTACTTTATGCTTTTACATTAAGCACCATTTACCTTAGCATTTACATTTCATGCTATTTTCATCTTTGTTCATTTGAGCATTTATCTTTATGTCATTTTGTTTTACTCACTTGAGCTTTTCATTTTCTTTTTGAAGATACTTGTTGTACCCCAAAATTTGCCCTCCCTTTCTTCAGGAAACCATCTTGGATTTTTCAAAAGTTCCCCTGAAACAAATCCAAGTCCTGAGTTATCCTTTTGCCCAAGCAAGCCACTTACAAGAGCAAGATGATCTCACGAACTCCAGAAGCAACGCTTTTATCTTGAGAAAAACCAAATTCTAAGTACTTAGAATGTTTCTTTAAAATAAGTGTTTTTTTAGAAAAATTAGCGCTTCAGAACTTCTGGACCCATTCCAGATGAAAACGGTCAGAAGTTGCAAGCTTGGCTCAGCATGGTCAGAAGTTGGCTCTTCAGCAGCTACATCAGTTCAATCAGAAGTTGTAAACGTGGTTCAGAATGTAAGCCTCAAACAGAACATGCCCCTTCAGCAGTTACACAAGCCCAGTCAGAATTTGCTAAAGGAATGCAAGAGAAGCAGGGAAGTCTGAAGGCTCCTTCAGAACAGGTTGAAATCAGAAGATGAAAGATCAGAAGAGTGGGTGTTATACTGATACAGAATATCTAAGTCCAGATTGTCCAGAAGCAAATCCAAGGAACGTACCAGAAAACCAGGAGAATCTCCAGAACTTACTAAGACAACAGGTAGCCAAGGCCAGAGCATGGTTTACGCTGCTGATTCAACGCTGGTTTCCATTACCAGAATGTTGGTATTGACAGGTCTTGTCACCATTTAATGCCCATTAATGCTTCCAACCACTCCTGAGCATTCACGTGTGGCTTGGAAAACGCTTTTGCACAGATTCTGGCATGGGTCTTCACGCCACCGCCCACTTCAGAGGTCACTTCTCCCCAATCTACGCCTGCTGCTGCAACCTAGGCTGAAAGCTATCTGTATCACAACTTCCCAGGAAATTCTGTCAAAGAACAAATTCAAACTCTGTTGGCGCTTTAAATGTTCAAGGCATCCACAAGGATTTTGCCTATAAATAGAGAGTCTTCACCACTGCCAAAGACGTTCAAGAAAAGAAACAGAAAATTGCTAAAAGAGAAACAGAACTCCTAGCAACAAAGCATTCTGAAACTCTGCCAAAATCTCCAGCTTTGTTTCATAACTTTGAGTTTCTGACCTTCAACTTCATCAAATATCCAGTTCTTTTCTGTAAACCAAAAACACTCTTTCCAAACTTTTGAACCTACACACGTATACACCTTTACTTCCCCTTTTCAAAATCTGTCCAGAACACCACTAAAACCAGAACCAAAAGCTAAACTTTCACTCACCAACTTTTCCAAACAGTCAGGTAAGCACCTGCTGACCCTCATCACACTGTTAAGCATCATCAGCTGTGCATATTCAAGTAACATAATGTAAATATTCATGTTATTGCTGTTTATGTTCTGAGGATTTTCATACCTCAGAACGTTCTGAGCCAGTATAGGACTTGCCTGTGACCTTGGTGATTCTGACCTCTGAAACATTTTTGCTATTTGCTGGATCTGTTCCAAATATGTTTCCTGTTTTGTGGAATAACAACAGAATTGCAGATGTTCTGATTAGTACAGGGAAAAGCCAAGTGCTGACTTTGACGTTAGCACATCTGAAGCCTGTTTTGCTGTCAATGATATCAGAACCTCTGAGAGTTATTGCCTTTTCAACAGAATCAGAACTTCTGGTTTCTCCACTAACAAACTTCTGTCTTGCATCGCAGGGAAATCAGAACTTCTGATTTCCCCACTAACAAGGTTCTGTTTTGCAGGTGCCAGATTCAGAAGTTCTGACTCATCCAGTTTCACTAACAGGTTGATCATCTGGCAGCGGAGCTGAGTCAGAACTTCTGATGACCTCCCAGCAGCGCGCGGGCTCCCTCTCTCTCTCTCTATATATCTTGTTTTTTTTCTATTTTCTTTTTTGTCTATTTTTCTCGTTGAACCCCCCATGTACAAATGTGTATCCCCTCCCCCTAATTGTTGTAATAGCGTAGGATTTTATATTTCCGCTTCTTATTGCTAGTAATTAGGATGTGTATGGCAAGATAAAATCAATGAAATAGAAAATCCTAATTCAAAGAAAAACTCTTGTATGCAATAAAACACACTTGCACACTAACACCCCTAGGGTTACCTCCACTTGTTGCCTTTCAAAAATTAGGCCATATTGCATGTTAGGTCTCTTTGGGCAAAACAAAGAACTCAAATGATCAAGTCCCTTAAAGAAAAATTGCCCAAAGATACTTGGCACCATTGCAATTATGGTCTAAACGACGACCCGCGCCTGTCCCTTTCACATCCTAACACAAGATTGTCCACCAAATACAATGGTGGAACAAAATTGTTAAAAGGGTTAAAAACATAACAAAAATCTTTGAGAACTTTAGGGTAGATCGCTCTTAAGTACTTGTCAACTTGCAAAACAAAAACACTTGCCTGTTTTTAAACCACACCTCACAACACTTTCAAAATGACTTTCAAAAACAAATGAAAACCTTTTCAAAAGACATACACCTTTGTATACATCCCAACATGGATCATTACAAAGGTTGCCACCACATTGGCCTCTTTTCAAAACACTTTTCAAAAAAAAAACACACACACACAAAGCACCATTTCAAATAATTGAAAAACAAAAGGCAAGTGATCTAAGCAAGTAACTAAGAGCCCATGGATAACCATGGATAGAAAGGGTGCTAATACCTTCCCTTTCTATAATCTATTCCCCGAACCCAAGAAAAATCTCAAAGGTTTTTGCTGTGCTTTTTAAACCTTTCCTTAGGATAAAATAAAAAGTCGGTGGCGACTCTTGCTCAACCGAAACATTTGCGAAAACAAACGCAAGACCACAGTCAGTTCTCCCACCGTATCACAGAACTGGCGACTCTGCTGGGGAGATTTATAAAAGTGGAGTAACCTTAGGGCTTAGATCACCCTCTTGCATGACAAATTGTTTGAATTGTTTGCTTTATATCTTGGCTCTATTGTTTGGGTTTGCAATCCTACACCCGGATTTTGGGAAACATTCATAGATAGCAATACGTTGTGGAAACTGTGCGGGGTATACCGACACGGTTGAAGTAATAGCTATATTAGTGCGACATATTTGTGAGTACCGGTAACCCTTGAGTTCAATCAAGGAGAGTACGGGGCCGCTGAGTGATGTCACTAAGCACTAATGACCTAGAACCTTACTTGACCATCTTGGCCTTTTATTAGGGGTAGTGAGATAACCGGCTTTGGTGCAGTCCGAAGTTGGTAGATACTCGATACTACACTCATTGAGGGTTGTTTTCTTGGAATATTTTGGTCGCTAGTTAAGTGGCTAAACCAAAACAATGAACAATGAAAACAATCGCGTGATATTGAGCTCCTTAGAACCCGGTTACTATTTATAGGACAGGTTTTTAAGCAAACTACACTCAAGAGGGTACTTACCTATGAAACCTCATGCAAGCCTAAAACTAGGGTTGGTGTGAATTGCTTGTACATATGTGATGTGCATACATCATGGACATCATAAAACATCATACGCATTCACTAACCATTTCAAGGGTTTTGGATCTTCATCTTTGTTCCTGTTTTGCAGGTCATGGAAGTTTCTCGCAGAAAAACCATTCAAGTCAACCTTGTGAGAATCTCTCCTCAACTCAAGGAGCTCACCTCAAGAATTCCGGAAAGCTCATCCTTCAGTGAAAGACATGGTAGACTGCTCAGCCTGGACAACACCAACATTGAAGAAGACATGATAAAAGTGCTATTCCAGTTCTTTGACCCTCTTCACCACTGTTTCACTTTCCCCGATTACCAGTTGGTGCCCACTTTGGAGGAGTTTTCTCAACTCTTGAGAATTCCTATCCTTAATCAACTACCTTTCAACGGTACGGAAAAGGAACCAAAGCCTGAAGATGTTGCTCGAGCATTACATCTACAGCCTTCTGACATCAAGGGGCATTGGGAAACCAGAAGCAGCGTCAAGGGATTCTTAGCAAAATTCTTGTTTGAGAAGGCACAAGAATGTTGGAACTCATTGGACCTACAAGCCTTTGAAGAAATTATGGCACTCCTTATCTATGGGTTGGTCTTGTTCCCAAATCCTGACCAATTGGTAGATGTCAATACCGTCAAAATCTTCTTATCCAGAAATCCAATACCAACATTGCTTGGGGACATCCTTCACTCATTTTACACACGAACAATGAGAAAGAGGGGTGTTCTCATGTGCTGTACTCCTCTCCTTGCAAGGTGGTTTATTTCGCACCTTCCACAATCTGTCTTGAAGAACGACCAAGGCTCAAGGTGGTCCCAACGGTTGATGACTCTTACTCACTCTGATGTACATTGGTGTTCTCGATCCAGAGAAAATGTCATCATCGTCGATCGTTGCGGAGAGTTTCCTAATGTTCCTTTACTTGGAATCAGAGGAGGTATCACCTACAACCCTTACCTAGCTTTGAGACAATTTGGATACGCACGGAGGGATGGCCCTCATGACATGTTGATTCCTGACCTAGTTTTTGACTTCGACAACGATGCGCAAGGACTTCGCCAAAGATTCATCAGAGCTTGGGGAAAACTCAACAAGGTTGATAGCAAGACTCTGGGACACAAGAACTCCATCCCTCTTGAGCCTTATCTCAAGTGGGTACGAGCCCGAGCCCAAAGTTTGATGATGCCTTATCCTCATATTCTCCCTGTGATTAAAGAGCTCGTCAATGAAGGAGAGGTTCCCTACACCATCCCGCATCCAGACATGCCTACATCGTGGGAGGAAATGCAGAAAAGTTGGATCCAGCCCAAGGAGGAACGGAATACTTTTGAAGCTAGCTTCTACGCCAGTGAGAAGAAGGTTCTAGAGCTTACCCGCCGAATCCATGAGCAAGAGGCCATCAACACCTACATCGCACCAAAGAGGATGCGCAATGTCTTTTTACCTTGAGAAGTTATTTTGTAATATTTGGCCCATGGGGCATTTATGTACTAACAAATTTCTTCTTATTAATATGACGTGCGTTCTTCTTTGTCTGAAACAATTTTGAATGTCCTAAATCCTTGAATGCATTGCATACATAAGCATACCATTCATCATGTGCATAAGCAGGTCTCACTCCAAGTTTCCTTATCTATCTACTGTTCATGTCAGTCAGGATGGATCTCGAGCAAACAGTCAAAGACCTACAAGCTCAGAATGCACAGTTCCAGCAACTCCTGATGACCTTGGCTAAGGGTCAGGAGGATATCAAGACTCAATTGGGGAACAAAGACCCAGTGAAAAAGAATAAAAAGAGACTCGAGATGGCTACTTTGTGGAGAAGATTTGACGGAGAAGCTCGGAGAGTGCTTGAATTTCCTCCTATCTCTGATGAAGGAACCATCAAAGGAGGTGGGGCTGCGGTACCTTCCGAGTCTGATGCGGAAGAGGAGGAGGTCGAAGAGGATGAAGATTATACCGATCAGCAATACCCTCCAGCTGATGATAAATACAAAGGGCTAGAGGACAGGTTGGCCGCCATGGAGCTACAAGAGTGCCGGGTTTGGATTTTGAAGACTTGGGTTTGGTTGCCGGGATTGTGATCCCCCCAAAATTCAAAGTGCCAGTGTTTGTAAGGTATGATGGGCTGTCCTGTCCCAAAATGCATCTCAGGTCCTACGTGAGAAAGATTCAACCCTATACGGCAGATAAAAACCTTTGGATTCATTTCTTTCAAGACAGTCTTTCTGGAGCTCAGTTGGAGTGGTTTTATCAGCTAGAGGGAGCCAGTGTTCGAAATTGGGAAGATTTGGCCACCGCTTTCTACAAACAATACCAATACAATTATGACCTTGCCCCTACTCGTACCCAACTTCATGGTATGTCGTTAGGAACAGGCGAAGGATTCAAAGAGTACGCGCAAAAATGGAGGGATTTGGCTGGCAGGGTACAGCCTCCTTTAACCGATCGTGATCTTGTTGATATGTTTCTAGGGACCCTATCTGGGCCATTTTTCAATCATCTGATTGGTAACTCTTCCGCGGGGTTTACCGATTTGATCTTAACGGGCGAAAGAATAGAAGCTGGCATCAAGTCAGGAAAGATTCAGAAGGGTGTTGCTGCAGGTACTGAGAAGAGGCCTTTCAAGAAAGAAGCAAGTGCCGTCTACGGTCCTAGAAGACAAGTCAATCCAGAAAGTCGCCAAGCCGTCAATGCTCTGGTCATTTCAAAACCTGTTGCTGCTCCTCAGCGGTACAATCAACAAAGAAGTGAAAGGCCCAACAGGCAGTATACTCGGTTGAGTATGACCTTGTCACAAATTTTACCCCAACTATTGTCAACCAACTTGGTAACCACCAAAGAAGCTCCTAAAGTCGTGAATACTGCATCTCTTAAGTATAACCCAAATACCCGTTGTGCTTATCATTCTGATAGCCCCGGGCATACTACTGACGATTGCTGGGCCTTGAGAAACAAAGTGCAAGATCTTATTGACGTGAAGGAAATTCAGTTTGAAGCGCCTGAAAGACCGAATGTTGTAACTGCCCCTATGCCCCAGCATAGAGTAAATGCCATTGAAAAGGAGTTGTATGCTGTTTCAGTGAATGATGTTGCTACCCCTCTTTTGACTGTTAAGAGGAACTTATTACTAGCCGGTTTATTTCCGGGTTATGGTAAGGGTTGCCTCCTGTGCGCTGTTATCCCTACCGGTTGTCCGCTACTGAAATCAGGCATCCAAAGCCTGATGGATAGCAAGGAAATTCTGTTCAAGAAAACTGTTGTTCCGTTTGTTTCCGTTGAAGAAATATCTGTTGTCACAATTTACAATCCTGCCAAAGCTCCCATGAAGAAACCAGTCCGAATTATGTCTGTTGCACCCATTACTATTACTGTTCCGGGGCCTCTCCCCTATGAGTCTAATAAAGCGGTCCCATGGCATTATGGGGCCGATGTGTATGTGCTTGGGGTGAAGCAGGAATTCAACACCAATACCAGTATCAGTAACATCATTGGTCCCGCCAAGATTACCCGCAGTGGCAGGCTCTTCTCGCCTGACATTGCATCGCCAGTTATCCGAAAACCTCTCACCATCACACCCGCAAGTGTGCATGTTCCAATTCAAGTTCCTGTGTCTACTACTGCCGCCAAGTCCTCTGATACTCGGGGCAAAGAAGTTGCTACCGATTTGCCTGCCAGGACGGAGGCACCAAAAAAGACTGCTGTAGAAGCCTCCCAACAAGAAATGGAGGAAATTCTTAAAATCATCAAAAAGAGTGACTTTAACGTTGTTGAACAGTTGGGGCATACTCCCTCCAAAATCTCTATGCTATCATTGCTGCTATGCTCAGAGGCCCATGCAAAAGCCCTGATTTCATTTCTGAAAACGGCCCACGTACCGCAAGAAACCTCCGCGGATCAATTCGCTGACTGTGTGGCTAATCTGACAGCTGACAATGGATTGGGGTTCTCGGATGCTGACCTCACCCCCAAAGGGAAAAGTCATAATGATGCCCTGCATGTTTCCCTAGAATGCAGGGGCACTACTCTCGCACACGTACTAGTAGATACCGGTTCTTCCCTGAATGTTTTGCCCAAGAAGGCATTGGACCGCTTGGATTGTGAGGGGCTGGAGTTGAAACCTAGTAACATCATTGTTAGAGCCTTCGACGGTTCTAAGAGGATGGTGCACGATGAAGTAAACATTCCTATTCGTGTGGGTTCCCAAGTCTTCGACTCAACGTTCTATGTAATGGATATTCGTCCGTCTTACTCCTGCTTATTGGGTCGACCCTGGATTCACAAGGCTGGGGCAGTAACCTCCACTCTACACCAAAAACTCAAATACTCTGTCAAAGGGAAGATTGTTACCGTGCAGGGTGAGGAGGAATACATGGTTAGTCACTTGAATTCATTCCGGTATATCGAGATGGACGGGGAGTTTATTGAAACCCCCTTTCAGCATTTTGAGGAAGTACCTCCAATTTTGGCATCAGCTGAAGCAGTGGCTGAAGAAGACTTCCCGTTGAAGATGGCATCTTTGAAGGATGCCCGGGCTGTAATCGAGAAAGGCAATTGTGCAAACTGGGGTCAGCTTCCTGACTTCACTCAAAAGAACGACAAGTTCGGGCTGGGCTTTACTGCAGAGGCTCAGAGGGCTGTGCGCAAGGAAAAGATCAGAAAGACTCCAGTGTTTATCACCAGTCCAAGGGTGAATGCTATTGAGGAGGATGTAGAGGAAGCAGAGTTTGACAGTTGGATCTACCCGACTGCCAGCAACGGACCTAGCAACTGGACGGTAAAGGATTTTACACCTATCACATTTGTCACGCAATAATTAACTCTTTTGATTTTCAATTTGTAACAAACAATGTGTTAAAACTTTTATTGGCTCGGTGTCCTACCCGGGGCATCGTAGCTCCATTTGTGAGGGCCTTTTGTATGACATTTTCATATATCATCAATCAAAACATTGGACGTTTGTTGCATTTCAAATCTTGTGCTCTTTTTCTCTCTGTGTTATATTGCAAAACAACTATATTTACACACACTCACTTATACAGGTTTCAATCCACTCTGGATCTCACTGGTAACAGCTCTGCTACCGCCAGTTATGACTTCGAGAATCCGATCAACTTGGCCGAAGACGAAGGTGAAGATGATTGCGAAGTTCCTGGTGAACTCGCAAGACTGCTACTCCAGGAAGAGAGGGCTATTCAACCACATGAAGAGCCGGTGGAAACAATTAACCTGGGTACTGAGACAGATAGGAAAGAGGTCAAGATTGGGGCTAATCTAGAGCTCGGCGTGAAGCAACGATTGATCCAGATGCTACAGGATTACATGGAGATATTTGCTTGGTCCTATGAAGACATGCCTGGTTTGGATGCTGACATTGTAGTTCATCACCTGCCGACTAAGGAAGACTGCACTTCGGTAAAGCAAAAGGTTCGCCGCATGCGCCCAGAAATGTCTGAAAAGATCAAGGCCGAGGTTATGAAGCAATTAGATGCCAGATTTCTAGCAGTAACTTCCTACCCTCAGTGGGTTGCCAATGTGGTGCCAGTGCCGAAGAAGGACGGTAAAGTCAGAATGTGTGTTGACTACAGGGATTTAAACAGGGCAAGCCCCAAGGATGATTTTCCTCTACCTCACATTGACGTTCTCGTTGACAAATACTACTCAACATAAGGTTTTCTCCTTCATGGACGGTTTTTCAGGGTATAATCAGATCAAGATGGCCCCAGAAGATATGGAAAAGACTACCTTTGTGACTCAGTGGGGCACCTTCTGCTACAAGGTCATGCCATTCGGATTGAAAAATGCTGGGGCAACCTATCAACGTGCCATGGTTGCCTTATTTCATGATATGATCCATCATGAGATTGAGGTATACGTTGATGACATGATTGCAAGGTCTCAAACTGAGGAGGATCACCTTGATCATCTGAGGAAGCTATTTGACCGACTGAAGTTATATAAGCTGAGGTTGAATCCCAACAAATGCACCTTTGGGGTGAGGTCCAGAAAATTGCTGGGTTTCATTGTGAGTGATAAAGGTATCCAGGTAGACCCTGCCAAGGTAAAAGCCATACAAGAGATGCCAACTCCAAAGACAGAGAAAGAAGTCAGAGGCTTCCTAGGACGACTGAATTACATTGCCCGATTCATCTCACATCTAACTGCTACCTGTGAGCCAATCTTCAAATTACTAAAGAAAGATCAAGTAGTACGTTGGAATGATGAATGTCAGGCTGCCTTTGAAAAGATAAAGGAATATCTCCAAGAGCCACCCATTCTTATGCCTCCAGTGGAAGATAGACCTCTGATACTATATTTGACAGTACTTGACAATTCAATGGGGTGTGTGCTGGGACAGCATGACGAGTCTGGCCGAAAAGAGCACGCTATTTATTACTTGAGCAAAAAGTTTACCGACTGTGAGTCTCGTTACTCACTGCTTGAGAAAACTTGTTGCGCTCTAGTATGGGCTGCTCGCCGGCTGAGACAGTATATGCTGACTCACACTACTCTATTGATTTCAAAAATGGATCCCATCAAGTACATATTCGAAAAGCCCGCTCTGTCTGGTAGAATAGCGAGATGGCAAATGATCTTAACAGAATATGATATCCAGTATACAACTCAGAAAGCAATTAAAGGAAGTGTACTGGCAGATCATTTGGCACACCAACCTGTGGACGATTACCAATCATTGAACTTTGATTTTCCGGACGAAGACATCATGGTGGTAACTGACTGTGAAATACCTGGACCGGATGAAGGACCAGAGGAAGGATCCCGATGGTCTATGCATTTTGACGGAGCCTCCAATGCTTTGGGTAACGGCGTCGGCGCTGTAATCATATCTCCCAAAGGAACGCATACTCCACTCACCGCCCGATTATGTTTCAACTGCACCAACAACATGGCAGAATATGAGGCATGTATCATGGGTCTACAAGCTGCAATCGATTTAAGGATCAAATTCCTGAGTGTCTTCGGAGATTCCGCTCTCGTGATCAATCAGATCAAAGGCGAGTGGGATACGAAACACCCAAATCTTATTCCTTACAGGGAGTATGTGTTGACCTTGCTTCCCCACTTTGAAGAAATAACTTTTGAGCACTTCCCAAGAGAGGAGAATCAGCTAGCGGACGCACTGGCTACGATGTCTTCAATGTTCAAAGTTAAATGGGACAATGAGGCTCCCCAAATCATTATTTGGAAGTTGGACGAACCGGCATACTGCTGCGACCTCGAGGCCGAGAAGGCAACTGAAAAACCCTGGTATCATGAGCTGAAGAGGTACTTGGAAGCTCAGGAATACCCTGAAGGTGCATCTGTCAATGACAAGAAGTTCATGAGGAGGTTTGCAGCAAAATTCTTCCTCAGCAACGGCATCCTCTACAAACGAAATCATGATTCAACTCTACTACGTTGTGTGGATAAGGCTGAAGCAGAGAAAATCATGATAGAACTGCATGAAGGTACATTCGGAACACATTCCAGTGGACACACCATGGCAAAGAAAATCCTTCGAGCAGGGTACTTCTGGTCCACAGTGGAAGCCGATTGTTACCAACACTCTCGAACTTGTCACAAATGCCAGATCTATGCTGACAAGGTGCATATTCCCCCAGTCCCTCTGAACGTCATGACGGCACCTTGGCCTTTTGCAATGTGGGGCATCGATATGATCGGTGAGATCCGACCGACGGCATCCAATGGGCATCGCTTCATCTTGGTAGCGACCGATTACTTCACAAAGTGGGTTGAGGCAGCTTCCTACGCGACGGTAACCAAGAGCGTCGTGGCACGTTTCATCCGGCATAATCTGATCTGTCGGTACGGTGTCCCGGAAAGAATCATTATGGACAATGGTACCAATCTCAATAACAAAATGATCGCTGAACTCTGCGAACAATTCAAGATACAGCACCACAATTCTTCTCCCTACCGGCCAAAGATGAATGGGGCTGTAGAGGCAGCTAATAAGAATATTAAGAAAATTGTGCAGAAGATGACATTGACCTATAAAGATTGGCACGAGATGTTACCGTTTGCTCTTCACGGGTACCGTACCTCAGCGAGGACGTCAACCGGGGCGACTCCTTTCTCCTTGGTCTATGGCATGGAGGCCGTCTTGCCCATTGAAGCTCAGATACCCTCTCTCCGGATAATGAAGGATGCAGACTTGAATGAAGATGACTGGATCCAGACTCGACTTGGCCAATTAAACCTGATTGACGAAAAGAGGCTCACCGCTATCTGTCATGGTCAGACGTATCAAAAACGAATGATCAGGGCATTTAACAAGAGGGTCAGATCACAAGAGTATCAGGTTGGAGACTTGGTAATCAAGCGCATCATCCTTCCTCAAAGTGATCCCCGGGGCAAATGGACCCCTACTTACGAAGGGCTATTTGTGGTTAAACATGTGTTCTCAGGAGGAGCCATGATCCTAACCACCATGGATGGTGACGACCTCCCTCACCCCGCCAATGCAGACATAGTGAAAAGATACTACGCATGAATAAAAGACCCGCTAGGTTGACATACCTAGGCAAAAATAAGGGCTTCCCGGCGAACCAAAAGGGTTCGGGCAAAAATAAGGGATGAAATGAAAAAAAATCTGTACACCCGGCAAGTTGAAAACCCGAAAGGGCGACTTGGGCAAAAATGGGTATCCCGGTGGACTGAAAACCCGAAAGGGCGGTCCAGGCAAAAGTTAGGGATAAAGCGTAACACTATGTCTCATTGGATCACTTCGCATCCGGAATTCGGCATCGACCAATCAGCTTCATCTTCAACTAGGCAGCAAAGCGATGAAACGCTTGGGGATATAAAGGCGATAGCAGAGTTGGAACCCAGTGGGATTGTTCACATAGCTGTTTTGTTTTCTTTCCAAAAAATTGTAAACTCTGATTATTCGGAGGCATCCTCTTACTAGGATGTCAGCTTCTTGTACAGAAACGCCTATTCGCAGGCAAAGTTCAAATCAATACAAATTCACTTGTCTATACAAGTTGCCATTGTTTTTTTTCTTTTTCTGTTTTGTCTTGCGAAGAACGTCCAATGTTCATTTTTAATATATGCATTTGACATTAAATTGCTAATTTATAAATGTTTGCAAAAGATCAATTACAGGTGACATCAGAAACAAGGGCAATGTAAGGTTGTCTGATGCAGTCTGTTTGCTTTGTTCGCCAAGGTACCAAGGTAGATTCGACTGAAGGATGTGACCAAATCATCTCAACGCCCCGCAGAGTAAGACAAGATTCAGCAATACTCTCCCCAAGCTGAGTTGATTCCCCGTCGATCCTGAAAAGGCACAACGTTCCCCGGCAGGTCTTAAAAGCTTATCCCCAGTAGATTCTGGAAGCTTGTTCCCTGCAGAATACGGACGTCTCTCCCGAACTTTATTCAGAGTTATTCCTCACAAGGGCTTATAACTGGGTTATCCTCAGCTAATCGCCACGGAAGATCGCCCCCAACAAAGTTCTTTCAATCCCCAGCGGAGTTTATCTTTCAATCCCCAGCGGAGTTTATCTTTAAATCCCCAGCGGAGTTTATCTTTCAATCCCCAGCGGAGTTTATCTTTCAATCCCCAGTGGAGTTTATCTTTCAATCCCCAGCGGAGTTTATCTTTCAATCCCCAGTGGAGTTTATCTTTCAATCCCCAGCGGAGTTTATCTTTCAATCCCCAGCGGAGTTTATCTTTGGTATCCCCAACAGAGTTTATCATCATTATCCCCAGCGGGATCCATCATTAAAGTCCTCAGCAGGCCTCTCATCAAAACTTCAGCAAAGTATCTCGGCCACAGGGCAACTCCCCGGCCGATCGTCAAGGATTTATTTTCCTAAGACGAAATTACATTCATAAACATTTCACACTTTCATACATCTTGCTTACATACATGATAAAGTGCATACAACACTATCTCATGTTGAACATCATGACATCATGCATATCATACATCATGACATTGCGTACAACTTATGTTTTTGCCTTTTCAGGGAAAAAGACAATCCCAAAGACAACTACCTTCAACTGTCACAAATTCCGGATTTGATACCTGTATCTAGCCAGGGCATATCTGAGATTGATCAGTTTCCAGACTCGATTCCTGTATCTAGCCAGGGCACGTCTGAAGAGTTCAAAGATTCGATTCCTGTATCCAGCCAGGGCACATCTATCAACTACAACATTTCCAGATTCGATTCCTGTATCCAGCCAGGGCATATCTGTTGACCACATTCCCAGACTCGATTCCTGTATCTAGCCAGGGCATGTCTGAAGGGTTCGAAGATTCGATTCCTGTATCCAGCCAGGGCATATCTATTGACAACATTTCCAGATTCGATTCCTGTATCCAGCCAGGGCATATCTATTGACAACATTTCCAGATTCGATTCCTGTATCCAGCCAGGGCATATCTGTTGACCACATTTCCAGACTCGAATCCTGTATCTAGCCAGGGCACGTCTGAAGAGTTCGAAGATCCGATTCCTGTATCCAGCCAGGGCATATCTATTGACAACATTTCCAGATTCGATTCCTGTATACAGCCAGGGCATATCTGTTGACCACATTTCCAGACTCGATTCCTGTATCTAGCCAGGGCACGTCTGAAGAGTTCGAAGATCCGATTCCTGTATCCAGCCAGGGCACATCTATCAACTGCAACATTCCCAGATTCAATTCCTGTATCCAGCCAGGGCACATCTGTGAGCCACCGATTATAGATTCGATACCTGTATCCAGCCAGGGCATATCTGCATAAGGAGATTGAAGATCAAACACTTGTAACAAGCCAGGAAAACATCTGCCTTTCTCAGATACATAAAGTTCTCGCTAAGGAATCTCTTGTGCGATCAACCCTTCCAAATGGCATCTGTAAGCCCATTCCCGACAAAGTTCTGTCACATTTCCAGATGGCATCTATAAGCCCATCTCCCTATCCACCACCTCTCCAAATGGCATCTATAAGCCCATTCCCGCCATCACATTCGCTGATACTCCAACATGCGAGTGCAAATTTCCGGGCACTCTAGTGTCCAATCTCCTTTTACCTTCGAGTCGCGAAAGGCAAACTTGCCAATCTAACTCTCCAGGTTCAAGAAGATTGAACAGGGGCAACTGTTGTACCCCAAAATTTGCCCTCCCTTTCTTCAGGAAACCATCTTGGATTTTTCAAAAGTTCCCCTGAAACAAATCCAAGTCCTGAGTTATCCTTTTGCCCAAGCAAGCCACTTACAAGAGCAAGATGATCTCACGAACTCCAGAAGCAACGCTTTTATCTTGAGAAAAACCAAATTCTAAGTACTTAGAATGTTTCTTTAAAATAAGTGTTTTTTTAGAAAAATTAACGCTTCAGAACTTCTGGACCCATTCCAGATGAAAACGGTCAGAAGTTGCAAGCTTGGCTCAGCATGGTCAGAAGTTGGCTCTTCAGCAGCTACATCAGTTCAATCAGAAGTTGTAAACGTGGTTCAGAATGTAAGCCTCAAACAGAACATGCCCCTTCAGCAGTTACACAAGCCCAGTCAGAATTTGCTAAAGGAATGCAAGAGAAGCAGGGAAGTCTGAAGGCTCCTTCAGAACAGGTTGAAATCAGAAGATGAAAAATCAGAAGAGTGGGTGTTATACTAATACAGAATCTCTAAGTCCAGATTGTCCAGAAGCAAATCCAAGGAACGTACCAGAAAACCAGGAGAATATCCAGAACTTACTAAGACAACAGGTAGCCAAGGCCAGAACATGGTTTACGCTGTTGATTTAACGCTGGTTTCCATTACCAGAATGTTGGTATTGACAGGTCTTGTCACCATTTAATGCCCATTAATGCTTCCAACCACTCCTGAGCATTCACGTGTGGCTTGGAAAACGCTTTTGCACAGATTCTGGCATGGGTCTTCACGCCACCGCCCACTTCAGAGGTCACTTCTCCCCAATCTACGCCTGCTGCTGCAACCTAGGCTGAAAGCTATCTGTATCACAACTTCCCAGGAATTTCTGTCAAAGAACAAATTCAAACTTTGTTGGCGCTTTAAATGTTCAAGGCATCCACAAGGATTTTGCCTATAAATAGAGAGTCTTCACCACTGCCAAAGACGTTAAAGAAAAGAAACAGAAAATTGCTAAAAGAGAAACAGAACTCCTAGCAACACAGCATTCTGAAACTCTGCCAAAATCTCCAGCTTTGTTTCATAACTTTGAGTTTCTCACCTTCAACTTCATCAAATATCCAGTTCTTTTCTGTAAACCAAAAACACTCTTTCCAAACTTCTGACCCTACACACTTATACACCTTTACTTCCCCTTTTCAAAATCTGTCCAGAACACCACTAAAACCAGAACCAAAAGCTAAACTTTCACTCACCAACTTTTCCAAACAGTCAGGTAAGCACCTGCTGACCCTCATCACACTGTTAAGCATCATCAGCTGTGCATATTCAAGTAACATAATGTAAATATTCATGTTATTGCTGTTTATGTTCTGAGGATTTTCATACCTCAGAACGTTCTGAGCCAGTATAGGACTTGCCTGTGACCTTGGTGATTCTGACCTCTGAAACATTTTTGCTATTTGCTGGATCTGTTCCAAATATGTTTCCTGTTTTGTGGAATAACAACAGAATTGCAGATGTTCTGATTAGTACAGGGAAAAGCCAAGTGCTGACTTTGACGTTAGCACATCTGAAGCCTGTTTTGCTGTCAATGATATCAGAACCTCTGAGAGTTATTGCCTTTTCAACAGAATCAGAACTTCTGGTTTCTCCACTAACAAACTTCTGTCTTGCAGCGCAGGGAAATCAAAACTTCTGATTTCCCCACTAACAAGGTTCTGTTTTGCAGGTGCCAGAGTCAGAAGTTCTGACTCATCCAGTTTCACTAACAGGTTGATCATCTGGCAGCGGAGCTGAGTCAGAACTTCTGATGACCTCCCAGCAGCGCGCGGGCTCCCTCTCTCTCTTTATATATCTTGTTTTTTTGCTATTTTCTTTTTTGTCTATTTTTCTCGTTGAACCCCCCATGTACAAATGTGTATCCCCTCCCCCTAATTGTTGTTATAGCGTAGGATTTTATATTTCCGCTTCTTATTGCTAGTAATTAGGATGTGTATGGCAAGATAAAATCAATGAAATAGAAAAATCCTAATTCAAAGAAAAACTCTTGTATGCAATAAAACACACTTGCACACTAACACCCCTAGGGTTACCTCCACTTGTTGCCTTTCAAAAATTAGGCCATATTGCATGTTAGGTCTCTTTGGGCAAAACAAATAACTCAAATGATCAAGTCCCTTAAAGAAAAATTGCCCAAAGATAGTTGGCACCATTGCAATTATGGTCTAAACGACGACCCGCGCCTGTCCCTTTCACATCCTAACACAAGATTGTCCACCAAATACAATGGTGGAACAAAATTGTTAAAAGGGTTAAAAACATAACAAAAATCTTTGAGAACTTTAGGGTAGATCGCTCTTAAGTACTTGCCAACTTGCAAAACAAAAACACTTGCCTGTTTTTAAACCACACCTCACAACACTTTCAAAATGACTTTCAAAAACAAATGAAAACCTTTTCAAAAGACATACACCTTTGTATACATCCCAACATGGATCATTACAAAGGTTGCCACGACATTGGCCTCTTTTCAAAACACTTTTCAAAGAAAAAACACACACACACAAAGCACCATTTCAAACAATTGAAAAACAAAAGGCAAGTGATCTAAGCAAGTAACTAAGAGCCCATGGATAACCATGGATAGAAAGGGTGCTAATACCTTCCCTTTCTATAATCTACTCCCGGAACCCAAGAAAAATCTCAAAGGTTTTTGCTGTGCTTTTTAAACCTTTCCTTAGGATAAAATAAAAAGTCGGTGGCGACTCTTGCTCAACCGAAACATTTGCGAAAACAAACGCAAAACCACAGTCAGTTCTCCCACCGTATCACAATACTTAATAACCAACTTGAACAATAAAAATATTTAAGGTTTCTTGGACTATTTGGTTACTATCCTTGGCATTTTTGAGTTATGGACTTCTTGGACTTAGGAGTAGAGACCTTGACCTACCTGGAGACCTTGGTGACTTCTATTTTTATTTTGTCTGGAGTTCTTGGGGTTTACCCCAAGATATTGGGTTGTTTTATTTCTTTGTGAGCATGTTCTTCTGATTATATGCTTTGTATGTGATTAGAAATTCATCTGTATACAGCCGTTATTCTGCCCAATTTTTGTGAAGACTTAATGCATTTGAAGTTTAGTATTCTTAAGAGGTTTATTATCTTTGCTTGCTTGGTTTCAATCCAAAGGATAGGAATTCTACATTGACTCATTTATCTCAAGTGTTGGCTTCTTGTTGGTCAGAGGGTTCTTTTCCCTAGCTTTTACCTTATGCTTTAGGATAGTCCCTTCATCTCCTCCCATCTTCTTTAATTTCAAAAATCTTTTCCCTCTTTTTGAAAACTCTTCTTATTTTTTAAACTTTAACTGCTTTCGCAATAAACTTGGACTTAGGTCCATGCATTTTCAAAAAAAATATTTTCTTAATCAAATTTAAACCAACTTATTAATACTATGACATTTTTGTGAGAAGACTAAAAGTCAATCAATCTCATTCAAACTATTTTTCCATTTTGGCTTTTTACTTTAGAACTTTTTCTCAAAAGATTAGACTCTTGTCAATCCTTGTAGTGATGAGAGCTACTATATTTTTAAGATATGTAGTGAAGTGAGATATTTTCCACTGGGATGTTGAGTGAGGCTTTGTTGATTTTAAAATTCAAGTCATATTCTCAACTTTGAGATGATGCAAACTCTCCTTTCTCATAAATCATGGGTAGTAAGTATGTTCTTCCACTTGGATACAACGATGATGTCTTATCTCTTAAAATTGATCAACACACTTGTGTTTTAAAATTTTTAAAGGTGAACTACGAGTACCCTGATCCCCTATTGCAGGAAAGGTGGTACGTAGGCACTAAAGGTTCTCAACCGCGGCGGGTTCCAAAAATTGTAAAAAATATTTCTTTTCTCACCTCCACCATCTATTTTTTGTATACAACATTTATAGCCAAAATACACAAATTTTCAAAGTGGTTCCTGCGGAGTACCATAGATGTTTAGGGTTCTAACACATTCCCTTTTCATAACAAACCCCCGAACATAGATGTTTAGTGATTTTTATTTGATATGTGCGAGTCAAGTAAATCCAAGGGCTTAGTCTCAACGTTTCTACTGCTCCACCCCCGAAATCAAAATCTTCAAGGTCTTTCCTGTTCTTTTCACCCTTTCCTTATTGGATAAAAGAAAAGTTGGTGGAAACTCTAGATATCTGCAACATTTGCGATAAAATGCAAAATAAGTCAGTTTTTTCACCGTATTACAGCTGGGAATAAATGTTTGACATCATTTCTTATGATTGGGAAAAATGATTGACATCAATAATTATGACTGGGAGCAAAGGATTGACATCCGTACTTATGACTGGGAATAAATGATTGACATCAGTGCTTATGACTGGTAAAAAATGATAGACATTAATACTTATGACTGGGAACAAATGATTAACATCAGTACTTATGATTGGGAACAAAAGATTTACATTGATACTTATGAATGGGAACAAAAGAATGGCATTTGTACTTATGATTGGGATCAAAAGATTGACATCAGTACTTATGGTTGGGAACAAAAGATTGACATCAGTACTTATGGCTAGGAACAAAAGATTAACATCAATAATTATGACTAGTAACAAATGATTGACATCAGTACTTATTGAAGGTGTGAAAAACTCAAGAAGGGGGGGGGTTGAATTGGATTTTTAAAACAAAAAATTTTCTTTAAAAATATTCCCTTTTAAGTTAAAATCCTTTTAATCTTCACACTTGATAATAACAATAAGTAAGAACGGGAAGTAAAGAACAATGTGTGTTTATACTAGTTTACTTGAAAATTATTAAGCTAGTCTAGTCCATCCGCCAAGGTGATTTCACCTAACTCAATCGAGGAGTTAATTCCCTATAATCAAACTGATTACAATTTGCACAAGCTATCTGCAAGTGACTTACAACTTCTGAGACTCGCAAGTCAAAGACTTCCTAAGGCTATAGACCTACCCGGTCCCTTAAGGAATATCAAATAATATTTAACCTGATTACTACAATGCACAAGCTAACTGCATGTGACTAACAACTTCTAAAACAAGTAATTCCTAGACTTCTTAAGAATACAGACCTACTCGGTCCCTTAAGGAATATCAAACAACTGTTTAAATACAAGTTTTGTTTACAAGAATGATACTTCTGAAAAGTTGAATATGTAAACTATTTTAAGAACAGTGACTTAAGAATGTGAAAGCTATGAACAACGTTTACGTGTGAATGTTCAGTGAATTGGAAACTTTTTGTCTTAGTCTTCAAGCCTTTATATAGCCAATAAAATAATATATTCATTGAGGGATACTCTTGGGATTTTCAGAAACATTGGAAGCTTGAACAGTAACATGGGGGACTAGATCATGCGACGCGTCTTTTCTTTCATGGTAGTTGAATGAAACATTGATTTTACCATGTACTATTTGTACCACGTTAACGTTATCTTCTTTCCTTCTTCACTTCAGAGGCTTCTGCAAGCATGAGTTTAGAAGCGAGAACATAAAACAAGGTCATCAGAAATTCAAGTCTTTAGAGTCTTCAGAGTCTGTAGCAATTGGTTATGAGAACATCTTCTTGGAACCTTGGGTCTTTAGAAATTCAAGTATTTAGAATCTTTAAAACTTATGTCTTTAGAGTTTTCAAATCTTGGTTCTTTAAGAATCCTTGTCTTTAGAAACACAAAGTCTTCAGCATTTGGACTTCAGTTAGAAACATTGTCTTCAGATCTTTTAATATTGTGTTCTCTAAAGTAAGTTGTCTTTTAGAAACTAAGTTTTTAGCATCTGGACTTCAATAAAAACTTTGTCTTCATATCTTCTAACATTGTTTCATTGGAACACACTGTCTTTTAGAAACGTGGGTCTTCAGCATCTGGACTTAAGTGCCAACTTCTATCTTCAGATCTCCTGATTGTTTCCTTAGAACATGTTGTCATTAGAAGCTTGAGTCTTCAGGATTTGGAAGTAAGTAGCAAATTTTGTCTTCAGATCTTCTGACTGGTTTCTTTATACAAATATCATAGCTTAAACTTCAGATCCTTCTAAAGTATCTTGCTATTATTCAATAGAACACGTGTAGCATAGAAGCGAAACTAATTCTCTTATAATGTCTTGGCCACGCCATTCATCAGCAGCATAACCTATTTGTTAAGTTCTCAACAATAACAAACATTTGTAGAAGAAAATTGTTCAGACAATCATACTCATTTATTATCATTAAAACTCAGAGATAATATTGCAGAACTAAATCTTGTTCTTACAATCTCCCCCTTTTTGATGATGACAAAAGTATGTATTTTGATGACATAATTATATACATATAATCATAATCATTGAAATTAAAAAGGTAAGAAATACTTATCCTTTTTATGATACTCCCTTTGAGTCAACTTGATGAAGATCGAATATCCTGACTATGTACCATTTGAGTAAAACTCCTCCTGGTTCCAATAGGTCAGATATCGAGATCTTTAGAGTCTTGATTCTTGATGCCAATAGAAAAATTGAGATCTTAATGCCAATCAAATCAGTTGAGAACTTGATTTCATAGAACTTCTTCTTATTAAATCTTGACTTTAGAAGCCAATTAGAATGAAATCAAATTGAAATCTTTGAAACTTTAATGTCACTAAGACAGCTTCCAGATTCTCAATTTTGAAGTCTGGTTCCAGATTTAAATTCTTGGAGTCTGATTATGAATTGAAAAACATCTTCACAGTTTGAAGCCAATAGTCGTTTGAAGCCAATAGGTTATACATAAGTCTTGAGTAATGCTTTTAGATCTTTGTCTTTAATCAGACTTCTAATTTCCTGAAAAGAAAAACAATTCTAACAGAAACAGAAGTTTAATTAGGTTAGAATGTAAGCAGCTCTTTTCAGAAAACATTTTCCAGAACTTGAATACTGAAATCAAAATTACGTTCATTTAATTACTCACATTTTTTGTCATAATCAAAAAGGTAGTTATGTGTGAAAAACATAAAAACCATAAGAAACAACAGGAAAAGATAAGAAGTTGCATTGATATTGGAAAGAGATTACAACAGAATGAACATAGACAAGGAAAGCTATTTAAACTTCAAACACATCACAACTCTCATCAAATAGAGCATTGCCTCTGATTAACATATTTCTTTGAACAGTTTCAATTATACCTGCTAACTCAAACAGTTCAGATAATACACATCCATATGGAATGAATGATTTTTGAGAGTTCTGAGATGCTAGGATTGATAGCTTTATATGATTGAATATTATTTCTGAAAGATGAATTGGAATACTATTGCAAAGGAAATAAATAATACACATATTCCTAGGAAAAACTCTATCAAGATCTTCTCCCCTGGGATGAAGGTTTTTCAACAAGAACTGAAACGATATTTTTGCAAGAGGTTTCAAATGATCTGAACTGAGGAGCTCATATCTGAATGAAGACTTAAGAAAATTTGGAAACATGTTAACATTCATGAAATAGTTGGGTAAAGGTGGACTCTGGATGGTTTCATCAATGGAGGAGTGAGTGATGGTAATCTGAACGCCAAAGATGTGAGAATGAATGATGTTTCCATCAGGACTAAAAAAAACATGAAGCCATAAATTCGTTAAGAGGTTAGGATAAATAGGACCTCTCAGCATTGGTGCATACCCAGACTATCCTTGATTTTCAATAACCCCGTTGATGAAACCATCATCGGACACATAATTGGGTATTTTCTCTTTGATTACCTCAAAAACATTTTCATCTCCTTGAAAGGTTCTAATAGCCATGGTATGAAGACACGATTGAAGAAAAGATACGATTGAAAGTGATACAAGGATAATGACTTGATGAATGACTATAGAAAAGAAGAGATATAAATAGTCAGTCAAGTAGTTCACAAAGTAAGACGATTGACATACTCAAATGACATCACAGACTGCTAAAATAATAAAATGAAGAGAGAAGTAGATCAAACGTTAATATGAGAGAACACGAAAGCATTTAATAATGACAGGGAATGTCAGACAGAGGAAAGGGGTATGACATGAAACGACTGTTTCCAAGGAGTAGTTAAATAAATGTAATCATGATTAATCAATTTCAAGAAAAATATTTGCTCGTGCATGTCCTAGGTAGAGTGTGATAGACAATAAGTCTATTTAGGTAATGCGTTTGATATTATCAGCGTTTGGAAAATCATGAAGATTTTCATCTGATTAGGGACATTTCTGATTGAAACATCTTCTTATGACTGAGATAAAATAAATTAGAAGACTTTTAATTAAGTCATAATCTTATTCCTTCAGACTGTGAATAAAACATGGTTGATTCTAATGACATCTTACTCTAGACAAAGATCCATTTTCAGATTCTTTAGAATTAACAGAAATCTATCTTCAGCTAAGGGTTTTGTAAAAATATCAGCCCATTGATGGTCTGTATCTATAAATTTTAAAGATAGAATCCCTTTCTGAACATAATCTCTAATAAAATGATGTTTGATTTCTATGTGTTTAGCCCTAGAGTGTAGGATATGATTATTACTCAAGCAAATAGCACCAGTATTATCAATAAGACATGGGTGTTACTCTCATATATTTGGTAATCTTCCAGGTAATTCTTCATCCATAGCATATAAGTGTTGCATAATGTTGTTTATATGTATTTTGATTCTTCTATTGAAAGAGCAATTGTTGATTGCCTCTTGCTTGACCATGATCATATTCTTGCCTAGAAACTGACAGTTTCTAGAAGTATTTTACCTCTCCAGTCAATCTCTAGCATATCCTGCATTACATAAACCAAAAAGAGGATACTCTGATATTTTCTCATACATCAAGCCAAGGTTAGGGGTTCCTTTTAGATACATTAGAATCCTTTCATCAACAGACAAGTGAGATTCCCTAGGATCAGATTGGAATCTAGCGCAAAGATGGACACTACTTAAAATAGCAGGTCTAGATGTAGTTAGATACAGAAGAGAGACTATCATACCACGATAAAGCTTCTGACAAACCTTTCCACTTACCTCTTCTTTTTCCAAAATACATGTAGGATCCATTAGAGTCTTTGCTACAGTGCAGTCTGTCATGTTGAATTTCTTTAGAAGTTCTTTGGTGTACTTACTTTGATGTATGTAAGTAGCCTCTAGTTTTTTATCATTATGGATTCCCAGAAAGAACTTCAGTTCTCCCATCATGCTCATTTCAAACTCAGCCTGCATTATCTTAGAGAATTCCTCGCAGAGAGATGGATTAGCAGAACCAAAAATATTCTCATCAACATAAATTTGAACAATTAGAATATCACTTTTGAATGTTTTGCAGAAGAGTGTAGTATCAATCTTTCCTCTGGTAAACTTATTTTCTAAAATAAAATTTCTCAATTTGTCATACCAAGCTCTTGGATCTTGTTTTAAGCCATAAAGAGATTTCTTTAATTTAAAAACAAAGTCTGATTTCTCAGATTTTTCAAAGCGAATAGGCTATTTGACATACACTTCTTCTGAAATATAACCATTCAGAAAAGCACTCTTAACATCCATCTGATAAAGGATGATATTATAATTTACATAAAAGGAAACTAAGAAACGAATACCTTCTACCTTGGCAACTGGTGCAAACGTTTATGCATAGTCTATACCTTCTTGTTGACTATAACCTTGTGCAACCAGTGGAGCTCTGTTTTTGACAACTTCACCCTTCTCATTGAGCTTGTTTCTGAACACCCATATGGTTCCAATGACGTGGACACCTTTAGGTTTCTGAATAAGATCCCATACATTATTCTTTGAGTATTGGTTCAGTTCTTCTTCCATAGGCAGAATCAAATCCTTATCTAGAAGGGCTTCCTCAATAGATGTAGGTTCTATTAAAGAAACTAAACTAAAAATTCTTCATTATAAGGTTTGAGAGTCGATCATGTTCTGACTGGAGCATCTTTACTTCCAATAATGAGATCTTCAAGATGAGAGGATGTGATTATATTATTTCTTGGTTGAGGTTGATTAGAGGGACTATCAACAACATCATAAGTAGGAGCTTCTGATTCTTTATCTTCTTAAATCTTCTATTTTGGTTCAGTTAACGTTATAGTCACATCTGCAAGCTTTTCACATAGCTTTGACTTTTCATGGGCAAGCTTATCGTCAAATCTGACATGGATTGATTCTTTAACAATTTTTGATTTTGTGTTATAGATTCTGAAGCCTTTAGAGAGTTTAGAGTATCCTAATAGCAGACACTTTTGTGCCTTGGAATCAAACTTACCCATATTCTCTTTAGTGTTTAACATATAACAAGTACATCCAAATGGATGAAAATAGGAAATGTTGGGCTTTCTATTCTTCCACAATTCATAAGGAGTCTTACTCAAAATAGGTCTTATGGAGATTCTATTTTGAATATAACACGGTGTATTCACTGCTTCTACTGAAAAGTGCTTAGCCATATGAGTTTCTTGAATCATAGTGCGAGCCATTTCTTGCAGTGTTCTATTTTTCATTTCTACAACCCCATTTTTTGTGGATTTCTAGGACAAGAAAAAGCATGTACTATGCCATTTGACTCAAAAAGTTTTTCAAAATCCTTATTTTCAAATTCTCCACCATGATCACTTCGAACTATGACTGTTTTACAATCTTTTTCATTTTGCACTTGGGAACATAAGGAAGAAAATACAGAGTATAACTCATCCTTGTGTTTCAATAACTTTACCCATATCCATCTGCCATAATCATCAATGATGACAAGTCCATATTTCTTACCATTGACAGAAGCAGTTTTCACTGGTCCAAATAGGTCCATGTGAAGAAGTTCTAATAGCCTAGCCGTAGAAACAATTTTTTTAGCTTTGTAAGAGGTTTTTGAAAATTTTCCTTTCTAACAAGCTTCACAAAGGGCATCTAAAGTATATTTTAAATTAGGAAAGCCTCTAACTAATCCAAGTTTATTTAGTTGATTAAATATTTCTCAAGCTAACATGACCCAAACATCGATGCCAGACCCATTCCTCTTCTTGAAAAGTCAGAACACATTTTACATTCGGAATTTTCAAATATGATGATCTTATTTTGTAAATATTTTTCTTCCTCTTACCATTGAACAGAACTGGGCCATCCTTTTGACTAACAAATTTACAAGATGTTTGATTAAAAATGATATCATAACCCTTGTCACTAAGTTGACGGATTGACAATAAGTTATGCATCAGACCTTCGACTAAAAGAACATAATAATAGAAGGGAACTTACAATTACCAATTGTTCCAGAGTCGATGATCTTTTCTTTCTGATTACCTCTGAACCCAATAACGACTCAAAACTTAAGGTTCAAATCATGGAACATATACCTTATGTCCGTCATGTGTTGTGAGCATCCATTGTCCAGGTAGCATGACTGGTAATTCAGTGGCGCCATCAATGAAATCTGCAATGTAAATTATCTTATCCTTAGGTACCCACTTTCTGGGTCCTCTTTTGTTAGGAGTTCCAGAGGTTCTGACACCTTTAGACTTTTGTGCAACAAGATAATTATGTGAAATTTGTGCATGATACTTTGGTTTAAAAGTTTTCTTCAATGTTTGTGTTTGTGCTACAGTAGTATCATAACCTTCTTATTCTGGACATTTCAAATCTATACCACCAAGCACGAAATGTTTAGAAAGAGGTTTTGGTTTGACATTCAGAGTCTCATCAATTTTCTTTGATGGTCCTGAATACCCCAAGCCTCTGCTTCCATTTCTACTAACATCATATATCATTGAAGACATTTTGCTTCTGTCTATACTTTTAGCAAGGAAGTGTTGAAAAGCTCTATCGTATCTGATTACTTCGTCAGTATTATATGTGTTAGAGAGAATCTCTTCTAATCTAGACACTTTAATTTTTAGAACAATGTTTGATTTTTGTAAAACAAATAGTTTTCTATTTAAGTCAGAAATATTTTGCTCATCTATAGTAGTGTTCTCAGAAGTAGCTACAAAACTCTTTTTCAAGATTTTGTGTTTACTAAGAAGAGATTGATACCTTTTTATTAATTCAGATAAAACAATTTCAAGTTCAGGATGAGATAAGGAAAAAAGTACCTCTTTATCATCATTAGAGTCTGACTCATAGTTAATTGTCCGTTTGTCTTCTGATTCTACTTCTCCCTTGCTGGTCCTGGCCATGAATGCCATGTTTGCATGCTCTTCATCAGAATCTTCATCTTTGATTCTGAATCACCCCATGTTGCCATGAGATCCTTCTTAGCTTTGTAAGCATTTTTAAGCTTCTTTTCTTTCTTGAGCTTTGGACATCTATTTTTGTAATGTCCAGGCTCGTTGCATTCAAAGAAATTAACTTCTTTTCCAGAAGCATTCCTCTGACCATAAGTGGACTCACCTCTTCCATATGTCCTTCGTTGACCTCTGAACTTTCTTTGTAAGTTCATCCATATTTAACTTATTCGTCTGGATATCAGAGAGAGTTCATCATCTTCTGAATCTTCTTCAGATTCTTCTAATTCTTCCTTAGCTTGATAAGCCTTGGTTTTCTCAGAAATAGACTTATGAGCAACTAATTTTATCCTTTTCTGAGGTTCATCTTGTTCCAGCTCTATTTCATGACTTCTTAAAGAGCTAATCAGCTCCTCAAGAGAGGTGTTGTTAAGATCCTTTGCCAATTTTAAAGTAGTGGCCATTGGTCTCCATTTGACAGGAATACTTCTAATAATCTTTTAACACGATCTGCAGTAGAGTAACCTTTATCCAGAACCTTAAGTCCTTCCACAAGATTCTAAAATCTTGAAATCATTGTTTCCACAGATTCATTGTCTTCCATCTTGAAGGCTTCATACTTTTGAATTAAGGCCAGAGCCTTTATTTCTCTTACTTGTGTGTTTCCTTCATGTTTCATCTGGAGAGAATCAAAGATAGACTTTGCAATATCTCTATCTGTGATTTCCTCATATTCATTATATGGAATAATACATAGAAGAGTGGTTCTTGCTTTGTAGTTATTTCTGCATACTTTCTTCTGTGCTTCTGTCATTGCATTTCTTGCAATCTTATAACCTTTATCATCTATTGGGTGAGTGTAGCCATCAACTACAAAATCCCATAGATCCAAGTCATATGCCAGAAAATAACTTTCTATTCTATCCTTCCAATAGTCAAATTTCTCCCCCATCAAACATAGGAGGTTTTGAACTATAGTGATCTCTATCATTATCCCTATCATCAAAAATGGAAGTAGATGTAGCCATTGGGTTTTCAAACACACTGGATTGGTAGTGGACACTATTAAGTGTTGATAAAAATGTAAACTTTTTATCTCCTCAGAACAGGAGCTCTAATACCAATTGAAGGTGTGAAAAACTCAAGAAAAGGGGGTTTGAATTGGGTTTTTAAAACAAAAAATTTTATTAAAAAATACTCCCCTTTAAGTTAAAATCCTTTTAATCTTCACTCTTGATAATAACAATAAGTAAGAACAGGAAGTAAAGAACAATGTATCTTTATAATAGTTCACTTGAAAATTATCAAGCTAGTCTAGTCCACCCGCCAAGGTGATTTTGCCTCACTCAATCGAGGACTTAATTCACTATAGCAAAACTTATTACAATTTGCACAAGCTACCCACAAGTGACTAACAACTTCTAAGACTCGCAAGTCAAAGACTTCTTAAGGCTACAAACCTACCCGGTCCCTTAAGGAATAACAAACAATAATCAACCTAATTATTATAATGCATAAGCTACCCGCAAGTGACTAACAACTTCTAAAACTTGCAAGTACTAGACTTCTTAAGAATACAGACCTACCTGGTCCCTTAAGTAATATCAAACAACTGTTTGAATACAAGTTTTGTTTACAAGAATGTTGCTTCTAAAAAGCTGAATATGTAAACTATTTTAAGAATAGTGACTTAAGCTATAAATAATGTTTTCGCGTGAATATTCAGTGAATTGGAAGATTTCTCTTTTATTCTTCAAGCCTTTATATAGTTAATATAATAATATATATGTTGAGGAATACTCTTGGAATTTCCAGAAACATGGCAGTTTGAACAGTAACGTAGGGGATAACATCATGCGACGCATCCATCCTTTCATGGTAGTGGAATGAAACGTTGATTGTACCATGTACTATTTGTACCCCGTTAACGTTATCTTCTTTCCTTCTTCACATTAGAGGCTTCTACGAGCATGAGTTTAGAAGCAAAAATATAACACAAGGTCATTAGAACTTCAAGTTCTCAGAGTCTTCAGAACTACATCTTCAGATTCTTTAGCACTTAGTTGTGAGAACCTCTTCTTGGAACCTTGGTTCATTATAACTTCAAGTCTTTAGAATCTTTAGAACTTTTGTCTTTATAGTCTTCAACACTTGTTTTTTTAAGAATCCTTGTCTTTAGAACCTTGTTATTAGAAACACAAAGTCTTCAGTGTAACATCCTTCTACCCCAACGAAATGTTCATAATTATTTAAAATAATATCAGAGTAATACAACAAAAGGGAGTCACATTTTATTTATGAAATAATCGTACGTGCTAGTCTTACTCTGTAACACAGGTTTTCAAAACTATTCATGACTTATGCATTATCAATGTTTCACATACTTGCAGCGGAATCATAGTTCAAACAAGTTTTGTTAAAAATACTTCATAGTGCCACATGATTCATGGTTAACAATTCAACATGATTTAAACTCCATGAAAACAATTCAAATGTCATAACTAAACAAGAACAACATAGTTTTCAAAACAAAGTGTTCCCGTCCCCGATGTTACATATTAGAGCAAGACCTTCTAGACTTAACAGAAATAAATCACACTCCAAAGCTATTCTTCCAAACCTTTAGGGACTACTCTTGATTTCCTGCACGTTACCCACATAGAGGCAACATTTAAGCAGAAAGGGTGAGTTTATCATAATCATTATATAATACATGAGTGATAGACATAGCAGGATAAACCCAAAAGTATCACAACATAAACTCATTATATTTATATTCCAAGTACGTCAACAATCATACAAATTCAACAACACAACACAACATCGACAATTCAAGAACCATGCAATGCCACATAAGATGTAGTGCAAGCACAAAGACTCATGCGTGTGGTACCAATTCATTTGATGGACACTGGGCCATCACCCTCCAAAGACCCCAATCATAGGATCAATTCCCACTTGGAAACGAAGCAAATCATAGACATCCCAAACCCACACAATTAGATTGAGACCAAATCACTGGACCAACATCCTAAATCATCAAAACCAAATCACTGGACCAACATCCTAAATCATCAAAATGGACCAACGTTGTCCCATGAATGCATGATGCGCAACAACAAATATAAAAGACCACAACTAGTCATATGCATCACCATTCATGTATTAATTAACATCATACATAAAACATCATCCTGCATACTCATGTAATCATTATATATACTCATGTAATCAAAACATCGTCATAACATCATCACTTAATCATAATAGCAACATATCATCATAGTTAAACAAATCGTCATTGCAATTCAGTGCGGGGAACCTATTCTTACTCTAACTTAGGTCGTATAAAAATATTCATTAGTCTCCATTTTACTTCACTTAATTATAGTATACTAAGTTATCTACACACAACTTTGAACAACACTTCATTCTGAACTCTAGAACTAAAGTTATGCCTATTTCAAGATTTCAATCCAACCTTCCACTTCTGCAACCGTTGCCCGCCGAAACCCATCCATCATGTGACGACACATTACAGAGACCAACACCTAATTTTCCCTCCTTGGCTCGCCCCACCTTCACCTGGAGAAACATTATCGCCCGACGACACAGGACCCGTCGCCCGACGATCCTCTGCGAACATGCTTTTACTGTTTGAGATTCTACACTGCATCAAACCAATTTTCCCTGCAATTTCATCATGTGAAAAGTCCTATATTACTATCTAATCATATGTAATCATCCTCTAACAACAACTTGGTATACTACATCAATTATACCATAATTATGAGTCAAGATTCATCATAATTCCATCAATTCTTCACCACAGCAACACCAAGTCACCATTGTAAATACCTAAGGCAAAATCATACATCTATCTAGCACTTAGATCAAACATAATAATTAGATAAAAAACACTTACCTTATTTTTTCGAGTGATTGATTTTGTTCTTCGTGCCTCTTACAGTGATCTCCTCCAATGTCTGTGCCCTATCCTCTTCTCTTGCTCTTCTCCCAATATTTCGATCACACAAAATGAATCGCATAACTCTCTATTTCTACGTTATCAGAAAGGACCCCTAATATCTTACTCAATCATCCTCACTTAGTCAACCTCTATTTACAATCACGCCCTCACTCTTCCTACTAATTACCAACATAACATTCTAACTAAAATAATTCTATTTAAATGATTATTCCTATTATTCTATTCTAAATAATAATCCGAATAGTTACTAAATAATCATCTAATTATTCCAATGCATCTAATCCCTTCATTCACATCACATGTTCCACATAATAAGAAACCACATTCCAACACATCACATATATAATCATATAAAACATCAATTATTCATAAGTTCTCCTAATCATTAATTAAATAAATAACTTCTAAAAGTTGGGGTGTCACATTCAGCATCTGGACTTCATTTAGAAACGTTGTTTTCAGGTCCTTTAACTTTGTCTTCTTTAAAGCAAGTTGTCTTTTAGAAACTTAGTTTTTAGCATTTGGACTTCAGTAGAAACTTTGTATTCAGATCTTCTAACTTTGTTTCTTTGGAACACATTGTCTTTTAGAAACGTGAGTCTTCAACATCTGGACTTAAGTGCCAACTTCTGTCTTCGGATCTTCTGACTGTTTCCTTAGAACACGTTGTCTTTAGAAGCTTAAGTCTTCAGCATCTGGACGTAAGTAGCAAATTCTGTCTTCAGATCTTCAGACTGGTTTCTTTAAATCATAGGTTACACTTCAGAGCCTTCTAGAGTGTCTTACTACTATTTAACATAACTTGTGTAGCGTAGAAGTTGAACTAATTATCTTCTAATGTCTTGGCCATGCAATACATCAGAAGCAGAACATGTTTGTTAAGTACTCAACAATAACAAACATCAGTACAACAAAATTGTTCACACAATCATACTTATTTGTCATCATCAAAACTTAGAGATAATATTGTAGAACCAAATCTTGTTCTTACACTTATGACTGGGAACAAAGGATTGACATTAGTACTTATGACTAGGGAACTAAGGGTTGACATCAGTACTTGTGACTGGGAACAAATGATTGACATCAGTACTTATAACTGGGAATAACTTAACTATATTGGGTTAAAGTCCAATGAGGAGAAAGAGATAAATGTCGACTAACAAATGAAGGTGAACTACCAACTCATGGGTGAACGTAGAAAAAACATAGAACAATAACAAGTTTCCCAAAATTCTGGTATTCCACTTGGAACGGGTCTCAACTTCTTATTTAACCAAGGTATTCTTCCTGGAAAGAGTAACAAATTTTACCAACTTCTAGATTTCGCCGATGTTGTACCCCAAAATTTTCCCTCCCATTTTTCTTCAAGACATTCTTTCAAGGGCTCTCAAATACTCAAGAATCTTAAGGGTTGACCAGTCAAGATACTCTTCCAAAGCCAAAGGTCTACAACTAGGGTTTTAAGTTTCTCAAGAAAATTTGGGTTGAAAAGGCCTTAAATGGTTTCCATGGTTCTCCATAGGTCCTCAATAGTGATCATGTCAAGTTTCAAGTCTTGAATCACAAGTTGGCTCAATCAATGGCTCAGATGATTGAAAATCAACTGTATTGGGTAAAAAGTCAACTATGGTCAACATACATCCAAACATCAAGATTTTTGTCAACATCAACATTTTAAAGTGATATTCATAATTTTATCAAGGGTTGAGCAATATTCCTCAAGGAAAGCCCTAAAATCATTAAAAGTCAAGAATTGCCAAATTAGGGTTTCCTTATGAGAAGTCAACTGAACTTTGACCAAGCATAACTTTCACATGCTTCATCAACTTTTCCCCAACCAAAGCCTATTTTGAAGGAATTTCAATTGTCTACAACTTTGTGTTTATGCTCAAGTCCAAAAATGCCTCATTTGAAAGATATGAGCTAATACATTATAGGTCATTTTTAAAAGTCAACAAAAGACACTTTTTGTCAAGGAAAATTACATCAAGATAAACTCTACAAATGCAAAAATGATCAAAAGAGAAATTTTATAAGACATCTTGAGCTTTACAAAAAGTCCAAGATCACCTACAAAATATGAAAATTGAGCAAGTTATGAATTACACAATTTGGGAAATTTAGAGGAAATACATGAAATGCAAAATGTGAAAACTTAAATTTTGGGACTTGTGGCCTACCTTTTTGGGCTTCAAACATATCCATGACATTATGGAAGACTCCTAAGTTCACTTCCACCATGTCTTGTATTTTCTTATTATTTTATTTATATTTATTTTGGTTTTATTCAAATAAATGCAAAATAAGTTAAATAAAGTATAAAGCAAATGGGCCAAGCGCATGGAGTGGTTTCTTAGAGCCCAATACAGCTTATGACCACCCAGAAAACATGCCATATTCGTGCAAGGTTTCAAAATGGCAAGAACAAACTCAAAATGGCATGTTTTCAAATATTTGATTCTTGTTTTAATACATGGCTTGATTACTTGATTCTTGCCATATTATTGAAGCCATTCCATTCCTCTATATACATGCAAGCCAAACAGATGCAAAAAAACACAATTCATTGCCTAAGAAAGCCTCTCAAAAATCACCAAAAAATTCAAAAGTTAGGGAAAACACAAACTATAGTTTCCAGCCAGCTCAACCAATTTTTGGCATTCAGTCGCCTTCCTGAGGGTACCAGGGATCCAACCAGATCCTCATTCAAGCCTAAACGTGACCAGATAACATCCCTACGAGCCCACCGATGAGGTGAGGATTTTTGATTTCGAATATGAATTCTTGTGTGCTTTTAACATGATCTTTTTGTCCAAATGTGGTTGTTATATCATATAGAACAGGTTGGCACGATGACATGTGAGGTTAGACGACCCCTGTGAAAAATTCCATCATTAGGGTTTTGAGGGACATGTTGCTCGTATCCTTTTAAATACTGGGTTTTAGACCAAACCAATGCCATGGTTGAACTCGCAGCATATGATTTAGAGGGGGTAGGATGAACCTTGGACTCTGATGTTGTTTCATTTGCAGTTTTTTTATCAATCAGAGAAGAAGGAGTTGACCACTGTGAGTGGTGGTCAGAATTGCCTGAAAGATTGTGTGGCATCAGGCTGTTTTGTGATTCGCTGGTTCAAAAAGGACAAGGGCCCATTGTGCGAGCGTTTGTTTGATTGGTTAATATTAGTTTCCATTTTTTAAATATAATGTATTGGATTGATTAACATACCGGATGTACAGACCATCCCAGTAGCAGCGCGCGTGTTCTTAAGGCTTATCTATACTTGGTTCTGAGTTTGATCCAGGGTTGGGACAATTTTATTTTTCTAACATTTTCTTTACAGATCCAGTGCAATCAGTCAGCATGCGCATACTATACACCTCTTCCATAATCACCATCAGATCCAGATCTAAGGGACTCAGACCAAGCCTCATGGTGTACCTCCTGAGATCATTTTCACTAGATCATGCAGGCAGATGGGCTAGTGCTTATGGGCCATGTTGTACCCCAAAATTTGCCCTCCCATATTCTTCAAGATTTGCAAAGAGCATGCTTCAAAATCTCCCAAGGGTTGCACAGTTCAAGGGCCTCCTAACAGTCAAAAACTAGGGTTTTGGTTCTGACAAAGAAATTGAAGTTTCCAAGGGCCCAATCAAGTCCCACATGCCTACAAACATTGTCAAGTACCCATATGCCAAGTTTCAAGACTTACAACACAAAATTGCATAGTCAAAAACCCTAATTGCTCAACAGTCAACTGTAGGGGTAAAATGGTCATTTGACAGTCAAAAGTTCAAATTTTTGGTCAACATCTTATTTTGAAGCCACAAACATCATTTGATCAATGCTTGATCATGATTCTCAAAGCATGGCTCAAAAAGTCTCAAAATGCGAAAGTTGCCATATTTGGACAGTTGAAAAAGTCAACTGTAAATTGACCAAGGCATAACTTCCACATGGTTCATCAGAAAAATTCCATCCAAAGCTCATTTTGAAGAGAAAGACATTTACTATAACTCCTCTTCACATTTCAAGTCCAAGAAATGCTCTCACAAAAAGTTAACAATTTCAACATTATAGGTCATTTTCAAAAGTCAACAAAAGGGACTTTAAGTCAAAGACCATAACTTGAGATTGGTAAATCAAAATAACATGGGACCAAAGGCATTGGTTAGAGGACTTCAAGACCTTTCCAAAATGTCCAAGAACATGATCAAAACTTAAAAATTGAGCAAGATATGCCTTGTGGAAGTTGGGAAAGTTTTGGGAATTTTGAAAAGTCAACTTTGCTTCAAATGCCTCAAAATTGCTAATGGGCCACATTTCCTTCCAAGAATTATCATCCAAAGGTTATGCACGACCATTTGACCCAAAGGGGATTTATTTCATCATTTTTTATTATTTATTTGAATTTTTATCACTATTAATTCATTTAATGAAATAAAATATGACAAAAATAGAAAACCATGTTTTTTAATCCCTTTTTGCAGCATATTCTCTCCAATAAAACCTCAAGATTCGTGCACACCCAATTTGGAAAGGTTTGGCCATGATTGGTATCAAAAGCACATGGAAAAGATTTGAAAGGATTTCATTAAAAATCAAATATTTGATTCATCAAAACATGGATCTTTTTGCTTGAATTCTTACCCTAATCCATTGGCATACATAAGCAGAGCACAACCCTAATGCTAAGAACCTGAAAGCTGCGCCTAAGAACCAAAACAAAACTTGTATTTTTCCATAAAATTTTTGAAACTGTTTTCATAGTTGCAGGTCGTTTCAAAGCAAAAGAGTGGTTCCATTGTATTCTTGACACATTCAGGAAGCTACCCCAATCAAAATCAACTCTCCAAGCGCAAAGAATTGGTAGATAGGAGTCCCACTTTTCTGAAAAATATTCATAATCGCATCCTGAATTCCATGCATTTTTCATGTGTTTTTGATATTGATTTATACTAATCTAACCATTCTAAAGCTAATGGTGTTATCTAATTGAATTAATATGGCATGTGCGCAAAGTTGCCATTAAAATGTTTTAGGGTTTCTCAAGCTTCAAATTGGGCGTTTGCACATACTGTAAAATCAGGACATCCAATCACCATGGTTAGAATCAGCACATCTGGACGAATTCAATACACTAGTCGCGCCCTATTTATATGGCCTCACGAGCTATTCGCTATTTTAGAAAAGGCTGTGTTTTGGGGGGGTTTAAAACCCCCGCTACTTATTTTTTATTTCAGGGACGAACGAAGAAGAAGATCATGTGGCGAGATCTGATTGGATAGTTTGAATTCCAGCGCGCGTTTTTTTATTTCTATGTCACTAACGTCAATTTTCTTTTATATTATTTGTTCTTTATTCTATGTACAACGCGCGCTAATGGTTCAGTTGGTGGAACGTGCACTTGGTAAGCATTGGGACCTGGGTTCGATTCCCAGGTCCCCCATATTTCTTTCTATTTTTCCTTACAATGTAATTAGGTGCCTAACATGTCCTGAAGACCACCATGCATCCTACGCTGGCGCTGGCCACATGGCCACTGAGATCAATCCAAGAGCCAAAAATCAAGGTCCAGGGAACACCCTAGTCAACGCATACGCACATGGTCAGAAAAGTCAAACGAGGCCTCAATATAATGGGCCAAATTGCTGCAATCAAAACCTCCAAAATTGGGGTCAACACCCCCCATCTGTTTGTATTTTCTCTCTCACTTTTATTTTCTTTTATTTATTCCTCTTAATTAATTGTTTTATTTAATTCATAAATTAATAATTTTACAACATAAAAAATAACAAAAAAATCAGAAACTATAAAAATAAAAAATATGTTTTAATGTTTAATTCACTAACTCTTTTTTTTGTAAATAAATTTTGTTAATTAATTTAGTTCTAATTCTAGGTTTTAATTTTAATATTTTTGTAATAAACTAAAAAATGTAGAATTAGGGTTTTATACTTTTACCCTTTTTTCCTTTTCTTTTACCATTATTAATAATTAATTATTTATTTTGTAAATAAATTGCCATGTAAATAATTAATTAAAATTAGGTCAAATTTAAATATTTTTTTAATAAATTAAAAATAGTTTAGAATTAGGGTTTTAATTTCATTTAATTTTCTTACTAATTCCATAAATACAAAAAAGGACTCAAAAATAAATTCTTTCTTTTATTTAACTTAATTAATTTATTAGTTGTAATTTAATTTCTTTAAAAGGGTCCAACGCCCTCGCATTCCCGACTTTACTTCTTCTCGCATTGTATTTTTATTTCTTTTTTATGAATATAATGTAATTGTCCCAAAGCCGTGTAATAGATTAATTAGGCATTTATCTTTCCGCATTTTTATTTTATTTCAAATCGGGTCTTGGATTAATTTGGCGATGTAGACCCGCGCCTTTGTAATAGCGTAGGACCTTTTAATTCCGCATCTTTTAACTGTTAATAACTTGCATGAAAGAATGAATGTCAAAAATAAAAGCAACGTATAGATCACCAATGCATGACAAGACAAAAATATCTGAAAACGACACACAAATCACACACCACCCCTAGGGTACGTCTCACTATTGCCTTGCCCCTCGAAAGGTGGTCGTCGAGTAGAGGATGTTTTAGTAAGTCCTCATGTCCATGAACATGGCATGAGGGTAGCTTCTAAGGTGTCTTCCTATTGCTCTGGTGATCACCATGTCCCGAACCCTCGAATTGACCCGAATACCTCCGACGGTGGTGCTACCTACCTCTCAATGGTGGGATGGCACTACTTTAAGGACATTTACACAGACGAATTCCTTAGGGTAGGTAGAGAACTCGTAGATACTTGCTCTAATTTCAAAACAAAAATCAAAAAAACTCTTTTCACACCGACACCTTTCAAAAAGCTTTCAAAAAGCAATTTTTCAAACACTCTTGAGGACTGATACAAGAGTCGAACTGAAATTTTCAAAGAAACTTTTTTTTAAACCCACAGTTGAAAAGCAAACAAACAATTTTGAAAACACAAACGAGCAAGTATCTAAGAGCCCATGGATAACCATGGATAGAAAGGGTGCTAACACCTTCCCTTTCTATAATCTACCTCCCGAACCGAGAACTAATCTCATAAGGAATTTTTCTGTGCTTTTGTCCTTTCCATTTGGAGAAAATAAAAGACGGTGGCGACTCTTGCTTCCACGACATTTCGCGAACCAGCGTTAAACAGTCAGTTCCAAATCCACCTATCACAGGCCAGGATGTTTTACTTCTCTCTCACCCCCATTTTGCTTGTTTGCAGGGCCATTTTTATTTCTTTTTGCTTAAAAAAAACTGTTTTCTTTTTTTAATCATTTTATTTAATAAAAAAATCATAAAATCATAAAATCATAAAAACATTAGATTTATGTTTTTTATTAATTAACTTAGTTTTTGATAAATAAAATTAAACGAATTTAATCACCTTTTTTAGTAATTAACTAGTTAATTAATTAGAATTAGGTTTAATTTTTATTTCACTTTAAATATTTTTCTAAGCAAAAACAACAAAAGTATTTTCTAACACTTAGATTTTTTTAGGTCTTAAACATCTTTCCCTTTTCAATCTCCGCGTGTTTATTTGTTTTTCTCCTTATTATCATTATGTAACTGTCAATGGTATGTAGTATATGAATTAGGACTTCTTTACATTTTCCCCCCATTTTAAGGTTTGTAATTCCCATCCTCGAGGCATTGTAATAGCGTAGATTCAATTTCCCGTATTTTTACTTTTCACACTTGTATATATTTAATTGTTAGCTTATTAGACGTGCATGGCAAGACGTAAAAAACAAACGCTAGAAAACCTAATCTCAAGACAAATACTTGAAATCAAAACACTTTGCAGACACACACACCTCTAGGGTGACCCTCACTTGTTGTCTCAGATTTAAACAATCATGTCCCTCGAACATGGGACGCTTTAGAAAAGATCATAGTCCCTCGACGACCCTTCGATGCTGCTTCGATAAAAAATCTTAGTACCTTAGGATAATTGCTAAAGTGTCCTACGAGATGCCTTCGTGATTGTACGATGACCCGCGCCTGTCCCTCAAAACATCCAATGATAGGGCTTCCTAATAACTAATGGTAGGATAACACTATCTAAAGGAAATGAGGAAAAGAACAAAGACCTTTTCGAGTAGGTAGATAGCTCATAGTCGCTTGCTCACAAACAAAACAATTTCACACACATATACTCTCTTTTCTAAAATATTTTCAAAGACAAACACTTTGTATGCATTCTCAATGATACGAGAATCATTAAAAAGTTTTCCAAACTAAGGCACTTTTCAAATAATTTTCAAACACACAAACACAAAGAATTTTCAAAGTGAGCTAGCGATTAAGAGCCCGTAGATAAATATGGATGAAAAGGGTGCTAACACCTTCCCTTATCATAACCTACCCCCCTTACTCAGAAAAAGTCTCAAAGGTCTTTCCTGTTCTTTTCACCCTTTCCTTTATTGGATAAAAGAAGAGCTGATGGTGAATCTTGCTATCCGCAACATTTGCGATAAAACGAAAAACCAAAAGTCATTTCTTCCACCGTATTACAGAACTGACGACTCTGCTGGGGAGAACTAAAAGTGTAGTTACATGAAGAGTTAGATCACATTGTAAATGCTTTGCTTAATTTGTATGCTTTATGTTTAAGGGTTGTTTGGGTTATTCTTGTATAAACCTATACCTGGATCTGGAGCATTTTAGGCAAGTAGCAATAGATCGTGAAAATTGTACGGCATGCACCAATACGGTTGAAGCGATGGCTATGTTAGTGAAACATATTGGTTGGTGTCGGTGTCCCTTGAGTTAAGTCAAGGAGAATGATGGGCTACCGCGTGGTGTCATAAAGCGCTAACTGACCATAGAACCTTAGTTGACATAACTTAGCCATTAGAAGGTAGTGAGATAGACGACTTTGGTGCAGACTGAAGTTGGTTGATACTCGATGCTACACTCATTGAGGTCGTACTCTCGGGATATTTCGGTCGCAAATTAGATGCTTATGCTGAAACAATGCCCGGGAGAAAGATCGGTGATATTGAGACTCCTAGAATCCAGTTTACTTTCTTTTAGGACATGTTGAGCCAACTAAAACTTTAAGAGGGTACTTACCTACAAAACTCCATGCAAGCCTAAACCTAAGGCCTTGTGTGTTTTTCTTGTGTATGATTGATTGTTCGAACGTAACATCATGTATCATAACATTCATACCATATTCATTTCAACTAAACATTTCAAGGAATAAAGAATTTATCTTTGTTCTGTTTTGCAGACTATGGCCTCCACTCGCAGAAACACTATCCGGGTCAACTTTGTAAGGGTGTCTCTTCAACTTAAAGAGTTAGTCTCAAGAGTTCCTGAAAGTTCTCCATTCATCAAAAGGCATGGTCGACTACTCAGTCTGGTTACCCTAGGTTTTGACGAAGACATGATGAGTGTCCTATTCCAGTTCTTTGACCTTGCACATCATTGTTTCACTTTTCCCGATTATCAGTTGGTACCCACAATGGAAGAGTTTTCTCAATTACTGGGAGTACCTATTCTTGATCAGATGCCCTTCACCAGTTTAGAGGAAGCTTCGAAGTAAGAAGTTATTGCAGTAGCTTTACATCTGAAGTGGTCTGACATCGTATCTAACTGGGAAACGAGAAGTGGAGTCAAAGGTTTTCTGGCTAAATTTTTGATAGAGAAGGCTCAACTATTTCTAGATGCTATGAGTTTCCAGGCTTTCCAGGAGATTTTGGCTCTTCTAATATATGGGCTGGTGTTATTCCCTAATCCAGACCAACTCATAGATGTGAACGCCGTCAAAATTTATCCTTGCTCGTAATCCTGTGCCTACCTTGTTCGGAGACATTCTGCATTCTCTCCACGCTCATACTATGAAGAGGCGAGGAACTCTCATGTGTTGTATACCTCTGCTATCTAGGTGGTTTATTTCGCACCTTCCCCACTAGGTAATGAATAATGAATAAGGTTTGAGACGGTCGTAAAGAATAATGTCACTTTCTCATGCAGACATCTACTGATGTTCTCGATCTCATGAGGATATCACTATCATTGATCATTGTGGGAAATTCCCTAATGTTCCACTGATCAGTGCATTTTGATGCACATTCTTCCATGATTGTAGTAATGCATTTCCATGGTTTGTTTAGCTTATTTTTGTATTTTATAGTGTTTTTCTATTTTAGTTTATTTCTACTCTTATTTGATTTTTACACTTTATTTTCAGCATTAGCAGTCTGCACGTATAAATTCATAACTTGAGCTACGGGAGTCGGAATGAGGCATGCTACCAGTCATTGGAAACATAAGAGAAACAGATACGATTTTCATTTGGAAGTAGAGAGTTGAATCGGACCGTAGCAGGGCCATAAAATTCGTTGAAGTTGCATCATTTTATATTTAAGTTTTGGATCATTTGTTTTGGGTCTGGGTTATGTTTTCGACCTAGTTGAGTTATGAACCGAATCCTTGTTCTGGCTATACCTAGAAACCGCTACAGTAATTTTGTTTTTACCTTTTCATTATTCAGAAAAAAAAATTTGACTTGTACGCTTGAATGAAGAACTAATCATCCACAATTGATCTACTGTAATCGCGTTCCGATGCTTTGAGGTTTTTAATTTATCAATTCAATTTTGTTTCTCTTTCAATTCTATTTTATGAAATTGTATTTGCTTAATCTATTATTTCATGGAATGTATTGATTAAATTCGTATGATTGTATTCCTAATCTTTAATCGTTGTTTATGTTGCTTAGTTGTTAAATTGCATTTTATATCGTGTTTGCTTAATTCACGATTATATTAATCCGTTTTCTTAATTTGGAATGGGAATTCAATCTATTTTATATCTATTGCACTTTTCAATTGGTATTGAAATTGAATAGAGGTCGAAGCCTCTTAGGGAATTGATAAGGTAAAAACTAATGATTAGTAGGAACTTGAAAACAGTAGATCGACTTATTTTTATAATCACTTATTTTAATCACTTATTTCGTGTTATGAATCGATCCTAAAACCAACCCCCCATTCGATTTCTATTAGTTAATAATAAAATCAAGAATCCTTGCGATACGACTCGAGCCATTGTCGCTATACTGCATTTGACAAAATACTCGTTTTCGATCCGTGTGCGACAGCGAATTAAATTGGTGTCGTTGTCGGGGAGGTATTACTCATAATCCTTCTCTGGCTCTACTTTAATTCGGTTATGCTCGAAGATATGGTCCTCATGACACACTTATCCATGGTATTATGTTCGATTATGAAAACAATCCTCAAGGTTATCGTCAAAGGTTTATACATGCTTGGGGCATGGTAAGCAAGATTGATAGTAAGGCTTTAGGGCAGAAGAATTCCATCCCTCTGGAGCCTTATCTCAAATGGGTACCAACTTGCACTCAAGACCTTATGATGCCATATCCAGCTATCCTACCAGTGATCATAGAGCCTATTGTTGAAGGAGACATTTCTCACACCATCTTCCATCCAGACATGCCCATTAACCTTGAAGAATTGCAGAAGTCTATGATTCAACTGAAGAAAGAACAAGACACCTTTGAGACTCAATTTTATGCAAGCGAAATGTAACTGTGGTAGCTCACAAAGAAACTTCACTAGGAGCAGAGTCTTAATGCATACATCAACATGAAGAAGAAGCGTCAGTGGGAGACTTGAGTCTTAGGTCTTAGGAGTTTACTCTTTTGTCTCTTCGAGACCTTGTTATTTTCCTTCTAAGCCTAAGAGGCAATTGTAATGTTGAATTCAATAATAAAATATTTTTTTCTTTTTCCTCTTGGTTAGAAAACTTAAATCTCCTAAGGTCCTCGAACTCATTGCATTTACATATCATGCATCATTTCATGACAGGTCTGTCATACAGTTTTCTCATTTTCTCGCTGTTTATTTTAGCAGAAAAATGGCCCTTGAAAAAATTGTCAAGGATCTTCAGGCTCATCTACAATTCCAAGAGACTCTTCTGAATCTAGCACAGGGGCAGAAAGAGCTGCTGGCGCTCGTCACTAAGAAAAAGAAGAGACAGTTCAAAGGTCCTACTCAACAAGTCCAAGTGGATGATGTCTCCTCTAAAGAAGACGACAACTAGGATGAATATGGTAGAAGCATCAAGAATGAAGGAAGGAGCAACTAGGGTTATGAGAATGTTCCTAAAGATGAAGACTATTTTGACGAACAGTACCCTCCTGCGGATGACAAGTACAAGAAGTTGGAGGACAGACTCAAGGCTATGGAAATCCAGAAGGTTCCTGGATTGGATTTTGGAGAATTAGGTCTGGTTCCAGGGGTTGTCATCCTACACAAGTTCAAGGTCCCTGTCTTTTCTAAATATGATGGGGTCTCTTTTCCCAAACTCCATTTGAGGTCGAATGGTTCTATCAACTGGAGGGAACCAACATTCATACATCGGAAGACTTGGCTGCTGCTTTCTATAAGCAGTACCAATATAACGCTGACCTGGCACCAACTCGAGTTCAAATGCAGAATATGTCCATGAGCTCGAATGAAGGGTTCAACGAATATGCACATAAATGGAGGGACTTAGCTAGAAGGGTGCAACCTCCCTTGACTGATCGGGAAATGGTAGATATGTTCATAGGCACTCTGACATGCCTATTCTTTAATCTGTTTATTGGAAGCTTGTCGTTTGGTTTTATTGAGATGATTTTGATTGGAGAAAGAATTGAAAGCAATATCAAGAGTGGGAAGATCCCGATGGCTACATATTCTAATGTTGTGAAGAAGCCATCTGGTAGAAAAAAAGAAACCAATGTTGTCTATAGCCAGAGGGGGTGTAGTAAGAGTGACTACCATCAATCTGTGGGAGCAGTATTGATTTCTAATCCGACGCATATTCAACAGCAACAACAGGCTAATCGACGAAGGCCAGACGCTCTGTTGAGGCAGTTTACCAAAATTGGCACGCCTTTAGCTTGGGCGTTACAACATTTGTTGAAAGCTGAACTCATTTCACTACAGGATACTCCTCAGAATCCCAACACATCCTCTCCCAAGTATAACCCAAACGTGAGGTGTGCTTATCATTCAAACAGTCCTGAGCACGACACCAACAATTGCTGGACCCTGAAGAGCAAGATTCAGAATATGATTGATAATAAGGAAATTGAGTTCGATCCTCCGGAGACTCCAAACGTGATTACTGCACCTATGTCCAAGCATGACAATGGCATAAGTGATATTGAATATGTTCAGTATGTTACCTCTGTAAATGATGTTGTTACCCCTCTCTCTACAATCAAGAAGAATTTGTTACAAGCCAATTTATTTCCAGATTGTTTTGAAGAATGTTATTGTTGTGCGGTTCAACCCAATGGTTATGGGTTACTGAAGGAAGGCGTTCAGGGCCTGATGAATGAACATGTCATTCTGATTGAAAAAATTTCTTCTATTGAAAATTTGTGCCAAGATTTGTCTGTTGTCTCCGGTACTCCTTTCAGGATCACTTTCAAAGGGCCTGTAAGGATTACCGCCAATCTGAAAGCTGCTCCTTTGGTTATTACAACACCTGGGCCCATCCCATATTCCTCAGAGAAATCTATTCCATGGAATTATGGGTCAGACGTCTATTACCATGGCATTAAACAAGAGTTGTTCGATGAAAATGATGAAGAGGTTGATCTCAGCATTGTCAATATTACGGGGACCAGCAAAATTACAAGAAGAGGAAGTATTTTCTCCCCGAAAATCTCTCCACCTGATGAAGATGATGAAGAGGTTGATCTCAGCATTGTCAATATTACGGGGACCAGCAAAATTACAAGAAGAGGAAGTATTTTCTCCCTGAAAATCTCTCCACCTGTTCAAGTCACAGCTACCAAGACAACTGCTGAGGATCGGGGTAAAGAGTCGGTGATAGAGCCTGCTTAGACGGAGGCGCCAAAAGAAGCTACAGTCAAGGAGACCTTTGGACAAGATTTGAAAAGGTTTTAAAGATAATTTGCATAAGCGATTATAAAATTATGGAACAGCTGGGGAAAGCCCCGACTAAAATCTCCATGCTATCTTTACTGATGTGTTCTGAAGCCCACTTCAAGGCTTTAGTAAAGTTCTTAAAGACCGCTCATGTACCGCAAGAAATTTCCGCTGATCAATTTGGAAGCTACGTGGCTAGTCTGACAACTGATAATGGTTTAGGTTTCTCCAATGCTGACTTCACTCCGGAATGGAGAAATCATAATAGAGCACTATATGTCTACATTGAATGTAGGGGCACTATTTTGGCTCGTGTGTTAATTGATATTGGATCTTCTCTGAATGTTCTACCGAAAGGCACTCTTGACAGATTAGATTGTGAAGGGGTTATGCTGAAGCCCAGTAATATCATTCGAGCCTTTGACAGATCTAAAAGAATGGTGCATGGAGAAGTGGATCTCCCAATCAAGGTAGGTTCACAAATTTTTGAGTCCACTTTCTATGTAACGGACATCCGACCAGCCTATTCCTGCCTATTGGGATGCCCCTGGAACCATGGGGCAGGTGTTGTCATCTCCACCTTGCACCAGAAACTCAAGTATCCAGTAAAGGGAAAAGTTATTACTGTTTGTGGAGAAGAGGAGTATATAGTCAGCCACCTCAATTTATTCCGATTCATGGAGATGGACGGAGAATTTATCGATACTCCATGTCAGACCTTTGAAGTGATTTCCCATGCTTCTATTGAAGATGTTTTCGCCATTCCAAATATCACCAAAACTCCGCACAAGATGGCTTCCTTAAAATATGCCAAAGCTACTATTGAAGAAGGTGGTAGTACTATTTGTGGTCAGCTTCCTGATATCCCTTAAAAATATGACAATTTTGGGTTGGGCTTTACTGCAGAAAGACAAAGGGTTGTTCATCGCGCTCATGTTGGGCGACCTCTGTTCTGTATCAGCAACAACAAAATCATTGATATAGAAGATGCTGACAGAGATGGTGACTTCAACAGCTGGATATTCCCTACCATTGGTGATGGACTTGATAATTGGAAGGCAGAAGACATCTTTCCTATCTGCTTTAGTCAGGAGAAATATCTATATTCATATCTTATTGCTTTTTAAAGTTTTTTTTATGTAATAAACAATGACTTTAAACCTTGTGTCTTACCCGGGGCACAATGGTTCATTTGTTAAAGGGTTGATAATTCATAAACATTGCTCATTCAATAAAAACATTAGACGTTTTGCATGAGAATTTTGTGATCTCTATCTTTCTTTTATCTTATTGCATTTTCAAATAGCTATGTGTTCTTACACACACCACACACTACATTGCAGATCCCCATCAACTATGGATCTCGTTGATAATAATTATGATATTTCCGCTTATGACTTTGAAAATCTGATCTACCAAGCCAAGGACGAAGGAGAGGAAGATTGTGAAATACCGGGTGAACTTGCCAGACTCTTAATACAAGAAGAAAAGGCTATCCAGCCACATGAAGAGCCTGTCGAAGTTGTAAACTTGGGTACCGAGACAGACAAAAAAGAGGTCAAGATTGGTGCCAATATAGAGAGTAGTATCAAGAACAGGTTAATCTAGATGTTGCATGGATATGTTAAAATCTTTGCTTGGTCATACGAAGATATGCCAGGACTCGATACTGATATTGTAGTTTACCGTCTGCCAATGAAAGAGGGATGTTCTCTGATTAAGTAGAAGGTTCGTCGCATGTGTCCTAAAATGTCAGAAAAGATCAAAGCTGAAGTCATGAAACAGTTCAATGCAGAGTTCTTGGCAGTGACATCATATCCTCAATGGGTTTCTAATTGTGTCCCGATGCCAAAGAAAGATGGCAAGGTACGTATGTGCGTAGATTAGAGGGATCTGAACAGGGAAACCCCCAAAGATGACTTCCCACTGCCACATACTGATGTTTTGGTCAACAAAACCACTCAGCCTAAGGTATTCTCCTTCATGGATGGTTTCTCGGGTTATAATCAGATCAATATGGTGCCTGAAGACATGGAGAAAACTACCTTCGTCACACAGTGGGGCACTTTCTGTTACAAGGTTATGCCTTTTGGAATGAAGAATGTCGGGGCAACTTATCAGCGTGCCATGGTAGCTTTATTTCATGACATGATTCACCATGATATAGCGGTCTACGTCGACGACATGATACCCAAGTCACAAACTGAAGAAGAGCATCTCGACCATCTGCATAAATTGTTTGAAAGATTGAGGAAATACAAGCTGAGGTTAAACCCGAACAAGTGCCCCTTTGGGGTGAGATCCGGTAAACTCCTGGGTTTTGTCGTCAGTGGTAAAGGTATTGAGGTTGATCCTGCAAAAGTCAAAGCTATTCAAGAAATACTGACTCCTAGTACCGAGAAGGAAGTCAGAGGTTTCTTAGGACGACTGAACTATATTTCCCGTTTCATTTCTCATTTAACTGCTACTTGTGAGCCAATCTTCAAGCTGCTGAAGAAAGATCAAGTAGTAAAGTGGAACGACGATTGTCAAACAACCTTTAATAAAATTAAGGAATACCTACAAGAACCTCTAATTCTAATGCCACCAGTTGAAGGAAGACCTCTAATCATGTACTTAACAGTGCTAGAGAACACAATGGGGTGTGTACTAGGGCAGTATGACGAGTCTGGTCGAAAAGAGCATGCAATATACTACCTTAGCAAAATGTTTACCAACGGTGAAACAAGATATTCACTGCTCAAGAAAACTTGTTGTGCTTTGGCATGGCCTGCTCGCCGACTAAGATAATATATGTTGACCCATACTTCCTTGATGATCTCTAAAATGGATCCTATCAAGTACATATTCGAGAAGCCAGCCCTCTTCGAAAGAATAGCCCGATGGCAAATGGTATGAAATTCAGTACACCTCTCAAAAGGTAATCAAAGGAAGTGTAATGACAGACCATTTGGCGCATCAAGCTATAGATAACTATCAGTCTATGAATTTCGAATTCCCGGACGAGAACATTATGCTAGTAATAGATTATGAAGAACCTGGACCATATGAAGGAGCTGAGCCAGGATCTCGATGGACTATAGTTTTTGATGGAGCTTCCAAAGCAATTGGTAACAGAATCGCTGCTGTAATTATCCCTCCTCAGAGTTATCACACGCCCTTCACTGCTAGACTTTGCTTTGACTGCACCAATAATATAGCTGAATATGAAGCGTGCATAATGGGTCTTAAAGCTGCTATTGACCTAAGAATCAAATTCATAAACGTATATGGAGACTCAGCCTTTATAATCAGTCAGGTTAAGAGAGAATGGGATATGAAGCATCTGAATCTTATCCCTTACCGATAACATGTGCTAATCTTGATTCCATATTTCGAGGAAATTACTTTTGAGCATATACCAAGAGAATAGAATCAGTTGGCAGACGCATTAGCTATCATGTCATCCATGTTCAAGGTCAGATGGGACAATGAGGCTCCCAGGATTACCATTGAAAGATTAGATGAATCGACACACTTCTATGGAATTGATATTGATGGAGTAGAGGAAAAACCTTGGTTTCATGAGGTGAAAAGGTACCTTGAGGCCCAGGAATACCCTGAAGGGGCATCGATCAATGACAAGAAGTTCCTACGGAGGTTCTCGACTAAGTTCCTCTTGAGCAATGGAATTTTATACAAGCACAATCATGATTCAACCCTGCTTCGTTGTGTGGACAAGAAAGAAGTAGAAGAAATTATGCAAGATATGAACGAAGGTGTCTTTGGTACTCACTCTAGCGGGCATACTATGGATAAAAATATTTTGAGAGCTGGTTACTATTGGACGACTATTGAAACTGACTATCACCACCACTCGAGAACTTATCATAAGTGCCAAATTTATGCTGATAAATTTCATGTACCTATAGTACCTCTGAACATCATGACTTCTATGTGGCCAATCACAATGTGGGGAGTTAATATGATCATAGAAATCAAGCCTACTGCCTCTAACGGACATCGCTTCATCCTCATCACCATTAATTACTTTACAAAATGGGTGTAAGCAGATTCATTCGCCTCTGTTACCAAGAATGTGGTCGCCCAATTCATAAAGCATAACCTGATCTGTGAGTACGACATCCCCGAGAGAATCATCACAAACAATGGTACTAATCTCAACAACACCATGATCACTGAACTTGCACGTAGTTTAAGATCAAACACCACAACTCTTCTCCGTATCGACCAAAGATGAATGGTGCAATAGAATCCGCCAATAAAAACATAAATAAGATCGTGCAAAAGATGGTTGTGACCTACAAAGACTGGCACAAGATGTTTTCGTTTGCTCTCCATGGATATCGCACTTCAGCTTGAACATCAACTGGGGAAACCCCATTCTCTCTGGTTTAACGTGTGGAATTTGTCCTACCTGTCGAAGTTTAGATTCCTTCTCTAAGGATCATGAAAGATGCAGACTTGGACCAAGATGAGTGGATTCAGACCAGGTTGGATCAGTTAAATCTAATCGACGATAAAAGGCTGGCTGCTGTCTGTCACAGTCAGATGTATCAAAAGTGTATGATCAAAGCATTCAACAAGAAATCAAGCATCAGGTATATCAGGCTGGTGACTTGTTAATAAAGTGCATCATTCTACCGCAGGGTGATCCCAGGGGCAAATGGAATTCCACCTACGAAGGGCCATTTGTGATTAAGAAAATATTTTCTGGCGGTGCTATGATATTGACCACCATGGAATGTGAAGATTCCCTGCACCCTGTGAATGTGGACATAGTCAAAAGATACTACGCATGAAAACGACCCACTAGGTTGGCTGGCCTAGGCAAAAATAAGGGCATCCCAGTGAATCAAAAAGGTTTGGGCAAAAATTAGGGATATATATGAAAAGATTGTACACATGACAAGTCAAAAACCTGAAAAAGAGGCTTGGGCAAAAAAGGGTATCTCGGTGGACTGAAAACCCAAAAGGGCGGTCCAGGAAAAATTTAGGGATAAAAGCGTACGACTATGTCCCTGTTGGATCACTTACAGTAAGCTTTATTACCCAAGTCAAAGTTCAAATGGTACAAATCAATTCAATCGCCTTCTTCCGATAGCAAGGGGTGAGATGCTTAAAGACATAGGGGAAATAGCAGAGCTGGAACCCGACGAGATTATTTCTACATAGCTATATATCTTGTTTTCGATTTGTACTCTTTTCATTTCATGATAATTCCTTCTTACTAGGATTTATGTATCTTTGTACAAAATCGCCTGTTTGTGGGCAAACTATCAATAAGAATACAAATTTCAATATCTAAACTTTTTGTTTTTGTTTTTTCTGTTTTGTTTGCAAAAACTTCCAATGACTAAAAATAAATGAGTATATGCACATGAATACAATTAACTGTTAACAGATATATGCATAAAAACAGGAAAAGCATTTACTCAAGACTCTAGGAGTTGGGATAACGTTCAAGCTATCCACAAATACCCACAGAGCAACTTCCATGGGATTATCCCCACAGAGTAGTCTTATCATACTCACCAGCAAATTCCTTCAGCGGACTAAAGAAGTGAAGCTAATGGCAAAAAACACAGAGCCTCCACTGAACTTTATTGATCTCGAAGGAAGGGGAAATATCGAGAAAACCACAACGGGATGGATAAGATGGTCTTACAACCAAGAGAAAGGGTAAGGAATTCGGTTATGCGTGGGGAAGGTATTAGCATCCCTCACATCCTTTGTACACAACAGGATCCATTTTTTTTGTTTGCTTCTAAGGGTGTGTTTCTCTATAACTATACTTTCTAAGGGGGAAGAAAATGGTTTTTTATTACTGAGTTCGTGAGGATCTTGCAACCATTTTCCTATGTATCCAGTAAAGGAATCAGAACACCCGTGAAGAGTGATCATGGAAAAAGTGATGACATAATGAGTAATATCATGAAAGGAGTGAATGGAATGCTTGGTGTATGGGAATTTAATCGGGTTATGATTAACCAAGGGGTGCACTTGATTAATCTCGTAAGAGTAGGTGCTCCTACCCTCAACCATGAGACCCTTTATACATGGAAACACTTGGTATATGGACCAAAGTGGTTGACTCGGGTTATGGTTAACCAAGGGCGAGACTTGATTAACCTCGTGAGAATGGCCATGCCCAAACTCAACTATGAGACCCTTTAAGAATAAGCTTAGTATGTAAACATAAGGGGAGAGAAGTTTCTTCAATGTTAAGATGAAAACCAAAAGCCCATATAAAGTGGCCATATGTATGCTCCTAGAAAGTGTGATTAGCGTGGCACTAGTATTCTAAACGAACAATTGAAATAATCAATCGAATAGTTGTCGCTGTAGAAAAACCCAGGACCAAACTATGAAATGTGTGCAAGTGTGCATTTGTAAGTGGATACCTGCTCATTGATGATGAGCGCAAGAGGAGTCCTTGTGTTCTAATTGAATGACATATGAATAATTAAGCAACAATTAAAACATACAAAATGGTAAACCCTAAGCTATTACAATCATATGGGGATGGGGATATAAGTTTATGACGGAGGATGAAATCAATTAAAACCTAATTACTATTACAACCAAATCGAATAAAAAGTCTAAAAATCAAGGTTTTTGGAGTTTAGGGTGACACGGGTCTGTCCTGTGACCCGGACACCCGTGTCAGGCCCCTGTAATAAATCCAGGCATGTTTTTTTTATCCCAGCTGAGCTGACACGGGCCGTGTCTTGTGACACGGGCACCCAAGTCAGCACAATGTCCTGCATTTTTGTTAGGCTTTAAATCCTAGTAAGATTGACACGGGCCATGTCCTGTGATACGAGCACCCGTGTCAACACCCTGTCATGCATTTTTGAATGCTTCTTGTTCCAGTAAATCTGACACGGGCAGTGTCCTGTGACACGGGCACTCGTGTCAGCACCCTGTCCTACATTTTTGTTAGGTTTTCAAACAACAAAGCTGACACGGGCCGTGTCGTGTGACACGGGTACCCGTGTTATCCCCCTATCTTGGCTTTTTCACTGAGTTTGCTACTTTTGATCTATCATTTGTTATATATTTTTTGAACACAAAAAGAAAATGATGTATGGACAAAGATATCACGGTTTGGAAAAAGTTTACCTCTCAAAGTGAAAACTTTGAAACACGTACGGGTGTCTCCGGGTGCAAAGTGGTGATTGGCCAAGCTCCTTTGAACCTTCTTGAAGTTGCTCCAAACCTTTCTCTGGGCCACAAAGTTCCCGAACCACTCCAACTCAGACAAGTTGCAAAATACTATCTTTGTTTGTGTTTGGAAGGTGATGATAATGGTATTACATAAATTGTTCTTGTGTTTGAACGATCTCTATGTGATGTATATGAAGTGTTTGTATAGTTGTTTTAGAGTAAATCTTGCAAGGTTGAATAGTAGGTTGAGGGTTTTTTCTGTTTCTCAGTTTTAGTTTGGTTGTTGCTGGTTTTTTTTTGTGGTTGCTAACCGTCCTATGGTTGCTTCTATTTTATGGTTCCAAACAGTTTTATGGTTCAAAACAGTTTTATGGTTGCTATTTTTTTCCTTCTCTCTTTCACAGTGTTTTTTCTCTCCTTTCACATTAGTTTTCTCTCTCTTTTTTTTCACAAAAAACCTCTCCTCCTTTTTTCTATTGTTTTCTACTGTTTTATCATATGAGAAGTGGAAATTGGGGGGAATGTTTGGTGAGATTTTAAACAATTTTGACATGCTGTTTCACTACTTTTTCATTATAGATTTGGGTGACTTTATTTTGTATAATGTTTGGCATTTGTTGGCAGCAGTTTTGTCAGTTTTAGCAAGTTGTCTTTGCAGGTTTTTGGATTGTTTGCTTGGATTGTTTTTGTGTGGGTTTTGGAGTGGAGTGGGCAAGTTTGTGGACTGGTATGCAGCAGAATGGACAACATCTGTTTGAACAGTTTTATGGGGCTGGTTGGTGCAAACTTTGGGCCTGTTTTAAACAAGGCTCTTGAAGATTGGCATGAAGATTGAAGCTTTAAAAAATGGAACTTTTGCAACTTTAAGACTTAGGAATCTTTAGTTTTAGAAATGCTTCATTTGTGGTGTTATTTTTGTAATGGAATGAAGGATTGTAATAGTGTTTGTAAGTTGGAATGAATGATGTTGAAATGAGAAAATGCTTGCAACCAATTGCATATTTGACAATTTGAACTTGAAATGAGAAATTCTTGAATTGTAATAGACAAACATTTAACCAAATTTTTCTTATCCCAAAAGGAAGGAAGTTTGAATTCTTTTCTCCATTATTTCCTCTAGCTTTTGTATGATTTCAAGTGGTCATGGTATGAATCCAAACATTTGCAAGATAATCAATAATGACTTGAATCTTGAATATAGGAACTTGTGATGTAAGGAATTGGTGACTTGTGAACCAAAAGACATTGTATGAAATACCAATTTCCATTATTTCTAATTTTCAATCCAAATTCAATCTTTCTTTCTCTTTTAATTTCGAATCTTCATGACGAATTCAAACCACTTTGAAAATGATAGATGCCATTTTAGTTCAAAATTTAGTCACTCAAGAAACTCCTCAAATAAAGTTTTAATCCATATGAGAAGAATTCCTTGGTTTCACCCCTTAATCTCTTGATAAGCAATTGACTTGTAGAAGGAGATAAAGCTCAATGTGACCTTGAAACAAAAATCATAGTTTCCTTAACATTCAAATAATGAACACTACAAGCTCAAACCAAAAACCCTAATCCACTAAGCCTTAGCTTGAAGAACTAAAACCACTGCTCTTGAAGTAACTTGAGAAAACCTCCAAAGTCCTAATTCAGCACTTTAGTGCTTAAAAAACTAGAAGAACCAGAAAGAAATAGACTTTACTGAATATAAACACCTTAAAACACTGTGAAACTCTAATATTGCACAACCACTGAACTCTTGGACCTCAGGTGTCTTTATTCAATGAAATGCATGATATGCAAATGAACTAGTGAAGATGATGTAGATGAAATGCAAAGTCTAAGCCAGCCAAAAGTAAAAGCTAGAACAAGTTTGAGGTATGACAGTTGCCCCTACTTAATTGTCTTAAACCTGAAGGTGAGATTGGCGTCAGCCTTTCGATCATTTGAAGTAGAAGATGATTAAATACTAAGACCTGAAATTTGTCCTGGAGAGATGGTGTGAGTGTTATTATTTATGATGTCTGCTGGGGATGAAAAATGAACTTTCAGGTGAACTGGTCATGATGGATGAATGCGGTTTGAATAACGATAGCTTATGTTGGGGTAACGGTGTCAATACAAGGTTCTCGGGGAAGTGGGTATTAACGTGATTGAAAAAATATGGTTGATGATATCGTGGTGACTGAAAATAGGATTAATGACAACATGATAACTTTAAGACAATGGGTAGACTCGACGACAACGGAGAACCTATCGTGTGGGACTCACGACCCAAAAGAAAGGTAAAGACAACTGGAAAAGATCAGCATATGATCCATGACCCAAGATAAAGGATAACATGAGGGTAACATCTAGGGATGACCTACGACCCTAGAAAAGATAACGTGAGCGTAAGACCTACGACCCTAGAATAGAAAACATTAGGGTAAGACCTGCGGGCGACCTACGACCCTAGAAAAGATAACGTGAGGGTAAGACCTACGAGCGACCTAAGACCCTATAAAAGATAACGTGAGGGTAAGACCTACGAGCGAGCTACGACCCTATAAAAGATAACGTGAGGGTAAGACCTACGGGACCTACGACCCTATAAAAGATAACGTGGGGGTAAGACCTACGAACGACCTACGACCCTAGAAAAGATAACATGAGTGTTGTACCCCAAAATTTACCCTCTCATTTCTCAAGAAATCTCTCATAAGATCTCTATTGATTCAAGACTACACAAGGTTTGATCAGCTCAAGACACCTCCTCAACACTGACAACTCAAAATTAGGGTTTGAGTTTGTACAAGGATGATTGAACTTTCAAGGCCTAAAATGACTTTCATGGATCATTTTCGACACTCAAGATTTCTCATGTCAAGTTTCAAGTCTTGGATCACATTTTTGCTCAGTCAGTTGATCAGTTGACCTAAAATTAGCTGTATTGGGGAAAATGTCAATTGTGGTCAATTTGCAATCAAACTTCTTGATTTTTGATCCATATCAACATTATGAACTCATATATGTAAATTGATTAGGTTTGGATTACTACTCCTCAAGAAATTTGATCAGATCATCAAAAGGGCAAAATGGTCAAAATTAGGGTTTTGACTAAGGAGGTTCAATTTTTGACTTTTGACCTAACAAATGACTTATTGGTTCAAGAAATGATATCAAGGCTACAAATGAATAATTTTGACCTAATGGCATGGCTCAAAACATTTCTGAAAATCAATTGATTGACATATGAATTTCAATCAACTGATAAAAAGTCAATTGTACACTAAAAAGTCAAACTTTGACTTTTTGATCAAAATCAAGTTTCAAAGATTACAATTCATCAAGGCATGTCAAAATATGAAACTTGTTCATAAAGAAATTGAAAATTGAAAATTGAAAATTATCTTTGAAAAGTCAAAGTTCTAAGACTTAGAATTTTTTCTAAGTGTTGGAAAGTTCATATTCTTTTCATAACTTTGTGCCAAATTTCCACCATGATGCAAGATGATTCAAGGGAAACTTCCAACATGAAAGTTGTAGATCTCAATGAGATATAAAACATTGTAGGGCAGAACTTTTTCTAGAAATACTTGGATTTCAAGTTATGAATTTTTGAAGACATGTTCATGAAACTTAAAAGACTTAGTGAAATTTTGCCCTAGTTAGGCAGGATTTTAACCTAACTTCATGGCAACTTTTCACCTAGTTCCAAATGGAATTTTCAAAAATGTCCAACATGAAGGTTGTAGGGGATGTTACAATATTTCCAAAATGTCCAAGAACTCATTGATATCATACTTGAGCTGAGAGAATCGAAGGCAAGAAGTTAGGGTTTCAAACTTGTTTTTCAAGTCATTTTCATGATGAACATTGAATCAAATCTATAGCCAAGCTCCATAATATTCACTTTTCAGGCCTCAAACTTTTTTTTCACTCCTTATTTTAATGTTTACACAATTGACTGATCAATTGTCCAATTGATTCAAGCATTGTTCAAAGCATTTTTCCATTTTACGGAGAAAATCATAATTTCCATTCTAGTAAAGCAAGCCTTTATGCAAAGTCATCTCCTTGAGCTCCAAAATTGTTTCATCTGAGTACAAGCAATGTAAAAGATAAAAGCAACATGTCTAGAGCCTCCAAAAAATTCAGACCGTGCTTGTACTATACCTTGAAACCATGTTTTCCATTTTTCTTCAAAATCAAGTAACATAGCCATAACTCTATATCTCACAGATTTGTCAACCTCAAGTCCTCTAACCTTTTTAATATAACTATACAAGTTATCTGCAATCTAACCCACGATTTCAAGCCCTCCCAAGACTTCCCAAACACCATGTTGCCTTGAATATTCCCAAACTTGATAGTTTTGAGCCAAAACTCACCATCTCCATTTTCACTCCTGCGTTTTGATTTCTAATTATCCAAACACCTTACATACATCATATGCAAGTGATCCAAGTCCCTGTTTCAAGACTGTACTCACATTTCTATCATCCACCATTTTTGAAACTCAAGCTTGCAACTTGACTTGAGTAGGGAGTTTCAGCTATCCTCAAGGCAAAGTAAGACTTGCAACACGTTCAGGAGGTCCAGGGAAGCTAACATGATCATATTCACTCTTCAAAACTTGCTCAAGCTCCATACACAAATCCAGCTGCAAGAGGTAAGTTTTCAAACTTCAATATCTTGATACAAGCATCCTTTGTGCATACATTCTGAAGTAAAAATGTAGATATTATTGCCCTCAAGCTGACCATGTCCCTAGTTTGTATTTTACTTGCTTGTGTTTGGAGAATTTTGCTTCTGACCAGTTAGGGCATGCATTTGGTATCAAACAAAATTAAGTTTAACCTTTGATTTTTAGCTTAGATAAATTATATGGTTAAATTGATGGTGAAATTTCCAGCAAATTTCATGTTTGTATTTTTTTAAATGGTCAAAAAATGAGAAAGTTACAGGGCTAACAATTGTGGATGTTATATTCTGCGTGCGCATGAAGGAGGAAGAAGATGATTTCAAACATTCAGGACTAGGTTTATTTTTATATTTAGTGGAAGTTGTTTCATGACCAGATGTACAAGCCACCCCAGTGGAAAGCGCGCGCGTATTAAGTCTTTTCTAACCATAAGGTCAAGGGTTCGAACCAACGTGAACCCCCCCCCCCTTTTGTATTTTTGTGATTTTTTGTGATTTCAGGAAGCAGTTTTCTCATATAATGTCATGTAAGCACATGGTTGACATGAAAACGCGCCTGTCCTAGTGGTAATCTTTTGAGCCAATAACCTTGATGTCCTGAGTTTAAACCCTGGTAGGACCAAAGCATTTTTTTACCACTTGTTTGTTTGATTTATTTCATTCTTTTTTAACAAACTTTAGCATTTTATTTAACCAATCAAAAAAACTCCTTTTGAGTTGATTTTTTGCACACTATTTATTTATAATACATATTTTATGAATTTAAAAAAATATCATAAAAGTATTTTTATTTTCATCATTTTTTAATTAAAGCAAAAACCTTCAATAAAAACCCAAAAAAATGATTTCTTGATTAATTTTATTTATTTTAAACCTAAGATAAATTTTCATATTTTTATTAATCCTATCCCTTTAGGTTAATTAGGTCAAAACAATTTTCTTAACAAAAATCCATTCTTTATCCATTTATACTTGTACATTATATTCATTTTACTTCTTGTACATTATTCAAATTCAATATGGTTGTAATAGATAATTAGGTTTTACTTTCTTGCAATCCCCATTTGGAAATTTGTATTACCCATCCCCAAATGATGTAATAGTATAGTAAATTTACTTTCCGCAATTTATCGCTTTCATATAAATGCTAGTAATTAGGGTTTGTATGGAAAGATAAAATCAACAAGTAGATAACCCTAATCCAAGATTAAATGCATGCAAATCAAACACACTATCCACACATGCACCCTTAAGGTTAACTCCACTTGTTGCCTAAAAAATGGTCATGTTATGCATGTGGGATGTCTTAGCAAAAACAATAAAAAATACAAGATCATAGTCCCTCGATGACACTACAAATGTTGCCTTTCAAATGATCTTAGTCCCTCAAATAGAAATGCTAAGACATCTCACAACATTGTTATCATGACTATACAATGACCCACGCGCGTCCCTTTACATCCAAAGATAAGGCTTCTTACCAATCAATGGTAAGATAGCAATATCAAAGGAAAGGAAGAAATGAACAAAGACTTTTGAGTAGTTAGAAACGTTCTTAGTTTCTTGCTCACTTTCAAAACAAATATCAAACACTTTCAAAACAAACACTTTCAAAACATGAAATATTTTCAAAAAGTACAACACTTTGTATACGTTCTTACGAGATGAGAACCATTACAAAGATTGCCTAAACGAAGGCGCCTTTTCAAAAATACTTTCAAAACCACCACAAAGCACATTTTCAAACAAAGCAAGTGATCTAGCAAGTAACTAAGATCCCATAGATAACTATGGATGAAAAGGGTGCTAACACCTTCCCTTTACATAATCTACCCCCCGAACTCAAGAAATAATCTCAAAGGTTTTTCCTGTTTATTTTCCACCTTTCCTTTTGGATAAAAGAAAAGTTGGTGGAGACTCTTGCTAACCGCAACAATTGCGATCAAACGTAAAACATCCCAAGTCAGTTCTCCCATAGTATTACAGTGAGGGTAAGACCTAAGAGCGACCTATGACCCTAGAAAAGATAACGTGAGGATAAGACCTACAAGCGATCTACGACCCTATAAAAGATAACGTGAGGGTAAGACCTACGAGCAACCTACGACCCTAGAAAGATAACAAGGGGGTAAGACCTACGGGCGACCTACGACCCTATAAAATATAACGTGAGGGTAAGACCTACAAGCGACCTACGACCCTAGAAAACATAATGTGAGGGTAAGACCTACGAGCGACCTACGACCCTGTAAAAGATAAAGTGATGGTAAGACCTACGAGCGAGGTACGACCCTAGAAAAATAACGAGAGGGTAAGACCTACGAGCGACCTACGACCCTATAAAAGATAACATGAGTATTGAGAGTTGAGGATTGCAATGTATTGGAACCATGGCTTATTTTTGGTCAGTAGTGTAATGACAGATGTTAACTGGGAATTATAAGGATGATATTCTTTGTGGGGATGTTTTGTTAATTTGGGGCTTTCGTGCAAGGAACCAAATATGGCCCATGCTTCAATATGCATTTTGAAGGGTGGCATGACGATTCATGGATACGCTATGCATTTGAGGATTCAATGTAATATGTAGTGATGATTATTGTATGCAAAATGCCAAATATTAGGCTCATTTGAATCTGTTGCGTGTTGTCTTGAGATACCAAAATAGATTGGTGCTTGGAAATTGAGAGAATTGAGTTATAGCCTTGTCGAGTTCACTGGGGATTAAATCTTATGGAGGAGGAGTGGCTTGATATGGCATGCTGGACTTTTGTGAATGAATGAGTAGAGACGTGGTTCTCATCAAATTCCCCAAGTTTCTCGGTGTTGGAGAATCGGGTGCTCAACCGTCTGTAAGGAGGTGACGAGGATGAAAGCTTGGTCGAGGTGACCGTTACGACTTGCTACCTGCACAGAAAAACAAACACTTGAACGCCATGGCATTACCTTGGGATGTCTTCATATCCATGTAATGTTGTGTTTCACATCTTAACTTGTGATTATTATTTCCTTATTATTGTCAATGAAATGCTTAACAAAGAATTTAAATCACAATTCGCATACGAAAAATAAAGTAAAAGGACATAACAAATACTTTTTTGTGGAAGGGGAAAATTTTATTAATGAGCTTGGCCTGTGGATAGGAATTCGTACATGGAAACAACTCCTAAATGAGGAAGTTGCAAAGAAAAGATAAAATACAACAGGTAAAATGACAATAAGAAAATCTCGAACTTCCATTAAAACTGATATTGCTATAGTTCCCATATCCTGGATCGTCCTAGTGTTGTGCTTCCGAAGGATAATAGTTTAATTGATCCATCCTATGTTAGGAGGGTGTACTTGTTATTCGTGAAGAGTCTTCAGACTACAGTCTCTCGTTTTTGTCACTAATTTTTGCCTAGATCGCCCTTTCGGGTTTTCAATCCACTGGGATACCCATTTTTTCCTAAGCCGCCCTTTCAGGTTTTTGACTTAGCGGGTTATTATTTTTTCTTTTTTTATCCCTAATTTTGCCTAAGGCGCCCTTTCGGGTTTTTGACTTAGCGGGTCTTTTTATGCGTAGTATTTTTTGACTGAGTCTGAATTGACTTGAAGTGGAACGTCTTCCCCATCCATGTTTGTCAGGATTATAGCATCTCTTTAGAAATCTTTCTTCACGATGTACGGCCCCTCATAGTTGGGAGTCCACGTGCCTCTTGGATCAGAGTGAATTGGGAGAATCTTCCTTAAAACCAGGTCATCTGTGTGGAACTCTCGAGGTCGAATCTTCTTGCCAAATGCTCTCTTGAGACGCTGTTGGTATAACTGACCATGAAAAATGGCTGTTAGGCGCTTCTCTTTGATGATATTGAGTTGGTCGAGCCTTGTTTGAATCCATTTAGCTTCATCAAGTTTAGTATCCATCAGAACCCTTAATGAAGGAATTTCCACTTCGACTAGGAGTACCGCATCCATACCATTGACTAGTGAAAAAGGAGTTTCCCCAGTGTAAGTACGCACTGAAGTTTGATAGTCGTGCAAGGATAAAGGCACATCTCATGCAAATCTTTGTATGTTCTAATCATTTTATGAACAATCTTCTTTATGTTTTTGTTAGCTGCTTCGACTGCCCCATTCATCTTTGGCCGATAGGGTGATGAATTATGGTGCTCAATCTTGAATTCTTCACACATTTCCTTCATCATTTTGTTGTTGAGATTCGACCCGTTATCAGTAATGATCTTGTTAGTAGTCCCATAACGACATGTGATTTCTTTCTTGATGAAGAGAGTGACGACTTGCTTGGTCACATTTTTGTACGAAGCCTCTTCCACCCATTTGGTGAAGTAGTCAATAGCAATGAGAATGAACCTATGACCATTTGAAGCACTCTTCTCGATCTGTCCAATCATATCAATGCCCCACATTGCAAAGGGTCATGGTGAAGTCATCACATTCAAATGGGTGGAAGGAACATGTATCTTATCTGTGTAAACCTGACATTTGTGGCACATCTTCGGATACATACAACAGTCATTTTCCATCATCATCTAGCAATAACCTACCCGTAAGATTTTCTTGCCCATGGAATGTCCACTGGCATGAGACCCAAAAGAGCCCCCGTGAATTTCTCTTATGATGGATTCTTCTTCGTGTCTATCCACGGATATGAGCAGAACCGAATCATAGTTTCTTTTATACGGAACGTCTCTTGACAGTAAAAACTTGGATGCTAACCTTCTGAGAGTCTGCTTATCACAAATCGTAGCACCCTTGTGGTACTCTTGCTTCTCAAGATATCTTTTGATGTCGAAGTACCATAGCTTTTCGCCCAACACGTCTTCAGTTGTGAGGCAATGAGTAGGGAAAACGTGTGTTGGCTCCTTGTAACGAAGGATTCTTATGTTGGGTGCATGATTCGAATAGCTGACTTTTAACATTGCTGCTAAAGTGACCAGAGCATCTACAAGTTGATTTACTTCTCTAGGAATATGCTCAAAGGTGATCTCATCAGAAGCGGACAACAACTCTAATATGTAGTCCCGATATGGAACTAAATTAGGGTGTCGTGTATCCCAATAACCCAGTACTTGATATATTACTAAAGTAGAATCCCCATAAACTTCAATAATCTTGATCTTCAAATCAATGGCGCTTCAAGACCCATTACACAAGCTTCATATTTTGTGACATTATTCGTACAATCAAAACATAGTATGGTTGTGAAAGGTATGTGAGTGTTGCATAGAGAAGTTAGAACTACCCAAATACCATGGTCTATGGCATTTGATGCACCATCGAATGTGAGAGTCCATTGCTCCCCGGGTTCGGGTCCTTCTTTATCATCAAGTTTCATAACATCCTCGTCTTGAAAATCGAACTTCATTAACTTATACTCGTCCAAGGGCTGGTGGGCGAGATGATCAGCAAGAATTCTACCTTTGATAGCATTTTGTGTGACGTATTGGATGTCATACTCAGACAAAAGCATTTGACATCGAGCCAATCTCCCTGTAAGTGTTGGTTTCTCGAAGATGTACTTTATCAGATCCATCTTAGATATCAGAAGTGTAGAATGCGTCAACATGTATTGCCTCAAACTTCGAGCTGCCCACGTAAGTGCGCAACAAGTCTTATCAAGTAATGAATACCTCAATTCACAATCAGTAAACTTTTTTTTAGGTAATAGATGGCGAGTTCTTTCTGTCCAGTATCATCATGTTGTCCGAGCACACAACCCACAGATCCTTCAAACACAGTCAAATACATAATGAGAGGTCTCCCTGGAACTAGAGGTATGAGTATTGGTGGTTCCTGAAGGTATTATTTAATTTTTTCGAAGTCCTCTTGACAACTTTCATCCCAATGGACATCTTGGTTCTTGCGCAACAATTTAAAGATAGGTTCACAGGTAGCAGTAAGATGAGAAATTAACTTGGCTATGTAATTCAATCTTCCAAGGAACCCACGTACTTCCTTTTCATATTTTGGTGCCGGCATAACCTGTATTGCTCTTACCTTGTCTGGATCTACTTCAATCCCTTGCTGACTTACGGTAAAACCAAGTAACTTGCCATATTGAACCCCAAAGGTGCACTTGTTGGGATTAAGCCTTAACCTGAACTTCCTTAGACGATCAAATAACTTCTGCAAATGGACCAAATGTTCTTCCTCAGTTTGTGATTTTACGATCATATCGTCCACATACAACTCGATCTCTTTATGAATCATGTCATGAAAGAGAGTCACCATAGCACGCTGATATGTCGCACCATCATTTTTGAGACCAAAAGGCATGACCCTATAGCAAAAGGTACTATAAGGAGTTGTGAAAGTTGTTTTATCCATGTCTTCTAGAGCCATCTTTATCTGATTGTAACCCGAGAATCCATCCATGAAGGAGAACACTGAAGACTGAGCATTATTATCAACCAAAACATCAATATGAGGCAATGGGAAGTCATCCTTTAAGCTTGCTCTATTCAAGTCTCGGTAGTCAACACACATACGTACCTTACCATCTTTCTTAGGTATAGGCACAATATTCGCAATCCAAGGCGAATAGTTTATCACAGATAGGAAGCCTGCATCAAGCTATTTCTGAACTTCTTCTTTGATCTTCAAAGCCATGTCGGGTCTGGTCCTTCACGACTTCTGCTTTACATGATGGTATTCTGGCTTGAGTGACAATCTGTGCATCACTATATCAGTATCTAAACCGGGCATGTCTTCATACGACCAGGTGAAGATGTCAGCATACTCTCGAAGCAACTCAATCACCCCCTTCTTTTCTTCACTTTGTAAGGCCGCACCTATCTTGACTTCTCTCTTTACCTCTTCAGTGCCAAGATTGATGACTTTTGTTTCTTCTTGATACGGATGGATGACCTTCTCTTCCTGTCTCAAGAGTCTTGCTAGTTCTTCACGGACTTCACAATCTTCCCCACTATCTTCGCCAGCATGGTCAATTGAATTCTCGAGGATATTAGGAACCATAGCACTATCATTTTTGATAGAGTTCAAGACGGATCTGCATGATTGATGATTTTATGTTTTTATTTTAGAAAGTTCAAGAAAATATTTAGAATATGAAAAGAAAATCATTGCCATTTTTATTTTAAAAATTAAAAGTAAAAGAGAAGAAAGGGAACAAAAGTTTAAGCGAAAGTGTGATATTTTGTTCAATTTTAAACGGAGATTGAAACATAAGGGGCCCCTTCTACAAGCTATCTCTATGCCTTAGGCAGGGCATATGACTTAATGGAAACAGAAAATTACACATCAGGGAAAACAAATTCAGGGATGTCCACAACAGTCCAATTATTGAGCTCTTGTTCCAACGCAATCTGATAGATAAATCTGGAAACATCTTCATTGTCACCTTCATCATCTGTTGAGAGAACTTGTCCTTCTTTGCTTGTACCAGCACTGATAAACACTTCAGAAATTGGGGGAACCTACTTTACTTTGAGAGGAACCAAACTAGCTTGCACAGAGGACAATGGTTGATATCCAAGAATGCAAGATCTTTCTTCTCAGGTACTTCAATCAATTTGCCCCAACCATCATGGGGAGATCTATCTTCTATGAGGGATTTGGCATCATTCAAAGAGGCCATGGGTGCTTCGTGCTTCTTAACTTCTATGACGGGGAACTTGTCAACAAAAACAATCTCCAGAGCTTAAAAGGGAAACTTCTGCACCTCGCCTTCTACTTCCACATAACGGTAGGTTGTCATATTGTTAATCACTACATCTTCTTCCCCACAAACGACGACAACTTTATCATTTACAATGAACTTTAAGCGTTGGTGAATAGTAGATGTCACAACTCCTTCTACATGGATTCATGGGTGACCCAAAAGGCATGTATAGGATGAACGGATTTCCATAACGTATAATGACTTATAGAAAGTGTGGGGACCAATCTTGACAGGCAAGTCCACTTCTCCCTCCATATATCTCCTTGAACCATCAAATGCTCAAACACTTAGGGTGGAAGGCCTCATCATTATCCCATCCATATTCAGCTTAAATAGAGTAGCCTTAGGCATCACATTGAGTGAAGAACATGTATCTACCAAAACTCGAGATAAAACTGTATCCAAACACTTCATGGAAACGTGTATCTCTTTTTTGTGGGCTGTTCCTTCAGCTGGGAGCTCATCATTATAAAAACCCAAACTATTTCCCACAATAATATTGGTTACGATCCCTTCAAACTGGGCCATGGACATGTCTTGAGTAACATGGGTAGAACACAAAATCTTCAGCAAGGCATTGCGGTGAGCTTCTGAACACAAGATAAGAGACAAGATAAAGATCTTGGACGACGTCTGGTTGAGTTAATCCACCATTTTGTAATCACTTCACTTGAGAATCCTCAAAAGCTTCTCCGCTTCTGGTTCTACAGAAGGTTCAAGTTGACCATCAATCACTTTCTTGCCCTTAGCCTTAGCCAAAGCATCACTATTAGTTTCTTTGGAAGGCGGTAGTGGGGGAGAAAAGATCCTGTCACTACGAGTCATGTTATTGGTTCCGACAATGTTAGTAATACTCTTGTCAGCCACTGGAGGACACTCATATTTCTTCCCAAGAATATAGACCACATTATACTCCCAGGGAACTGCCTTTGAATGGTTTTATAAAGGAGAAATAGGAGCTTGAATTATTGTGGGGGTAACTGGAGCTTGAATCATTAATAGGGTAGTAGGAGCCTTAATTATCAATGGGGTACCTTGTGTTACTGACAGGCTTCTCAGATAATAAGGAATTTCCAAGACATCAATCTCTTCTTCTCGAAATATCTTCTCTACCTGTAGGACACTTTCATCCATTATCTGTTGGATAATCGTCTTCAAACTAGTACACACTTCATGTTCAGAGGAACATGTTAAGCAGAAATCATGGAGTTCTTGCAACACCTTGTGCTCCAACAAATGTTCTCTAACAGTTCCTAACGACATCTTGGTCTCATCAACATGCGTTACCAGAGTTTGTTCACTACTTTCTTCAATAGCATTGACCATTGCCCCTGGGTGAGGAGGAATGGGATTATTCTGAGTATTGGGACCAACAGGTTTAAAATTTATGGCCTTTGCATCGAGGAGGTCTTGAACTTTACATTTAAATGCTCTACAATTCTCAATCGTGTGGCCTGGGACTCCAGAATGAAATTCACAATGAGCATTAATGCCATACCCCCTGGGGAGAGGATTAGGTGGTGGACCAAGTTCACATAGTTGAACCAACTGATTGGCAAGTAACTAAGGGAGAAGCTGAGCATAGGACATAGGAATGGGATCAAATCTTCTTTTGGGAGCTCTTTGTCTTTGTGGAGCTCTCGAACCTTGAGGTAGCTGATTTTGTTGTTGATAATTTGGAGGTGGTGTAAATTGTTGTTATGGAAGATACTGTGGTTGAGGAGTGAAAGGCCGTTGTTGGGCCATCCAGGGTGCTGGAGTTATAGCAGCATACACTTGAGGAACATATTGATTAGGAACAACAGCAGGTGTTCGAAAATAAGGAAATTGGACTTGAGGATATGCAGGAGATTTTACTTAGTTGATTGTAACAACACCAGTCACCCTCTTTTTCTTGATGAAACCAGAAAATAGCTTCCTACCAATGCCAGCATTGTTGTTGGTATTTTTAGGGATACCTTGGATCGTTCTAGCCTTAATACAAGTTTCAACATGTTCTCCAATAATGACCATATCAGAGAAAGAAGTATAGGTATTGCTGAGCATGTGTAGGAGATAAGGACCTCGTAGAGTACCCATAAACAAATCAATCAGTTCACGATCTAAGAGAGGAGGTTGGACCCTTGCATCCAGCTCATGCCACCTTTGGGCGTACTCTTTAAACGACTCTTCAGATTTTTTTATCATCCCTTGAAGCTGAGTGTGGCTAGGAGCCATCGTAGTATTATAATGGTAATGTTTCAAAAAGTAATCAACAAGTTCTCCCCAAGTACTGACATGAGTTCTTTCTAGTTTCATATACCTATCCAAGGGTGCCCCGGTCAAGCTATCTTGGAAGAAGTGCATGAGTAACGGTTTATTTTCAACATAGGCTGCCATCTTGCGACAGTAGGAATGAAGATGAGTCTTTGGGCAGGAGGTGCCTTTGTATTTGTCAAAATCAGGAACCTTGAACTTGGGAGGAATAACTACCCCAGGGACAAGACACATTGCAGCAGTATTGAATCCGGACGTCTTGATACCATCCATGGATTTGATACGATGTTTAATAGCATGGTACATCTTTGTAGTTTCAGCAACTCCAGCAGAAAGAATCATGTGGGGTTCATCAAGATCAATGACATTGTGATGATCATCAACATCATTCCAAGGAGCTCCCGTGGGGGTCTCAACATTTGCATTATCATTCCTTCCATTTGAAGAAGTGGATGGAGCAGCAGTAGCAAGCTTGGCAACACATTGATGGAGCTCTTCTTGACCTTTGATGACAGCATGAAGCATTTCCATAAGCTGATCCATGCGAGTGCCCGTGGTGTCCATATCTCGGCGAAGAACATTTTGATTCTCTTCAAAAAGATCCATAAGTCTTTGTTGGTTGCTTCTTGTACGGTAGGGATGTGGAGAAGTCGTCTTTGTTGTTCACTGAAGTCTAATGGAAAATGGACCCCAATAAGATTTTGTTGTGAATAATAAATGCATGATAGTATGAATGAATGTTCTATCTTCATTTCTGAGGAAATCCAAAGACTCGTTTGTCCTTTTTTTTATAAAATTTTTGTTTTCATTTTTAAAGAGCTCGACCAACGGGACTTGTCTTTGTAATTCCTTAGATATGAGATGTATATACATGATGGTATGATGTCATGGTATGCTATGGTATGAGATTACAGCTCCACATATTCTGGATAACCACTGTGTAGTCCTTTGCATAAACTGGAAGTAACAGGATCAAAAGTCTGACGTCACAAGCATGGAGTCAAAGTAACCACCCATAAGGTATGTACTAGGGGTTTATCATCTTTCAAACAAGGTTCTAGGGAAACCTCAGAGTCTATGCTCTTCCTTTGGATATTACTGACGTTCCAATTACTCAATAATCTGTAATATTCATAGGAAAAACTCATCCGAGTGCAGCATCGCGTGACAAATATTTCTGGATTACACTGTTATAGTCTTCGCACTACACCTAAAAGGCTAGGATGGGTTGATGGTTCTACGGCCCTCAGCTTCTCTGGTTCCAAGGTCGAAAGCATCAATGTCTTCCCAATTACTCGATAAACAACGCTACTTTCAAGGGGACCTCCACTGACTGGGGGATTTTCATGCCTCCTTCTTCAAGATTACTCACTCAAAGTTAGCATGACTATACCTCCAGTCCTAATCCTAGGTGTTACCCAAGTCCGGGTATAGGACTTATCAAAAGTAATCACCCAACCCAACATCATAATATATCCAGAATATGTGAGTAGCAACAATATAATGCACTATATACAAAAGTAAACAAAAAGCAAATAAATAAAGCAGTAAAGCAAATAAATCAAATAAATAAACACCAAAAGAGACAAATAAATAAAACTAGTAGAGACTCGCAAAAGATAGTCCCCAGCAGAGTCGCCAGCTGAAGCTACCGGCAAAAAACACAGAGCCGCCACCAAACTTTATTTATCCCGAAGGAAGGCGAAATATCAAGAAAAACGCAAGGGGATGGATAAGATGGTTTTATGATCAAGAGAAAGGGTAAGGAAGTCAGTTATGCGAGGGGAAGGTATTATCACCCCTCACATACATTGTACACAACGGGATCCATTTTGTTTGTTTTCTTCTAAGGGTGTGTTTATCTATAACTATACTTGCTAAGGGGGAAGAAAATGGTTTTTTATCAGTGCGTTTGTGAGGGTCTCATAACCCTTTGCCTATGTATCCAGTGAAGGAATAAGAACACCGTAGTTCCTCTAGAAAATGTTGGTATGTTGGTGCTTTTTACTGGGCGGCATTAACGCACACATTCTAGCAATAGGCATGGCCTGATCGCGGTAGAACGGAAATAACATGCCCTTTGAGGGGATTTTGATTGGTTGAGTGTTTTGTGAGTTTTAAAATGAATTTTAATAATGATTAAATGTTTTTAGATTTTTGATTTGTGAATGATAAGTTTTAATTACAAAAGAAGAAAAAGGTTTAAGAGGGAGACTAGGAAAAACCCTAATGTTGTCATACATGGGTTCCAACCTAAGGTCTAATTAGTTCGCTTCTTAAAGAAGAGGAAACTATCATCCTAAGGGAGAATGTTATGAGCACAAAGTAAAAGGAAAAAATGTTGGTGAAAAGTGATCATGGAAAAAGTGACAACACAATGAGTAGTATCATGAAAGGCGTGATTGGAATGCTTGGTGTATGGGAATTGAATCGGGTTATGATTAACCAAGGGGTGCACTTGATTAATATCGTGAGAGTAGGTGCTCCTACCCTCAACCATGAGACCCTTTGTGCATGGAAACACTTGGTATATGGACCAAAGTGGTTGACTCGGGTTATGGTTAACCAAGGGCAAGACTTGATTAACCTCGTGTGAATGGCCATGCATAAACTCAACTATGAGACCCTTTAAGAAGATGCTTAGTATGTAAACCTAAGGGGAGAGAAGTTGCTTCAATGTTAAGATGAAAACCAAAATCCCATATAAGGTGGCCATATGTAAGCTCCTATAAAGTGGGACTAGCATGGCACTAGTATTCTAAATGACCAATTGAAACAATCGATCAAATAGTTATCATTGTAGAAAAGCCCAGGACCAAACTATGAAATGTGTGCAAGTGTCATTTGTAAGTGGATACCTGCTCATTAATGATGAGCCCAAGAGGAGGCCATATGTTGTAATTGAATGACATATGCATAATTAAGCAACAATTAAAACATACAAAAAGGTAAACCCTAAGCTATTAAAATCATATGGGGATGGGGTACAAGTTTATGAATGGGGATGAAAGCAATTAAAACCTAATTACTATTACAACCAAATCGAATAAAAAGTCTAAAATCAAGGTTTTTGGAGTTTAGGCTAACAGGGGTCGTGTCCTGTGACCTAGGCACCCGTGTCAGGCCCATGTAATAAATCCAGGCATGTTTTTCTTTGTCCCAGCTGAGCTGACACGGGCCGTGTCCTGTGACATGGGAACCCAAGTAAGCATTATGTCCTACATTTTTGTTAGTTTTTCAAACAACAAAGCTGACGCGGGTCGTGTCGTGTGACATGGGTACCCATGTTAGCCCCCTGTCTTGGCTTTTTCACTGAGTTTGATGCTTTTGATCTATCCTTGGTTATATATTTTTTGAACACAAAAAGAAAATGATGTATGGACAAAGATATCACAGTTTGGAAAAAGTTTTCCTATAAAAGTGAAAAGTTTAAAACATGTACGGGTGTCTCCGGGTGCAAAGTGGTGATTGGCCAAGCTCCTTTGAACCTTCTTGAAGTTACTCCAAACCTTGCTCTGAGCCACAAAGTTCCCGAACCGCTCCAACTCAGATAAGTTGCAAAATAATTTTTTTTTGTGTTTGGAAGGTGATGATGATGGTTATACAGATATTGTCCTTGTGTTTGAACAATCTCTATGTGATGTATATGAAGTGTTTGTATAGTTGGTTTAGAGGAAAGCTTGCAATGTTGAACAGTAGGTTGAGGATTTTTTCTGTTTCTCAGCTTTAGTTTGGTTGATGTTGGTTTTTTGTGTGACTGCTAACAATCCTATGGTTTCTGTTGTTTTATGGTTCCAAATAGTTTTATGGTTCAAAACAGTTTTATGGTTGCTACTGTTTTTCCTTCTCTCTTTCACAGTGTTTTTTCTCTCCTTTCACAATATTTTTCTCTCTCTTTTTTTTCACAAAAAACCTCTCCACCTTTTTTCTACTATTTTTCTACTGTTTTATCATTTGAGAAGTGGAAATTGGGGGGAAAGGTTGGTGAGATATTAAAAAAAATTTACATGTTGTTTCACTACTTTTTCATTACAGATTTGGGTGACTTCTATTTTGTGTAATGTTTGGCATTTGTTGGCAGCAGTTTTGACAGTTTTAGCAGGCTGTCTTTTTTGGTTTTTGGACTGTTTGCTTCGACTGTTTTTGTGTGGGTTTTGGAGTAGAGTGGGCAAGTTTGTGGACTGGTATGTAGCAGAATGGACAGCAGCTGTTTGGACAGTTTTATGGGGCTGGTTGGTGCAAACTTTGGGCCTATTTTAAATAAGGCTCTTGAAGATTGGCATGAAGATTGAAGCTTTTCAAAAAGGAACTTTAGCAACTTTAGGACTTAGGAATCTTTAGTTTTAGAAACTCTTCATTTGTGGTGTTATTTTTGTAATGGAATGAAGGATTGTAATGGTGTTTGTAAGTTGGAATGAATGAAGTTGAAATGAGAAAATGCTTGCAACCAATTTCATATTTGACAATTTGAACTTGTAATGAGAAATTCTTGAATTTTAATAGACAAACATTTAACCAAATGTTTCTCATCCCAAAAGGAAGGAAGTTCCAATTCTTTCTCCATTATTTCCTCTAGATTTTGTATGATTTCAAGTGGTCATGGTATGAATCTAAAAAATTGCAAGATAATCAATAGCGACTTGAATCTTGAATATAGGAACTTTTGATGTAAGGAATTGGTGACTTGTGAACCAAAAGACATTGTATGAAATACCAATTTCCATTATTTTCAATTTGCAATCCAAATCCAATCTTTCTTTCTGTTTCAATTTTGAATCTTCATGACGAATTTAAACCACTTTGAAAAAGATAGATGCCATCTTAGTTCAAAATTTAGTCCCTCAAGAAACTCCTCAAATAAAATTTGAATCCATATGAGAATAATTCCTTGGTTTCACCCCTTAAACCTCTTGATAAGCAGTTGACTTGTAGAAGGAGATAAAGATCAATGTGACCTTGAAACAAAAATCCTAGTTTCCTTAACATTCAAATGATGAACACTACAATCTCAAACCAAAAACCCTAATCCACTAAGCCTCAACTTGAAGAACTAAAACCACTGCTCTTGAAGTAACTTGAGAAAACCTCCAAAATCCTAATTCACCACTTCAGTGCTTGAAAAACTAGTAGAACCAGAAAGAAATAGACTTTAATGAATATAAACACCTCAAAACACTATGAAACTTTAATATTGTACAACCACTGAACTCTTGGACCTCAGGTGTCTTTATTCAATGAAATGCATGATATGCAAATGAACTAGTGAAGATGATGTAGATGAAATGTGAAGTCTAAGACAAAAAAAGTAAAAGGTAGGACAAATTTGGGGTATGACAAGAAGCATGATCTTTTCCCTAACAATATTGCCCTCCTACGAAGTCCCAATAATTATAGTTTATGGAAATTTCTCCTCCCTAGCTGAGTTTATTCCTCCAGAACAATGAAATCCCCTACATATTTCTTCTCTCCAACAGAGCTTATTTACTCAGCAAGGGTATGTCCTCATCAAGGTATTTCTCCGTCAACAGGGTTTATCTCCCCAACGGAGTTTAATCTCCCCAACTTGAGTCTGCTTCTACCACAAATTACCAGCAGGATTCTTGTCCCCAGCAAAGAACGGTCCAAATTGCTATCCCCAAAAAGTCGCTACTAAAATTAGATTAGATGTCGTTTAACTTTAGTCTCTCTTGAAGAGTCGGTATCCATATCATAAACTTGGTCACACAGCATCTCGAAAGGATATCCATCTCTTTTATCCCCAGTCAGGGTATACAAGAATTATAATCCCCACTAGAGAGATGAATGACCAATGTTTTGGAGCTCTTCTCCCCAAAGCAGAAATCAACATTCCCTAGTGGAGTTTCCTTAAACAAAAAGCAGGAATTCTCATCAAGGTTGAAGATACACATATTATTCATCCCCAACAACAATCAGGGATTTATTTTCCCAGAAAAAGATGTTTCCTGTGTTTACAAATACACTTTAGCAACATTTCATATTCATACGTCTTTACAAATAGCATAGCATATGCATACAAAACGCATATATCACAATCTCATTTATTTTGAGAACATCATTACGCAATGCATTTCATACATCATGACATTTCATAAAGCTAACTCTTTACCTTTTCAGGAAAGATCGATCAAACATCATCAACTACTTGTATGACCAGACAGTCTTCTCAAAGGCTACATCTGAAAAATGGCTACTTAAGCAATTTCCTCATAAGGTCATTCTCAAAGACAATATCTTCTGGCTCATATTAGATCGAGTGTAGATATATTCTGATACTTCTTCCAGTTGAAGACGGTCGTGAGCATCTTCTGGCTCAGATTAGATCGAACATAGATTTATTTTGATACTTTTTCCAGTTGAAGATAGTCATGGACATTTTCTGGCTCAGTATAAGTTAAGCATAGATTTATTCTGATACTTCTCCCAGTTAAATTTGAATGTATACAACTTCTGGATCAGATTAAATTAAGTGTGGATTTATTCTGATACTTCTTCCAGTAGACATCTTCTGGCTCATATTAAATCAAGTGTGATTTTATTCTAATACTTCTTCTAGATAAAGACGAAAACAAATATACTTCTTCAATTTGAAGATAGTCATGGACATTTTGTGGCTCAGTTTAAATCAAGCATAGATTTATTATGATTCTTCTTCAAGTTGAAGATAGTCGTGGAAATTTTCTAGCTCAGTTTAAATCAAGCATAGATTTATTCTGATACTTCTCCCAGTTAAAGTCGAACGTATACATCTTCTGGCTCGAATTAAATCAAGTGTGGATTTATTCTGATACTTCTTCCAGCAGACATCTTCTGGCTCAGATTAAATCAAGCGTGATTTTATTCTTATACTTCTTCCAGATAAAGACGAGCATATTTTCTGGCTCAGATAAAAGTAACCATTGATTTATTTTGATACTTCTTCCAGTTAAAGTCGAGCATTAACATATTTCTTGCTCAGATTAAATCAAGCATATGTTTATTCTGATACTTCTCCCAGTTAAGGACAGGCACAGACATCTTCTGGCTCAGATTAGATCGAGCGTAGATCTATTATGATACTTCTCCCAGTTGAAGACGGTTGTAGACGTTTTCTGGCTCAGATTAAATCGACCATAGATTTATTCTAATACTTCTCCAAGTTAAAGTCGAATGTATACATCTTCTGGCTCGAATTAAATCAAGCTTGGATTTATTCTGATACTTCTTTCAGCAGACATATTCTGGCTCATATTAAATCAAGCATAATTTTATTCTGATACTTCTTCCAGATAAAGATGAACACAAATATCTTATGGCTCAGTTTAAATCAAGCATATATTTATTTTGATACTTCTTCCAGCTGAAGACAATTGTGGACATTTTCTGGCTTAGTTTAAATAAAGCATAGATTTATTCAGATACTTCTCCCAGTTAAAGTCGGAGGTATAAATCTTCTGGCTCGGATTAAACCAAGCGTGGATTTATTCTGATACTGAAATTCTGGTATCATATATGTGAAGTCGAATGAGATATCACGACACAAATATCTATTTACAGGTAAAGAGAAGTAATAACAAAATCAGTAAAAATACAAGAGATTATTCACCTAGTTTAGTGTACAACAACACCTACTCTGGAGGCTACCAAGCCAGGGACAAGTCCACTAAATAATATCAATTCATAGACCCTCAGTAAACAACCAGTTTACGATCTAATCACTTAATCACTACCCGTGCTATACTTCTACATAAGACTCACATAGGTATGAGGCCCTCCTCAAATCACGTCAATCACTTATAGTGAAGAAACAACAGAAATAATAAGTTAAAAAACTTCAATCATTCAATGCTTAAAAGCTTATGAATGATACACAATTAACAACCCAAATAACAACATAAGTACTAAATCAATACTAGAGTGTTTGAAAATTAAAAGACTTTAGACTTTTAAAACAGAAAGAAAGAAATCTTCTTCAAAAGTTACAATATTTTGAATAATGAAGCAAGTCCTTATATATGCGTAGCTATGGGCTTGGGCTTTAAAACTAAATATTCAATTCTTTTGAATATTTCCATAAAAACAGGTCAAGATAAAATGCATGCATTTTGAAAAATATTCCTCCATATTTTTCGCAGCCTATGAGTCACAAATCTTGAATTATGTAGCGCAGGAAATCAGGAAACAGAAAAACATAAACTGATGTTGGCAGAGATCAGTTCAGGAGGCAGATGTCAAGACATCTGCTTTGGCATCATTCAAAACAGTTTTCTATAAATGTCAACACATTTAGCAAAACATTAACAACATATTGTTTTACCAAAATATCTGCCAACAAACACTTACAAACTCCCCCTTGGGCAAATTTTGGCTAAAAGATTATCAGAGCATATTATCAGAGCAGAGCAATATATTATCGGAGCAAAATTAGTTAGGCTCAACCTTTGACATAAAGCAAGAGTTTGAAATCCCATCTCTTGATCTGGTAGTAACTCCTTTATTTATATCTCCTCTGATAAGCTCCTTAGGATGATCTCTCTGGGTTCTAATTAAAGGTCCTTTATTGATATGACTAGGCTCAAGATCTTCTTGAGGTGGATTAGAATCAACACTTCTGTCGTTTGATTCTGTTGGAATATCAGACACAGATGTTCCAACATCTTCTTCAACACTTTATCCTCTATCATCAATAATAACATTTATTGACTCTATCATAACTTTAGTTCTGGATTTAAACACTCTGTAAGCTTTGCTATTTGTAGAGTAACCCAGTAATATTCCTTCATCACTCTTGGGTTCCATTTTCCTCCTTTGTTCACGATCAACTAAGATGTAGTATTTCCTTCCAAAAACATGAAGGTATCTAACAGTTGGTTTTCTTCCCTTCCATATTTCATACAAGGTGGTTGAAGTGCCTTTCCTTAGAGTGACTCTATTATTGATATAGCATGCAGTATTCATAGCTTCAGCCCAAAAATGGTAGGGTGACTTCTTAGCATGAATCATGGCTCTGGCAGATTCTCGGAGAATTCTATTCTTGCGTTCCACAATCCCATTTTGTTGAGGATTAATGGGAGAAGAGAATTTATGGCTGATTCCTTCAGAGGAGTAAAAGTCAGCAAATTTATTATTCACAAATTCCTTTCCATGATCATTTCTGATTCTTATGACATGACTTTCGTGTTCCCTTTGAAGTTTTTGACATGGATCTTTAAACACTTCAAAAGTTTCTGATGTTTCTCTAATAAAGCTTATCCATGTGTATCTAGAAAAATCATCTACAACAACATAGGCATACTTCTTACCACCAAGACTTTAAACCTGCATAGGTACCATCAAGTCCATGTGAAGAAGTTCCAAAACTTTTGATGTAGTGAGATGTTGGATCTTCTGATGTGATATCTTAGTTTTCTTTCCAATCTGGCAGTCACCACATATTCTACCTTCTTCTATCTTGAGCTTAGGAATCCTTCTCAATTCTTCTTCAGATATAATTCCTTTCATACCTTTCATATGTAAGTACCCCCAATTTTTGATGTCATAGTTTAACTTCATTATCTTTGGCTAAAATACATGTTGAGGAGAGGTTCAACTCTTGAGGAAACCATAGATAACATTTCTCTTTAGATATGATTCCTTTCATAATAACTTCATTCTTTTCATTGCACACAAGACATTCATCCTTGGTGAAGTTAACTTTGAATCCTTGATCACACAATTGGATTATAATTATCAGGTTAGTTGTTAACCATTTAACAAGTAACACATCATCAAGCTTAGGGACTCTTGAACAATCAATCTTACCAACACCTTTGATTTCACCATTTTCTCCATCACCAAAAGTCACATAACTAGTGGAATGAGATTTTACATCCACCAACAAATTCTTGACACCTGTCATGTGTCTAGAACAACCACTATCAAAATACCAGTCATCTTTGGTTGATACTCTGAGGGGCGTGTGAGCTATGAAACTAGCAACATTAGACTTGGGAATCCACTATTTCTTGTTTTTTCTATTTTGTGGCATCTTATCAGTCTTAGGAGGAGGAGTAGTCTTAGGATACCCATACAATTTGAAATAGATGGGCCTTATATGACCAAGCCTTCCACCATGATGACATCTCCAAGGATGGGGATTCTCTCTGGTGTGATTAGGCTTTTTCTTCCCATGATGTTTGCCATGATGTCCTTTCTTCCCATGATGTCTGCCAAGATGTCCTTTCTTACCATGATGTTTGCCCAGATGTTGAGACATTTGATTCGATATATTTTGTTTAGACTTGGTATGAGTGGAAACAGATGAAATCTCTTCTGAGTTAGGTTCCTTTTTCTCATTGAAACCTAGACCACTCTTATCTCTTTTCACTCTTCCTGTTTGGAGAATTTCATCTAATGTGTCAGACCCATTATTCAGCATCTTGAGAGATTTGACCATTCTATAAATATTTGAATTCAGAGAAGACACTTCACTTTCCAGATCAGAAATAGTTTTAAGATGCTCTTCCCTTCCCTCCATCAGCTAAGCTATGAGGAATTTCTGTTTCTCCCCTTCAAAACACACTTCTGCACTTCTGAGACATAATTATTTGTATGAAGTAGCTAACTCATTAAAGGTTAGTTCCCCATCAAAAGACTCTTCATCAGATACATATTTTCTTGTTAATGCTTTAACATACTTGGCAGATTCTTCAAGATCACTCTTTGAGTCCTCTTCAGACCAGGTAATAGATAGATTCTTTTTCTATTTCTTAAGATATGTAGGACATTCAGCTCTAATGTGACAAAAGGTTTCACATTCATGACATTGTATTCCCTTCCCTTGAGAAGATTTTTCTTCCGCCCTTTTTCTTCCAACCTAATTTGACTTATGGATGTCAGATGAGATGTTCTTGACATTTGATCTTTGGTTCATGTCCATTATTTTTATCACTTTGTTAAATTGTCTTCTAAGCATAGATAAGGCATTTGATATTCCTCCATCTGTATCTAGATCACAGTCCTCCTCTTCATCTTCAGTATTTGATAGAAAGGTTATGCTTTTGTTCTTCTTTTCAGATATTTCATTGATGCTTAATTCAAATGTTAGAAGGGATCCAACAAGTTCAGCCACTTTCATTTTGTCAATGTTTTGAGCTTCTTCTATAGTAGTCACTTTCATATCAAATATCTTGGGAAGAGACCTGAGCATCTTTATCACCAATTTGTCTTCAAGTATTTTCTCTCCTAAAGCACTGGAGGCATTAGCAATTTCAAGAATGTTCATATGGAAGTCATTTATACTTTCATCATCCTTCATTCTCAATTCTCAAATTTTTTGGTGAGCAACTGAAGTCTTGACATCTTAACTTTGGATGTGCCTTCATGAGTATATTGAAGAATCCCTCATGCATCCTTAGCAACTTCACATGTATTCACTAATCTGAAAATGTTCTTGTCAATTCCATTGAATATAGCATTCAAGGCTTTAGAATTTCCAAGAGCAATTTCATCTTCTTCTTTAGACCAATCTTCTTATGGTTTTAACTCAGGAGTAGGTTCTCTATTTTCTCCCAATTTGACAGGGTACTTCCATCATTTTAAAACAGCTTTCCAAGCCCTGCTGTCCAAAGACTTTAAAAAGGCCATGATACATGGTTTCCAGTAGTCATAATTACTTTCATCCAGAATGGGTGGTATGTTCACAAATCCTCCTTCCTTGTCCATAGTACCAGAAAGTATCTTCCTTGGATCTCACCCAGATAAAGATCAGGATGCCTGCTCTGATACCAATTTAAATTCTGGTATCAGATATGTGATGTCAAATGAGATGTCACGACACAAATATTTGTTTACAAGCAAAGAGTAGTAATAAAAAAAGTAGTAAAAACACAAGAGATTGTTCACCCAGTTCAGTGTACAACAACACCTACTCTGGGGGCTACCAAGCCAGGGACCAGTCCACTAAATAGTATCAACTCATAGACCCTCAGTAAACAACCAATTTACGATCTAATCACTTAATCACTATTCGTGCTATACTTCTACCTAAGACTCACCTAGGTATAAGGCCCTCTTCAAATCCCTTCAATCACTTACAATGAAGAAACAACATAAGTAATAAGTTTAAAGACTGCAATCATTCAATGCTTAAAAGCTTATGAATGATACACAATTCACAACCCAAATAACGACACAAGTATTAAATCAATAATAGAGTGTTTGACAATTAAAAGACTTTAGACTTTTAAAAATAGAAAGAAAGTATTCTTCTTCAAAAGTTGCAGTAGTTTGAATAAGGAAGCAAGTCCTTATATATGCGCAGCTGTGGGCTTGGGCTTTAAAACAAAATATTCAATTCTTTTAAATATTTCCATAAAAATAGGTCAAGATAAAATCCATGCGTTTTGAAAAATATTCCTCAATATTTTTCGCAGTTTGTGAGTGACAAATCTTGAATTCTTTAGCGCAGGAAATCAGGAAATAGAAAAACATAAACTGATGTTGGCTGAGATCAGTTCAGGAGGCAGATGTCAAGATATCTGCTTTGACATCATTCAAAAAAGTTTGCTACAAATGTCAAGACATTTATCAAAACATTAATAACACATTGTTTTACAAAAATTGCTGCCAACAAACACTTACAAATACTTCTTTCAGTAGACATCTTCTGGTTCAGATTAAATCAAGCGTGATTTTATTCTGATACTTATTCCAGATAAAGACAAGCATAGACATTTTTTGGCTCAGATTAATTCAACCATAGATTTATTCTGATACTTCTTCCAGTTAAAGTCGAGCATAGACATCTTTCTGGCTCAGATTAAATCAAGCATAGGTTTATTCTGATACTTCTCCCAATTAAGGACAGGCACATGTATCATCTGGCTTAGATTAGATCGAGTGTAGATCTATTCTGATACTTCTCCCAGTTGAAGACGTCCGTAGACATTTTCTGGCTTAGATTAAATCGACCATAGATTTATTTTGATACTTCTTCCATTTAAAGTTAAGCATTCTGGCTTCATACTAGATCGAGCGTAGATCTACTCTGATACTTCTCCCAGTCGAAGATGATCATAGACACTTTCTGGCTCAGATTAAATCGAGTATAAATTTATTCTGATACTTCTTCAAGTTAAAATCAATGGTTACTTTGGATGGAATCTATAATCCCATGTCCGACGACTCACTGTCACCTCTCCAAATGGCATCTATAAGCCCATTCATGGTATAATCAACCAGCAGCGTTACTTCTTGCACATGCAAGTGCAAATTTTTGGGCACTTAAGTGTTCAATCCTCTTCTACCTTCAAGTTGCGTATGGCAGACATGCCAATCTAACTCTTACGGTTTAAGAAGATTAAACAGGGCAGCTGTTGTACCCCAAAATTTTCCCTCCCATTTTTCTTAAAGACAATCTTTCAAGGGCTCTCAAATACTCAAGAATCTTAAGGGTTGACCAGTCAAGATGCTCTTCCAAAGCCAAAGGTCTACAAATAGGGTTTTGAGTTTCTCAAGGAAATTTGGGTTGCAAAGGCCTTAAATGATTTACATGGTTCTCCATAGGTCCTCAATAGTTCTCATGTCAAGGTTTAAGTCTTGCATCACAGGTTGGCTTAGTCAATGGCTCAGATGATTGAAAATCAACTATATTGGGTAAAAAGTTAACTATGGTCAACATACAACCAAACTTCAAGATTTTTGTCAACATCAACATTTTGAAGTGATATTCATCATTTGATCAACGGTTGATCATAATTCCTCAAGGAAAGCCCTCAAATCATCAAAAGTCAAGAATTGCCAAATTAGGGTTTCCTTAGGTGAAGTCAACTGAACTTTGACCAAGCATAACTTTCACATGCTTCATCAAATTTTCCCAAACCAAAGCCCATTTTGAAGGAATTTCAATTCTCTTCAACTTTATATTTATGCTCAAGTCCAAAAAATGCTTCATTTGAAAGATATAAGCTAATACATTATAGGTCATTTTCAAAAGTCAACAAAAGACACTTTTTATCCAGACAACTTACATCAAGAAATTGTAGAAGACATCTTGAGCTTTTCAAAAAGTCACAGATCACCTTCAAAATATGAAAATTGAGCAAGTTATGAGTTGCACAAGTTGAGAAATTTTGAGGAAATACATGAAATGCAAAATGTGCAAACTTGAAATTTTGGGACTTGTGGCCTAACTTTTTGGGCTTCAAACATATCCATGACCTTATGGAAGACTCCTAAGCTCACTCACACCATGTCTTGTATTTTCTTATTATTTTATTTATATTTATTTTGGTTTTATTCAAATAAATTCAAAATAAGTTAAATAAAGTATAAAGCAATGGGCCAGGCGCATGGAGTGGTTTCTTAGAGCCCAATACAGCTTATGACAACCCAGACAACATGGCAAATTTGTAAAAGGTTTCAAAATGGTAAGAATAAACTCAAAATGGAAAGTTTTCAAATGTTTGATTCTTGTTTTAAAATATGGCTTGATGACTTGATTTTTGCCATATTATTGATGCCATTCCATTCCTCTATATATATATATGCAAGCCAAACGGATGCAAAGGACGCAATTCATTTCCTAAGAAAGCCTCTCAAAAAACACCAAAAAATTCAAAAGTTAGGGCAAACACAAACTGTAGTTTCCAGCCATCTTCAACCAATTTTGGGCATTCAGTCACTTTCCTGAGGGTACCAGGGATCCAACTAGGTCCTCATTCAAGCCTAAACGTGACCATATACCATCCCTACGTTCCCACCGGTGAGGTAATGATTTTTGCTTTCAAATATGAATTTTTGTGTGCTTTTAACATGATCTTTATGTCCAAATGCGTTTGTTAGATCATATAGAACATGTTGGCACAATCACATGTGAGGTTATACGTCCCCTGTGAAAAATGCCATTGTTAGGGTTTTGGGGGACAGGTTGCTCGTATCCTTGTAAATACTGGATTTCAGACCAAACCAATGCCATGGTTGAACTCACGGCATATGATTTAGGGGGGGTAGGTTGAACCACGGACTTTGATCTTGTTTCATTCATAGGTTTGGTTTTTTTCTCAATCGGAGAAGAAGGAGTTGACCACCATGAGGGGTGGTCAGACTCGCCTGAAAGATTGCATGGCATGAGGCCATTTTATGATTCGCTGGTTCAAGAAGGACAAGGGCCTACTACGCGCACGTTTGTTTGATTGGTTAATATTAGTTTCCATCTTTTAAATATAATGTTTTGATTTGATTAACATATCGGATGTACAGGCCACCCCAGTAGCAGCGCGCATGTTCTTAAGGCTTATTTATGCTTGGTCTCGGGTTCGATCTAGGCATGGGAAAATTTTATTTTTCTAACATTTTATTTACAGATCCAATGCAATTTGTCCGCATGTGCATGTTATACACCTCCTCCATAATCACCATTAGATCCAGATCTAAGAGACTCGGACCAAGCCTCATGGTGTACCTCCTGAGATCATTTTCACTAGATCATGCAGGCAGCTGCGTCAGTGCTTATGGGCCTGGGTGTTTTGCTTCTTTCTCACCCCCCATTTTACTTGTTTGCAGGCCCATTTTTATTTCTTTTTGCTTTAAAAAAACTGTTTTCTTTTTTTTAATCATTTTTATTAAATAAAAAAAATCATAAAATCATAAAAACATTAGATTTAGGTTTTTTATTAATTAACTTAATTTTTTATAAATAAAATTAAACTAATTTAATCACATTTTTTAGTAACTAACTAGTTAATTAATTAGAATTAGGTTTAATTTTTATTTCACTTTAAATATATTTCTAAACAAAAACAACAAAAATATTTTCTAACACTTAGATTTATTTAGGCCTTAAACATCTTTCTCTTTTCAATCTTCGTGCGTTTATTTGTTTTTTGCATTATTATTATTATGTAACTGTCAATGGTATATAATAGATGAATTAGGACTTCTTTACATTTTCCCCCAATTTTAAGGTTTGTAATTCCCCATCCCCGAGGCATTGTAATAGAGTAGATTCAATTTCCTGCATTTTTAATTTTCGCACTTGTATATATTTAACTGTTAGCTTATTAGGCGTGCATGGCAAGACATAAAAAACAAATGCTAGAAAACCTAATCTCAAGACAAATACTTGAAATCAAAACACTTCGCACACACATGCCTCTAGGGTGACCCTCACTTGTTGCCTCGGATTTAAACAGTCATGTACCTCGAACGTGGGACGCTTTAGCAAAGATCCTTTGGTTAAAATATCTTAGTCCCTCGATGACCCTTCGATGCTGCCTCGATAAACGATTTTAGTACCTTAGGATAATTGCTAAAGTGTCCTACGATTTGCCTTTGTGACTGTACGATGACCCGCGTCTATCCCTCAAAACATCTAATGATAGGGCTTCCTACTAACTAATGGTAGGATAACACTATCTAAAGTAAAGGAGAAAAATAACAAAGACCTTTTCGAGTAGGTAGATAGCTCGTAGTCGCTTGCTCATAAGCAAAACAATTTCTCACACATACACTCTCTTTTCTAAAATATTTTCAAAGACAAACACTTTGTATGCATTCTCAACGATACGAGAATAATTACAAAGTTTTCCAAACTAAGGCACTTTTCAAAATATTTTCAAACACACAAACACAAAGCATTTTCAAAGTGAGCTAGCGATTAAGAGCCCGTAGATAACTACGGACGAAAAGGGTGCTAACATATTCCCTTTTCATAACCTACCCCCCTTACTCAGAAAAACTCTCAAAGGTATTTCCTATTCTTTCCACCCTTTACTTTATTGGATAAAATAAAAGTCGGTGGCGAATCTTACTATCCGCAACATTTGCGATAAAACACAAAACCAAAAGTCAGTTCTCTCACTATATTATAGCCGAGAATGGTAACGATTTCTTCTTTAATCAAGATGTCACTTGAAAAGGGTAATAAGCTTTACCAACTTTTAGATTTTGCCGAGAACGGTTACAATTTCTTCTTTAACCAAGATATCACTCAGAAAGGGTAAAAAAATTTACCAACTTCAGGATTTCGCCGAGAATGGTAACAAATTATTCTTTAACCAAGATATCACTCAAAAAGGGTAACAAATTTTACCAACTTCTGGATTTCGCCAAGAACGGTAACAATTTCTTCTTTAACCAAGATATCACTCGGAAAGGGTAACAAATTTTACCAACCTCTGGATTTCGGCGAGAACAGTAACAATTTCTTCTTTAACCAATATACCACTTGGAAAGGGTAATAAATTTTACCAACCTCTGGATTTCACCGAGAACGGTAACAATTTATTCTTTAACAAAGATATCACTTGGAAGGGGTAATAAACTTAACTTTACTTATGGATTTCACCGAGAATGGGGAATGGTTTCTTCAGTGACCAAGATATCACTCGGAAAGGGTAATAGATGCTGTAAGAATCTTTCAACGAACTGTCTTTTACATATTTAAAATAACATCCATCTATTGGAGTACAACCAACCTCAACAACGAACTATCTCCCATAATGAAGAGACCATCATCCATCGGAGTAAATCAAAATAATCTTCTCTGGGAACTAACAAACTTACTAGGGAAGTACAAGTTGCTCAAATAAAGAGACTGTCACTTGTTATTATGAGAAGGATTATAATAAGACTTCTAGGAAATGAATTTTGACTTCCAGGGAAAATACCAATACATTCCTTCTGAGGAGATAAAGTCCTCACATGTAACATAAATGCACATTTTCAATCTAGAGAGATCAGAATAATCATTGTCAGTGATCAAAATTTAAACCAGGAACAAACCGGAGCGAGACAGTTGACCAAGACACCACCCAATAAGGAATAAACTCAACTAGGGATCAATTCCATCCAGGTAATGAGCTGGGTAGGAAGTCTAAATCAAAATTCTTCCACGAGGGATAACTCGGTGGGAGAATTGAAAGGATGTACACTTTCTGCTTAAGATTGACATCCTATTGGAGAGAGGATAACACAACATTGCAAAGAGGAAAAAATATTAACAAAAACATCAGAGGATGCAAATGAGCAATAAATTTTAATTCAGCTATGTATGACGTATGTATGAATATATGAATGTTATCATGTACATGCCGACAAAACAAACATGTTGCACTAGGGATAAACAGACAAAACAAACTTGGGTGAAGACAACACTTAGCTAAATCACATCTAATACGAGAAATTCCATAAGAGAGTAAGCACCACCTGAGGAAACAAATTCCTACTTCAAGGTTTAACTTCACTGGGAAGAAACATGGCTTGAAAATAAACAAAACACAATCGGATAGCAAATAAACAAATAAAGTTTTAGGGATATAATAAAATCTTCTAGGCTTCACCGGGGAATATCATACAGACTTTGCTAGGGAAGATAATGCCACACTATCTAGAGTTCAACTGGGGATGCCGTACTGACTTCACTAGGGAAGATGAAAGGAACTTCATGAGGATAATGACTTTAAAGGGAAACATCATCCTTGATTCATCGGGGGAGTTAAGAAGTTAACATCACATCAAGAAGTCAAAATTGTGGGGATTTTAAATCAATACTCAACATATGGTGAGAGAAAACCTAATAAGTTGACATTTGTCTCAAAACTTCTTAGAAAAGATACTGACATTGTTTGGCTACTTAGGGAGCACACAACAACAACAATGTCATAATTGGAAAGGATTAATACTCTGCAGGAGATTCTCTATCAATTCTCAACACAAAGGGAGAAAAAACTAAAAAGTGAACAAAGCTTCATAACTTTACAATCTCTTATTGATCACAAACAAGCTGGGGAAAAGTGTCACACTCGGCTGGAAAAATCTAAACCAAGACTTAACTAGTGAATATGGGATAGGGGTATAAAACCACCCAAACCAACATTATATAACAACTTGGAGAAAACCTGAACCAAGACTTAACTGGGGAAAAAGGGATCATAAACCCAACACCACACCACAACTTGGAGGAAAACATGGTAATTATCTTGCCAAAATTTGGAAATGCCCTTGGAAACCACCTTAGTGCCCTAGACTGCATGGATTTAAGATAATCTGCCTGACCAACGGGCTTCTAGATATTTGTCGAATCTCAACGTAATTTCCACAGATTGACTGAATATTGCTTTCTCTTTTCTCAACAACTTCTTCTTGGCAACATGCCCTTTGTTGATACTCAAATGTAAGCTTCCTTCATATCAACCAATTGTTTTATAAGCAGAAAATGTTTATTCTGAGAATGAAAATTCTAATGCAATAATTATGTAAGTTTTGAAGATTTTATTTCAAATATGTCATAAAACCTTGTGAACAAATTACTAGCCAGTATGCGTCATTTTTTGTACAAAGATAACAAAAACATATGATACCAACACAAACTATTTAGCAAAATTCATGGGAGTCAGGAAATGCTACCTCATTGAAGTATTCCTTAGAAATAAACCCTACTTCAATTAAGACTTTTGAGGGTTGTAACATGGTCGGGTACACGGTTTTCAAAAAAAAATTAAGGCTCAAAGTTTATTTGTGCCCACCCATTCTCTGTGATGTTCTCCAGTCCTAAGTTTAGTTAATTCAACATGAGTGTTCATCTCTTAGAAAGGGTCTTGCGATGGTTTAAGGAACCAATGAGGCTTTCTAAGTGGAAGTCACCCCTTTTTGTCTTCGTGTTTGTAGTCACACGGATTTATTCTTTGCTGAGAAGTTTTTGCTTTGTAGTCCTTTCTTTGTAATTTTTTTTCCGCTTTTTGCTTTTCTTTTTATTTTCCCTAACTTTTTCTTGGAATAATTCTTTTGAATTTCGATTTTGAAGTCCAGCGGGATGCCCTAATTTTTGCCTAAGTTACTTGACTTAGAAGGATTTTCTTTTTCCTTTTCTTTTTGACTTGAATAAACCGTGTGACATTAACTTGTATGGATTTATTTAGAGGGTGACTGCCCTGTTCCTTGATGGATGAGGGATAACCATTGTGGTTTTACCTCTTCTGGCCTCATGATTTGTGATGATTCCCTTATTCTTCAGGGGTTTCCATCTTCAACGGCAGACTAGGGGAGGAAAACATAGATGGGTTTCTTTCAAACAGTCGAAGAGGTTGTTCCAGATGTACATGGACTTTGTCCATGATTTTAAAGACAAGTGGTATGTCGTGCAACCTTCGTCTCAAGATGCAGTGGATGCGGTGTTCGACCCAGTTTCTCTCGTAGATGAGGATGGGGAAATGTGATATGATGATGATGGGAATGAAGAGATTGGAAGGCTCTCGAAGTTACCTATTAATTTGTGTCAAGGTCACTATGACCACGGGCTTGGCCACTACCATACTCCTTCCAGTATCATGAGTGCCGAGGATGAAGGTGCCTTCGGTATCCTCAACAGATTTGTCGATGTTTTCTTCCCCTCGAGGTGGGTGACGAGGGAAGGAGATGATGTTCTCGATGAAGACGACGAACCTACGTTTAAGGCCCTCTAGATCAACACTAAGGCACTCGTTGAGTGTCGTACCTACGGGGAAGCCGTGGATCAACACTAAGGCTCTCTAATGAGGCTGACTCGAGCGTGTTGTTTTTATTTTTACAAGTAACACGACCGAGCGTCGCGAACATCTCCTGAAGTTGACCCAAGAGAAAAAGAACAACAAAATATTGGTGAAGCCTAACCATCCCACACACCTTGGTCCTATTACCCGAGCGGACCAGGGACGAGTCAAGCAGCTCATCGGGTCCTTGCGATATCGCTGAGCATGCAGCCGTGTCAGGAAAGAAGAGGATTATCCTTGAAGGTGAGCCTGCGAATATGATTAATGAGGGGTCAGTTTCTCGGGCTTTCACCCTTCCTCCTGGCTTTGTCGAGAAGGATTTCTTCAAAGGATTTCCCTTGGCTATGTCTGATGGTGAATATGTTGTCATCAGGCGCCATGATGAGGAAGGTAGGAGGCAACATCTGGCCTCTAGCATGGCCGGTCTAACGAAGGTCGTGGTGATGGTTATCGTCCTCGTAGGTGAGGGTGTTAGTTCTTCTTCCCTGGTGAGTAAACTGGACTCGGAGAAAGAGGATCTTTAAGAAAAGGCACAAAAGTTGAAAGCTACCCTCAAGTAAAGCGAGGAAAAGTTTTATGGTCAGGCTGATGAGTTGGCAAAAGAGAAGTAGAATATGGTCAAAGCCTCTGAGGAAAGGGATTCCTTGTTGCTCGAGAGAGAGAACGCCTGGAGAAGGAGGTCGCTGATTTAAAGGCTACCATGCTGCCCGCGGAAGACGAGCCTGAGGGAGTCGGCAACTTGAAGACTCGTGCAAAACTAGTTGCTCGAATTCAGGTCCTCGAGTCGGACTATATGGATGCTCTGACCGACGGTTTCGAGACTGTGATGGTTCATCTGTCTGTGCTGAATCTGGGGCTCAACATTGAAGGTGCCAGAGTTTTATCTCAGGTGGTTGAGGGTAAAGTGGTCCCTCCTCCTGGTTCTCCTGAGCTAGAGATTGAAGTGGTTACTCCACGAAGCAACTAGTATTTTCTTGATGACTTGGTTGTTTATATTTGGGGCTTGTGTGCCTGTAATTTGTAATTTGTTTGTATCGGGGTTTGTGTGCCCATAATCTTGTAATATTTAGACAATGTCGGCCTTTGTGGTTGAAATTTATAAATGCTTTTAATTTACCTCTATATTATATTTGTTAGATATTTTCTTATCATTGTTCTTGACTTCTTTATTTTGTGAAATATGGAATTTCCATGAGTGAAATTTCCATGAGTGGAATTTCCATGAGTGGAATTTGTGCTCGACCTAAGTTTTGGTCGACACATGTTAGGATGTGTCGAGGAGGTGGAGTAGGAGTCCAAGGAGAAGAGTTCAAGATTGCGGTCTGGGTCTTTACTTTGTGGCGTGAATTTCCCATCGCGAGCTGGGTGTTCTTCCTGTTGGGTACTTCGACAGCGGAGCTCGATCGAGGTGTCCTTGTCGGGCTAAGGTCCTGCTCGACAAATAAGTAAATAACCCACATTTTCGTTAATGGTTGGAGGCTATGTTTGTACCTAAACATGCCTTCGTAGTCGAGCACGCCCTATCTTTTGTCGCAGAGGACACGTCAACTACTAGGCCCCGACGTTTATAAGGGACCTAGCTGTAATATTATTTCAGTTGTAGTGTTCCATGGTCGAGGTAGTTGTTCTCCACTTAGGAGTTCGAGGTAGTATGCTCCAAGGCCTATTGCTCCATGGACTCGGCACAGTCTTTCCCAGTTGGAGGCCATATTTCCATCACGGGAATCTTTGTGATTTCTTCGTAAGACTAGGATGCCGATCTAGAATTCACATTTTATGACTTCGGTGTCATGGCACAAGGATATCTGTTGTTTCAGTGTAGCTTCACGAAGAGCTTATCTTGATCAGATTTCTTCAACCAGGTCGATCTTTTCCTTTAGGGCCTCGGCATTTAGTTCCTCATCTAAAGGGACTTCAGTTCGTCTGGACGGCTACATGATTTCAACGGTGATTATGGCTTCGCTTCCATAGGTTAGTCGAAATTGGATTTTGGCGGTCGTCAAGTGTGGTGTTATTCGGTAGGCCCACATGATGCTATGCAGTTCCTCGACCCAACCCTTTTTGGCTTCGCCCAACCTACGCTTGAGTCCTCGTAAGATGACTTTATTTGCAGCTTTGGCTTGCCCGTTGGTTTGAAGGTGCTCGACGGACGTGAAGTGTTGTTTGATGCCGAGCTTTACGATGAACTCTTGGAAACCTTGATCGGTGAATTGTGTACCATTGTCGGTGACGAGCGTTTATGGTATACCGAATCCAGCGAGCATGTTTCGTTTGTAGAAACGGAGGATATTGTGTGATGTGATTCTGGCTAGGGCTTCGGCCTCTATCCACTTCGTGAAATAGTCAACAACCACAATCAGGAATTTAATTTGATATGATCCTTGTAAGAAAGATCTGAGGATGTATATTCCCCACCAAGCGAACGACCATGTGGATGATAGTGTTTTGAGTTCGTGTGGGGGCGCGAGGTGCATGTCCGCGTGTCTTTGACATTTTCGCATTTTTTGACGTTCTCCTTCATATCCTATTGCATGGTGGGCTAGTAATAGCCTACACGCAGCTCCTTTCGTGTCAGAGATCTTCCTCCCAAGTGTTGGGCATTAATTCCCTCGTAGATTTCCTGTAATATCTCGGGGATTTTTTCCTCCTCGACGCATTTCTGGAGTGGCATGGAGAATCCCCACAGGTAGAGTTTGCGCTCGACCATTATGTAAGAGAAGGCTCTTTGTTTGGTCGTACTTTCCTCTTTTGGGTCGGCGGGTAGTTATCCTTTCATGAGAAAGTTAAATAATAGTGTCATCCAACACCAATTGTCCCTGATGGCATTCACCTCGGGTGGTGCAGTGGGTTTTTCAATACTCGAGAGAGAAAGGGATTCTTGGACGACAGATTTATTCTCACCTTTCTTCTTTGTGCTCACGAGTTTTTTGAGTAAGTCGGCTCGCGTGTTCTGTTTGCTGGGTACTTGTTTGTTTTCTTCCCGGTTGAACTTTTCATCTGTTCTTTGACTAGGCTCAGATATTCGATGAGGCTATCGTTCTTAGATTGATATTCTCCTCGAACTTAAGATGCAACGAGTAGGGAGTTCATGAACATTTGTATTTCTCGGGCACCTAGATCCTCAGTCAGCCTTAATCCTACGAGAAGGGCCTCGTATTTAGCCTGGTTGTTCAACGTGGGAAACGAGAGGGCAAGGGAATGTTCAATCACGATGCCTTCTTTGTTCTCGAGGAGGATTCCTGCTCCGCTCCCTGTCGCGTTGGAAGCTTCATCTACAAAGATGGTCCACTTATGTTTCCCTACCTGTGGGGGGATCGTGAGTGGTCATCCCTGCGATGAAGTCGACCAATGCTTAGGCTTTAAGGGCTTTCATGCACTCGTACTGAACTTCGAACTCCAAGAGCTCTAGGGACCATTTCAGCATTTAATCGTCCATGTCTGGTCGACCTATGAGCTGTCTCACGGGTTAATCTGTTCGTACGACGATCGTGTGGTCCAGGAAGTAATATCTAAGTCTCCTCGCCGCGTTGATGAGGGCTAAGGCTACTTTTTGAATCTGTTGATACCTGACCTCGGGGACTTGTAGCGCTTTGCTCGTAAAGTACACTGGTTTCTGCATGTCTGGTTTCTCGCGGACGAGGGTCACGCTTATAGCCTCGGTGGAGACAGCCAGATGAAGGAACAGTGTTTCCCTGTTCTCTAGTCGTGATAACACTGATGGTTGTGAAAGTCTTTGCTTGAGGTGGAGGAGGGCTTATTCTCACTCCTCGGTCCACTCGAAAGCCGCTTCTTTGCGCAGGAGTTTGAAAAATGGTAGTGCATGTTGCACGGACTTCGCCATAAAATGGGAAAGCGAGGTGAGCATGCCATTTAGGACTTGTATAGATTTTTTAGAGCTTGGTGTGGGAAGCTCAGTTAATGCTCGGAATTTGTTAGGGTTGGCTTCAATTCCCCGTTCAGTTAGATAGAAATCTAGGAATTTGCCCTCCTTAACCCCAAAGGTGCATTTCTCCAAGTTAAATCTCATTTTGCATTGCCTTGCTTGGGAGAAGACTCTTTTGAGATGGGCAGCATGGTCGATTTTTGTTCGACATTTGACGATCATATCGTCCATGTATACCTCGAGCATGTCTCTAATCTCGCCGCGGAAGACTTTGTTCATCATCTGCTGGTATGTTGCCCCTGCATTTTTTAGGCCGAAAGGCATTACATTGTAGTAGTAATTGATTGAGTAGGTCATGAAGGAAGTGTGATGTTTGTCGCTCATCACCATGGAAATTTGGTTATATCCCGAGTAGGCGTTCATAAATGATAAAATTTTGTAGTCAACTGAGTTGTCGACCAGCATATCGATGTTATGTAAAGGAAAAGCATCTTTGGGACATGCCCGATTAAGATTAGTATAATCAACACAAATTTGCCATTTTTTATTATTTTTCTTAACAAGTACAATGTTTAAGAGCCAGGTTGAATACCAAGCCTCAGATATAAAATTTGCCTCTAGGAGGTCTTTTACAGCTTTTTCAACAGCCTCCGCTTTTTCGAGAGATTGCCTACACCTATGTTGCATTATTGCTCTAGTGGCTGGATCAATGGCAAGTTGGTGATAGGCAGCCTCAGGGTCGAGTCCAGGCATCTCTGCAGCACTCCATGTGAACAAGTCAGCGTTCTCCCTCAAGAAGGCTTTGAGTTGCTTCCTCTCTAGGTCGGGGAGTCCAACGCCAATCTTCACGCCTTTGTAAGGGTCTTCACCGAGGGGGTGAACTCGAAGTCTCCGTCAGGGAACGGCTAGAGAGGGTCTTGTTTGCCATTGGAGGCTTCGACTTCATATTTTTCTAAAATTGTGAAATAATTATCAAAAATACTTTTGATTTTTCTCTTTCTGATTTTTATTTTTTCAAAATTTTATTTTGTGATTTGGTATTTTTTATGTTTTTTTCATTTTATTTGACTTGTTTTAATTATTTAAAAATATTTTTCTTGATTTTTAAATTCTGAAAAAATTATGGAAGGATCCAATGACCTCTTGACAAGTATTAGGTGACCTCATTTTATTTTTATTTTTGATTTTACTATTTTTCACAAGTTTTGGTTTATTTTACTTATTTTTTAAATTTCAAAAAATAGTTTTTGACTTTAAAAAATTCTGAAAAAATTTGTCAACACTCGTTGGCTCATGTTTGACTTCTGATATTTTTTTAGGATTTTTATTTGGTGTTTTAATACATGTTGTGTATTTTACCAATTATTTCCTTTTTAAACCATTTAAATTTTATTTTATATTAAATATATTTTATTATTTTTTTGATTGGTTCAGATTTGGAGACTTGGGTGTTTTTTTGGACAAGTTCCTCAATCTCATTGGATCTTGGATGTTGATAGGTTGAAAAACCAAATCCACCAAAATGAATTAATGATTTTATGATATTTAAAACCCTAGTTTCATCTAATGCATGCCCCATCCCTCTTCATCTTATCCCTTTCTTATTTTTACTTGTGCTACATGTTTTTGGAGAATGATCTACATGTCATTTCTCTAACATGTTGGTAGATAGATTGCTATTGGCCGACCTTAAAATAGGTGTGGCTTCTACATAAGTCCACTTATGATTGCTTAACATAGTGCTAAATTTGTCCCGGTTTGAAAAATGATCATTCGTGGCCTAAACCTATATTTGTAAGCCCAAGTATGTTTAATTTGAAACATTTGATCCAATAACTTATAAATTTATTGTTAGGAGGCTTTGATTCTATCAATCCTCTAATGAATTTCATGAACTTTGGTCTAAGTAAATCAGTTGAACATCGTTGATCATATATGGTTGCCTTGAGCACTCGAAATGAATGATATACTTGACAAAAAGCAAATGAGACGTGTTATTGAGAAGCTTAGATTTTATCAACCTTCTAATGAGTTTTCAAATGCAAGCTTCAAGATGGTCATTCAACTAGCCTTGTAACTTCTAATTCACTAACAATTAACTTTACTTTATGCCTTCATTTTGTGCCTTTATTTTTATGTACCATTTACATTTCATGCCATTTCTCTTTTGCTCACTTAAGCCTTTATCTTTATGTCATTTCTTATATGCTCATTTGAGCTTTTATTTTCTTTTGAAGACACTTAATAACCAATTTGAACATTAAAAGTCTTAAGGTTACTTGGACTATTTGGTTACTATCCTTGGCATTATGGAGTTGTGGACCTCTCGGAGTTAGGATTAGAAGCCTTGATATTTTGGGACCTTGTTGCTCTATTGTTATTTTGTCTGAAGTTCTTGGATTTACTCAAAGGCATTGGGTTGATTTTCTTTGTGTGAAAGTTATTCAGATTATATGCTTTGTTTGTGATTGAGAATTCCTCTGTATACAGCCATTACTCTGTCAATTTTTTTTTGAAGACTTAATTCATCTGAAGCTTGGTATTTCTCAGAGGTTTAGTATTTTTGCTTTCTTGTTTCAATGCAAAGGATGTGAATTCTACATTGACTTCATATGTTAAGTGTTGGCTTCTTGTTGGTTATATCGTTCTTTTCTTTGGCTTTTACTTTATGCTTTAGAATAGTCCCTCCATCTCCTCATATCTTCTTTAATTTCAAAAATCTTCTCCCTCATTTCTAACATGAACCGCTTTTCTAATAAACTTAGACTTAGGTCCATTCATTTTCAAAAATATTTTCTTAATCAAACATTAATTAATTTAATCATACTTTGACATTTTTGAAAGACTAAAAGTCATTAACCTCGTTCAAACCATTTTGCCACTTTTTCTTTTTACTTTAAAACTTTTCTCAAAAGATTAGACTTTTGTTGATTCTTGTAGTGGTGCAAGCTACTATACTTCTACAATATGTAGTAAAGTGGGATGTTTTCCACTTGGGTGTTGAGTAAGGCCTTGTTGATTTTTTTAAATCTAAGATATATCCCCCACTTTGAGATGATGCAAATTCTCCTTTCTCATAATTGTGGGTAGTAAGTATGTTTTCCACTCAGATATGACGATCATGTCTCTTCTCGTAAAATTAACCAACACACATGTGTGTTAAAAATTTTGAGGTGAATTACGAGTAACCTGATCCCCTATTACACGTAAGATGGTACATAGACACTAATGGTTCGCAACTGCAGCGGGTGCAAAAATTATAAAAAAATCATTTCTTTTCTCCTCTCCACCATCTATTTTCTTTTTGTATAAACCTTTTATAGTCAAAATACATAGATTTTCAAAGAGGTTCATGCGGAGTACCGTAGATGTTGAGAGTGCTAATACCTTCCTTTTACATTATCAACCCTCGTACCTAGATTCTCTCCCTGTATTTTTTGGGTTTATTCGCTCTTTCTCATTTCCTTTGGAAATAATAAAGTGTGGTGGCAATATTTATTTGATTTGTGTGAGTTAAGTCAATCCAATAGCTTAGTCTCAATCTTTCTACCGCTACAAAAAAATGGCGACTTCACTGGGGAATCATCTCTAAGTGGGTTGATCATATCTTTGTTTACTTATGTATGTGTTATATCTGTTGTATATTTGTATATACGTATGTCTGGATTTTTCTGGTTTTCAGGGTGCTTCGTGATCTCTTATAAGTCCTCTACCGGGACTTCGGAAAACTTAAGATAGGAAGGGTTATATAGTCATGTTAACTTTGAGGGAGGAATCACAAAAAAGAAGACATGATATCCCCCACTCAGTGCAGGCCCCTTTGACTGTAGTATTTGTTTACCAAGCAATAGGGAAGAAGTGCTACTTTCGACCTGGGAGCCTGCAGAAGTTGAGGATCGTAAAACCCTTAACCCATCTTGGCCTTTTAGGTGTAGTGAGAAGACTATGACGGAGCAATCCATAAGTGGTTGTCACGCGATGCTACAGTCAGACAAGTTTTTCTTGAGAATATTACTAATTACCGAGCTAATCGAGACGTTGGTAATATTTGAAGGAAGAATGTAGACTCTGGGAACTTTTTAGAACCTTGTCTGGTAGGAGATAAACCATTAGTCCTTACCTTGTAGGTAGTACCTTTAACTTCATTCTTGTGACGTCGAACCTATGAACCCTATGTTTGTGATCTTGTATGTGATTGTTGTATCATGCATTCATGCACCCATGAGCATTCTTTAAACGGTTTTTCAAGGAACTTAAGGTTGACTTTTGCAAATATATCAGCTACTCTTTTAACCATAGATTTTGGAAGGAGAAAGACTCGGAAGTACAATTTCAAAGATCCTAAGATAGAGGAAGTGATTAGTTTGATTCCTTAGATCGAGAGTTCTACAGATTTTAGGAAGAAGTATGGAGCCATTGTGCCTCTTATGAAGCTCAAGATGAAAGAGGGCATTCTTTTTACATTGGTCCAATTGTATGATCCGTTACACATGTGTTTTACTTTTCCTGATTATTAGTTGATTCCCATATTGGAGGAGTATTCGTACTTACTTGGTTTACCTATTATTGATTGTGTTCCATTCACCGGTTTAGAAGGAGAGCCTAAGTATCATGAGGTTGTTACCATGACTCACTTGAAGAAGTCTGAGATTGAAGCTAACATGACTACCAAATGAGAAATCAGCAGCTTACCTACTCAGCTTCTATTGGAGAAAGCTCGTTACTTAGATCCTCATCTCCATTGGGTACAAGCATGGGAAATTCAGTTGAAGATGCCTTATTCTCGTGAAGAACCTATATCTGATATGTTTATGAGGAATACTTATCATCTCTTAGATGATGTGGAAGAACTTCAGCTTACCTTGGTTTGGATCCAGCAAGAGAAGGAAGCATGGAAGAACAAGTACCAGAATTTGCAGGTGTCGTACTCAATATAATTGAAAGAGAAAGATGACTTGATTGAGATTCTTGAGAGTTATGTTATGGAGATGATGGAGAAGCAACACGATTTAGTTTTCCTTTAGAGTTCAGCCCAGTCCCGGTCACCCATTTTCTGATTCTCATGGATGGAAAGAAGTCACCGACAATTATTCAGAAGAGAATAAGCAGTTGAAGGCTCAAATTGCAAGACTCAAGGGAAAGCATCAGTGTGTGGAGAGGTCTTCATCAGCTTTTGCACCTTAGGATTTTTAGATTCTATCTTTATTCTCTTGTACTTATAATTATTAATACTTGTACTGAAAGTTGTAATCCATTCCAAAATTATTATTAAAGTGAGAATTTTCAGTATTTCCAAATGTGTTAGTACTTCAATATTTGCAATTGCTTATGATTCTTTGAGTTCCTTGAATGAACACAATAAATCATATGCATTGAATATCATGCATCATTTTGCACATATTTTTGCATTCCTGTTCATTCCCAGGTGTCTTACTTGTTTCTCTATTTCATTCAGGCAACAAGTTGTCTCATCGCTACAAAACTCGAGATAATTCTATAAAGAAGATGGAAAATATTGAACAAGATAATCGTGAGTTGTGCGAAGAAGTTACTGCTTTGAGAGCCATTATGGATAATTTGACTACTTTGGTGGAGTCCTTGGTGGCTGCTCAGAATCAGCCACCACCTCCTCCTCCTTCGTCTCCTCGTGCTACTCAACCATAACAGACAACCATTATTTCAGAGATTATGTCAGTTCCTATCTCTATTACTCAAGTTATTGCTACTCAATAATGTATGCCTCGCAGTTATCCGTGAGGAATGCCTGAGAATTTAATGCCAAAAGGTTACAATCCTGCTGCTCAAGTTGCTCCATTCATTCAAACTGTTGTGGTTTTTATGCACCTCATATGGTGCATGCTACTGATGTTGCTAATAATGAGATTCATCATGTTGCACCTCCTACAGCGAATGCTATGTTTGTTATTAACGATGAAGTTTATCATCCTGCTCTTCCACTAAGTGAAAGTTTGGACTTTTATGACCGAATATATTACTTTCAGGATCAATTCAATGAAATGCAGAAAGAGGTGAAGGCTCACTAAGAGAAAGGTTTGTTTGGACAGAATGCCAGTGATCTCTGCTTAGCTCTTAATGTGAAAGTGCCAGCAAAGTTTAAAGTACCAGAATTTGAGAAGTACAAAGGCAACTCTTATCCCCGTGACCACCTGGTGATGTATATCAGAAGGATGTCCACTTATACTGATGACCAATGTTTGCTTATTCATTTCTTTCATGATAGTTTAATTTGTGCTTCCTTGAAATGGTAATTGGGATTGGACAGTAGCAACAACCGCACATTCAATGACTTAGGAGAAGCTTTTGTGAAACAGAATAATTACAACATGTTTATGGCACCTGATTGTGACCAGCTGAGAGTAATGGCTCAGAAATAAAAGGAATCATTTAAGGAGAATGCGCATCGTTGGCGCGAGGTTGCTGCCCAAGTGGTACCCCCAATGGGAGAGCAAGAAATGACTAAAGTCTTCCTGAAAACCTTTGGTTCATTTTACTATGAAAGAATGGTTGCAAGTGCACTGAGTAATTTCAATGAGATGGTAAGTATAGGTGTCTGTCTAGAGGAAGCCGCCAGGAAAGGATGATTGACAAAAGATGAAGGTTCTAGTGGAACAAGGAAATCATCATATGGGTTTTCTAAAAAGAAAGAAAGTGAAACAAATGTTGTTGCTGAAGAAAGAAGGGTTAGACCTCCAAGAAGACGTCATCAGCATCAACAATAGGTTGCTTCTATGACTCCGGACGTCAATGTAGCACTGACTGCTATTGCCTATCAGAGAGTACCTCAATAAGGTAATCAAGGGCAAGGTCAAAAGAGAGAAGCTTTTGATCTTATTTCAATGAGTTATGTAGAATTGTTTCGGCTTTGATTCAAAAGAAATTAGTGCAGACTAGGCCTCCCCCTGCTATACCTTCAACTTTACCATGGTATTATAAGTGGAACAGACTTGTGCTTTTCATCAAGGATCCCTTGGGAACATCATTGAAAATTGTTATCTGTTGAAGTATGAAGTAAAGAAGATGGTAAGATCTGTCTCTTGTCTTTTAAAGATGTTGATCCCAATGTGAAAGATAATCCACTACCAAAGCATAGAGGTGGAAGTGGTGTAAATATGGTTGTTGGTTGTCCTGGGGACTTCCAGATTTTTATACCAATATGGTCAGTGGTGATTTAGGAAGATGCATGCTGATCTTTGTGAGTTTAGCTATTACACACACGATCTTGTCACTTGTAGTGTTTGTAGTATGGATGTCCATGGATGTGATAAAGTGAGAGCTGGTCTTCAAGAAAGGATGGATAAAGGTCTTATCCATATAATCAGACCAAGAGCTGAATATCAAGAAGAGGTGAATATGGTTTATGGTTGTCTTGAAGAATTTTTTATTTTTGATGCAAACTATGTGGATGATGATCTGTACAGCTGCACGCCACATTTTGTCACATGGATGGTTAGGAGGTACATCATTATGGGTCATGTCAGATCTGTTGTAGGGATTCCCGTGGTTGTTATGTTGTAAGAAGAGGTGTTAAATTGCTATTAGATAATGGTACTATCAGAGTCACAGGCAACAGAGATGATTATAATGGAGTTAATATGATTCAAGACTACTCTGCTGAGGCCATGTCTAATGATGAATACGTTTCCGCTGATGAGTTCTTTTCATCTGATGAAGGTATGTTTTCTGATAATGATTATGCAATTCCTGAGTAAACTGAAGAAATAGGGGTGAATGTTATTGTGCCATATTTTGGTGTTCCCGCTTCTGTAGAGATTGCGTACCACAACAAGCCCGATGTTTCTCCCGTAGTTATCTGTCTGTCTGGTCCTATCCTATATGAATCAGATAAATCTATGCCTTATAACTACAATGCAACTATCCTGCAAGATGGTGTGGAAATTCATATCCAACATTTGTCCCGTGTTGAGAATATTGCTGAAGCTAGTCGGGTAACTCGCAGTGGTCGTGTCATCGCCCCTACCTTTCGAGGAGATGTTAATTCTGGTAAGAAGGTTGTTCAGAATGTTAAACCAAAGAAAGTGGTGGGAGAATCTGTTATAACATAGTTTGATTCTACAACCCTTATAAGAGTTTTGATGATAACAAACACAAAGAACAAATATGCACTCTAAATTTGTGTTGTATGTTGTACAGAAGTTCTAACTGAAATGGCATCAGAAGTTAAGCCACAACAGCTTCCAAGCTGAGCAATCAGAATGTTCTGAAGAATGATGATCAGAATCTACGCTAAAGTAAAAGATATTCTGATTCCGAACAAAAGTTTAACGTGCCAACAGATTCTCATATCTGAGTTATCAAAGTTCTGAAGTAAAGCAGCATGCAAGACTCCCGAGTTCTGAAGCGTTACTTTTTCATTAAAACAGTATCATTTGCAACGGATTCATTCAGACAAGAATCTTCTCATTATGGAAAGTGCATTGAGTGTCCATAATCACGTTTTATTTTGGACAGATTTCCACGCCTATATAAACAAGATCAAAGGATAAATTGTTTATGATTTTAACTAACGACTGCATATACATCTCAAAAAGCTGCAAATATTCATATTCTTTCATATACTCAAATTGTGTAATACATCACAGTAGTGATACAGTTTTTGTAACAAAAAATAAATAGTACACAGTTAATTGTTCTTTGATTAAGATATTGTTCCTTGAGATAAACCGGGTTGTGGTCATACTCAAGAAGACTTTGGCAGTTGCCAAAGTAGTTTTGTAATCTGTTTGATTAGTGGATTAAGTCCTCGTTGGAGAGAGGCGAAATCACCTTGGCGGGTGGACTGGAGTTGTTTGAGATCAAGCGAACCAGGATAAAAATCTTTTGTCTATTTCATTTGATTTTTAAATTTCAATTCAACCCCCCCCCCCTTCTTGTGTTTTTCACTTCTTTAGAATCTAGTGGCGCCGCCTTGGAAAAGGATGTTAATGACCTGTTAAAAATCATCAAGATGAGTGATTACAAGATTATGGATCAGTTGTTACAAAATCGATCTAAGATTTCCATTTTAGCCTTGTTGATGAACTCTTCTGCTCATCGGGAATCTCTGATGAGGGTGTTGGATTAGGCTTTTGTTGAAAGGGATGTTCCTTTGGATCAGTTCAACAGTGTTGTGGGGAATATTACATCTTGTAACAATCTGAGCTTTTGTGATGAGTAATTGCCTGATGAAGGGAGAAACCATAACCTAGCTCTGCATATATCTATGAATTGTAAGAATAACACTTTGTCTAATGTTCTGATAGACAATGAATTTGCTTTGAATGCCATACCAAGAAGCACACTCATGATGCTTAAGTACCAGGGAACTCTTATGCGCCCTAGTGGCATTATAGTAAAAGCTTTTGATGGTTCCAGAAAATCTGTCATTGGAGAGGTGGATTTGCATATTCACATAGGTCCGCACTTATTCCAAATCACCTTTCGTGTTATGGATATTGTTCCATCCTATAGATGTTTATTGGGACGACCTTGGATTCATGAAGCATGAGTTTTTACTTCAACTTTGCATCAGAAGCTGAAATTTGTTCGTGAAGGATGGGTAGTCATTATGAATGGTGAGAAAGCTCTTTTGATATCTCATTTGTCTTCATTTAGAATTGTATTAGATGTTGAAGTCGTTGTCAGAACTCAGATCCAAGCTTTGTCTATTGATAATATAAGGAAGAATGAAGAATTTATCACCTCATTAAAGGATGCGCAACGGGTAGTACAGAAAGGCCCTAGCAAGGTGTGGGAGCAGGTTATTAATCCACCTGCGAACATGAATGGAACTGGTTTGGGTTTCTCCATGAAGAAGTAAGTTGTGAAGCCGAAGTCCTCTTTGAGTAAGTATCAAGATATCTTTCACAATGCAGGATATCTCCATCCAATTACTTCAAAGATCAATGCTATTCTCGAAGATGAGTCAAGGCAAGAGATGTTGATATTTGTGACACATAGAGTTAGAATCCAGAATTGGGTCACGATTGATGTCCCTTCTTGCATTCACATTTCAAAGTAATTTGTTTTTTGTCTTTTCAAAAACCTTTCACTCTTCCCAAGGTGAAAGTAATAATTTTGTATAGGCGTGTCTGTTATTTTGAATTTTAAAATCATTAATAAAAGTTGTTTTTGATTTCTAAAATTGTGTCTTTATTTTCTGCTTTTTCTTGGAAAATGGTAATAAAAAAAACCTTTCAAAAAAATGATAACTGTAAATAAATCTGCATAATCAGTTGTTACATGTGTCAGTTTATAAAATCAATCATAAATCATATATGCAAATTAATTAAAAAACTTGTTGAGTGCAATGACCCTTCACCCTCTCCCAACTTTGAATATCTTGTGTATGTGGCTGAAGAAGAACAATATGATGAAATCCTAGAAGAGGTTTCATGGTTGCTTGAGCGCGAGAAAAATACCATTTAGCCATATAAAGAGTCGTTGGAGACGATTAACTTGGGTTCAGAGGAAGATTTGAAAGAAGTCAAGATTGGGGAACTGCTTCATCTCAATGTGAAGAGCAGGTTGATTGAGTTTCTGAAAGAGTATGTGGATATCTTTTCTTGGTCTTATCAAGATATGCCTCATTTGGACACCGATATTATGGAACATTATTTGCCGCTAAAGCCAGAATGTCCACCAATCAAGAAGAAATTACGAAGAACTCATCCCGACATGGAAATAAATATTAAAGAAGAAGTTTTGAAGCAAATTGATGATGGTTTTCTTATGAAGTTAGTGTATCCGCACTGGATTGCCAATATGATTCCAGTACCAAAGAAATACGTAAAAGTATGCATGTGTGGTGATTATAGAGATTTAAATAAAGCAAGTCTAAAAGATGATTTCCCATTACCACATATTGATAAGTTGGTTGATAGCACAACAAAATTTAAAGTGTTCCCGTTCATGGATGGATTTTCTGGATACAATCAAATTCGAATGGCTCCTGAGGATATGGAAAAAACGGAGTTTATCACACCCTGGGGAAAATTCTGTTATAAAGTGATACCCTTCAGGTTGAAGAACGTTGGTTCAACGTACTAGAGGGCTATAAAAAACATATTCCATGGTATGATGCATAAGAAAATTAAAGTATATATTGATGATATGATCGTCAAATCTCAGACTGAGGAATGGCACATAGAAGACTTGTTAAAACTGTTTCAACATTTGGGAAAGTATCGTCTCTGCTTGAATCCAAATAAGTGAACTTTTGGTGTTCGTTCCAGAAAGTTTCTAGGTTTCATTATAAGCCAAAAAGGAATTTAAGTTGATCCAGATAAAGTTTAGGAAATTCAAGAAATGCCTACACCAAGAACTGAAAAGCAAGTTAGAGGCTTCCTTGGACGTTTCAATTATATTTCCATATTTATTTCCTATATGACTGCAACATGTGTACCAATCTTCAAGTTGCTGAAGAAAGATCAAGGTTGTCTATGTCCGGATGATTTCCAAAGGGAATTTGAAAGCATTAAACGTACATTCGTCCGCACTTCAACAGGGGTAACCCCGTTCTCTCTTGTGTATGGCATGTAAGAAGTGCTCCCCGTTGAGGTTAAGACTCCCTCTTTGCGTGCAATAATGGAAACCAAGTTGTCAGATGTTGAATGGGTCCAGAACAGGTTTCACCAGTTGAATTTGATTGAAGAAAAGAGAATGACAGCCTTGTGTCATGGTCAGTTATATCAGAAAAAAATGAACAAAGCTTTTGATAAGAAGGTCAAACCTCGTGAATTCAGAGAAGGAGACCTAGTTCTTAGAAAGATCATGTCTTTTAACATTGATTCTAGGGGCAAGTGGACTCCCAATTATCAAGGCTCATATGTTGTCAATAAAGCCTTCTCTGGCGATGCATTGATTCTTGAAAATATGGATGATGACGAGTTCCTACGTCCCATGAATGTTGAGCAGTCAATAAATACTTCACCTAAATAAATAAAAGAAAATCTCGCTAAGTTGAAAACCTGAAATGGCGGCTTAAGCAAAAAAATAGTGTCTCGATAGGCTGAAAACCCGAAAGGGTGGTCTAGGAAAAAGTTAGAGACACAAATAGAATAAATTTTCCCAGTATGTTTAAAACCCGCAAGGGTAACCTAGGAAAAAGTTAGGATTTTCTGGCAAGTAATTGCACCAGACAAGACTTGATTGTTGAAGCAACAATCTTCTCGGGTTCTCACCATACTCTAACTGAAGCCTATGCTCACGAGTTCAAAGTTGTTAGGAAGAATAATGGCCATTGTATTTCAATGTATCTTATCCATGTATTTACCATTTTCCAAAACTTTGTAATCATCTATGGAGTTTCTCCATTTGCAGACTACCATTCTATTAATAAAGTTTGAGCCTTTATCCAATTCTTAGTAGTTTTATTTTATTTTGTTTATGAAAATTTCATTTATTATTGATAGTAATTTTCATAACAAAAAGACTTAATAATAAAAACATATTTTTGAAAATAATTTGCAAATTACTTTTTACTTCAATTTTATGATTCAAGTGGGACAAAAGTAGTGGTTCCAAGGATGGACGAACACCGAAGTTTTGAAAATATTCAGCAAGAAGTATCTTGGGTTACTCTTGCTGATATGCGTGTAGTCCACTTGTGATTTTTTTCCATGGATTGTTGGATTTCATACCAGTTGATATATGGTGTGGTGTTGGGTTTATAATCCCATTTTCCCAGTTAAGTATTGGTTCAGACTTTCTCCAAGTTGTTATATGGTGTTGGGTTTGTGTCGTTTGATACCTCTCTCCCATCTTCCCCAGCTAAGTCTTGATTTAGGTTTCTCTAGTTAAGTGTGATTCTTTCCCCGGCCAGGTGGTGATCAGGTAGATATTGCAAAATTATGTAGTATTTGCTTAGTTGATTGGATTATTTCTTCCTTTGTGTTGAGAATTGATGTGGAATCTCTTGTAGAGCATTTCTCCCTCTAGTTACGAATTTTTATTCTTATGTGCTTCCCAAGTAACCAGACAAAAGCATTATCATTTTCTAAGAAGTATTGAAACAACTGTCAATTTTTTAGGTTTTCTCTAGTCAAGTGTTGAGTTTTATTTAAAATCCCCATAATTTTGACTTCTTGTTATGATGTTAACTTCTTAACTCCCCAGATGAAGCGAAGGTGATGCTTCCCTCTAAAGTTGTTATCCCCAGAAAGTTTCACAAATTCTCCGAGAGAAGTTTGCGCAACCACTACCCTTGATAATGAAGAATGTATTTGGGATCCCCTCGACGTGCGTGGTTTCATTTTCCCTATTGAAGTCAGTACGGAATCCCCAGTTGAAGACTAGACGATGTGGCATTATCTTCCCTAGTGAAGTCTGTATGATATTCTCTGGTGAAGCCCGGAGGAGGGTGTTATATCCCTGCAACTGCATTGGTTTATTGCTATCAGATTTTGCTTTGATTATTTCTTCAAGCCATGTTTCTTCCCAGTGAAGTTAAGACTTGAAGTAGGACTTTGTTTCCTCAATTGGTGCTCACTCTATTATGGAATCTTCATCCTGGATGTGATTTAGCTGAGTGTTGTCCTTACCCAAGTTGCTTTTGTCTGATTATTCCCAGTGTAGTATGTATGTTTTTGTCAGCATATACATGATAGCATTCATACACTCATACATACATCCATGCATAGATGAATTAAAATTCATTGCTCATTTTCATTTATTGATGTTTTTGTTTGTGTATTATCCTCTTTGCAAAGTTGTGTTATCCTCTCTCCAATAGAGTGTCAGCCTTAAGCAGAAAGTGTATATCCTTTCAATTTCCCCACTGAGTTATCCCTCGTGGAAGAACATTGCTTTATCCTTCCTGTCTAACTCATTATCTGGATGGAATTTGGTCCCCATTTGAGTGTATTCCTCATTGGATGGTGTCTCGGTTGACTGCTTCACTCCAGTTTATTTCTGGTCTGAATTTTATGGTCCCTGGAAGCAATGTTATTTTGACCACTATAGCAGGAATGTGTTGGTATTTCCCACCTCAGCAGGAATATGTTGGTATTTCCCTCACGGAGTTAGAAATTCATTCCCCAGTAGTGTTATTACAATCCTTTTTGTAACAGCAAATGGCAGTCTCTTTATTTGAGCAACCTATACTTCCTCAGTAAGTCTGTTAATGCCAGAGAAGATATTTTTACTCCGATGGATGATAGTCTCTACATTATGGGAGATAGTTCTTTGTTGAGGTTTGATTTACTCTGATGGATGGTAGTCTCTTCTTTATGGGAGATAGTTCATTGTTGAGGTTGGCTTTACTCCAATGATAAAGACAGTTTGTTGAAAGATTCTTACATCTATTTGTTACCCTTTCTAGGTGAAATGCCTTGGTTAAAGAAGGAGTTGAGACCCGTTCTAGGTGGAACGCCAGAATTTTGGGAAAATCGTTATTGTTAATGCAGATCCTACCTTCAGTGGAAGTTCGTAGTTCACCTTTAGTAAAGTCAGTACACCTTTTGTATCTCTACCTTCAGTAAAAGTTGGTAGTTCACCTTTAGTAAATGTTGGCGTATCTTATGTTTCTTTACCATCAAAAAATCCGGTATTGTTCTATGTTTTTTCTACCTTCATCCTTAAGTTGGTAGTTAACTGTCATTCATTAGTTGGTATTTATCTCTTTCTCATTATTGGACTTTACCCTAATAGAGTTAAGTTGTTCCCAATTATAAGTGTCGATGTCAAACCTTTGTTACCAGCCATAAGTGTTGATGTCAACCTTTGTTCCCAGCCATAAGTGATGATATCAACCCTTTGTTCCTAGCCATAAGTGCTAATGTCAATCTTTTGTTCCCAGCCATAAGTGCTGATGTCTATCCTTTATTCCCAGCCATAAGTGTTGATGTCAATCCTTTGTTCCTAGCCATAAGTGTTGATGTCAACCCTTTATTTTCAGCCATAAGTACAGATGTCAACTTTTTGTTCTCAACCATAAGTGTTGATGTCAATCCTTTGTTCCCAGCCATAAGTGTCGATGCCAATCCTTTGTTCCCAGCCATAAGTGTTGATGTCAACATATTGGAAAAATAGCAAGTGTACTATTTTCACCAGTGTAGTAATAATGGGTTTTACCCTGAATATCAATCTCGAGGACTGCATAGGAAATACTAAGTTTTATTATTAATTCAATCAAATAAAAACAATAGTTTAGGGTTTGATTTGAAAATATCTTTGCGAAAGATTAAAGGGCTGAAAGTAAAATTTGACTTTTTCTGTTTTGGTTAAAAGCTGCTAGGGTTAAGTGTATGATTTGCCATGAAATAACATTCACTCTTTGATCTTTTCAACAAGTTCATCAACCTCAATTACTGATTCTTAATATTATATTTCCCTAAGTCCTTAGTGAAAAACCTTTAACTTCTACCCTAATTTCAATTTTCATTCAAATTAGTATTGAGGTTAAGCATGTAATTATCAAAAACTATTCTGGTTATCATAGGATTCCCCTAGTCCTAGGTGAAATCATCTATAATATCATTATTTAGAATACCTTAACACGACCATCTGGTTCTAATGTGTTAAGAACAGTGAAACCTATGGTGCCATAGGGGAAAACTATATATCCTTCTAAACAATCAAATTTAGGCATAAAATTGTTATGTTAAGTAAAACAAAGAGATCAGTATTCTTAACATCGCAAATCAGGGACACCCCCTAGCATTAGGGGGTTTATCCGCACATAATGTTCAAGGAAATTTCAATAAAAATAAAGATAGACATTACACAAATTGAAGGTGAACTATGATCTTCAATTTCTTCCACTCATGAAAGGTCTTCGTTCTCCCAAAACTTGCATAGACTTCAATCTTCTATCGTCAAATTATTCTCTCATCAAAAAAGTGCTTTTTTCTTCTCCAAAATAGGTTTAAGTAGTCTCATTTTTCCTAGGTGATGCCAAAAGTCTAAAGTAGCCTCCAGGGTTCAAAAACATTAAAGATTCCCAAACTTAAGAATTTTCAGCGTCTGAGCTGACACGGGCCGTGTCATTGGACACGGGCACCCGTGTCTGCATCTGTGATCTGCTCCTTTCAACCTCTTGGCCCAGCTAAATTGACACGGTCGTGTCGTGTTACACGGCACCTGTGTCAGCTCCTGTGATCCTTCCTCCAAAAATGCATATTTCAGTTGACTTGACACGGGTTGTATCGTGTGACACGGGTGCCCGTGTCTCCTTATGTCTTTCTCTAATCTTCACTTCTTTCCAAATTCTCCCCCTGACACGGCCCGTGTCAGATGACAGAGCCACCCGTGTTAGGGCTCCTAAAGCACTTCTTTTTGAACTTCTAAATTCTGCACTTTTCTGCCCCAATTTGTCCTGTTTCATTCTTTTATTCCTGAAAACACTAAAATACCAAACCAAAGCATAAAATGCGGTAAAATGGAATAAAACACCAGTCAATTAAAAAAAATTATGACTAAAATTAATGCAAAATTCATGTGTAAAAATCACTGGTCAAACTCCCCCAAACTTAAACGGTTGCTTGACCTCAAGCGACCATTACAAGAACTCATGAAAATCACAGTAGCCTGGTACTCATACGTGAGACATCCATTCAAATTGATCAAACAACAGTATGTACGATGTTCACATGACATGAAGAGTTTGCTTAAGAATCTTTAAATTTAGAGTTTCCTCTTCAGATACCTCTCTAACTATGCTTTGTATTTAAGCCTTTTTCCGATTTTCCTCCTTTTTCATGCGGATAGTCAAATTAAGGCAATGATAATTATTGATGATCATCACACGCACATGACTGATCAAGAAAGTTTTTGCTCAGGCACCAAATAAGAGCTTTTTCTCCTTTATAATTTTAGATGAAATTTTCAAAACTTTTCAGTTTATATATTGTCCTTTATGGACAACGTTTGGGGATCAACCCCCTTTGGGCTGAATAACCTAGTAAGGGCTACCCAACTTAGCGAGCCAGTTTCCTTTTACCGCCTTTTCATCATTTGGTTTCAAATTTACTTCTTTCTTCTTCAATCATACATGAATATGAATCTATGTTATGCCAGACTATGGGGATAAACTACTTTAGGAGTACTTCTAAGGATTCAAGCACTATGGTACAAATCTACACGTTAGAATCGTATTCATGTCACGTTATTCCGAACTTCCTACCCTAGAATAACCATCCCTTTGTCTCTATATACTATTCTCGGACTCTATGAGACTCGAGTTCTTGATCAAAACAAAATTTTTTGGCCAACTTTAGAGTACTTCAACTCATGGATTTACATAGCAATTTGCATAGAACTAAAAAATAATGCAAACAGAAGAAAAGAAATAAAGCAATAAAATACATCAAACTTGAACTAAACATTGACACCAATATTTTAGAACAGGTTTGAGAAGGTGACTCATAGAGGGTAATACAACCCATGTTGCAGCTTCCTAGCTCTCACCAGCAAGACTCCCTTATTAATTCCTGCAAACAAAACAAAAAGAAAAACTAAGTTCTTAAAAGCGTGGGTTGCCTCCCATGAAGCTCTTCATTTAACATCGCTTGGCTCAACAGTTCATCCCCTTATGGGGGTAATTCCTCTTCCGCATCTTGTTGCTTATTTCTTTTGCAATCCAAAACCCATTCAGATTAAAAGTCTCAACCCATTTTTACTTCTAGCCACTTCCAACTTCCATCTTTTTAGCTTGCTATTCCTTCTTCTTTCTCTTATTTCCTTGTTGACTGCATTTAGGAATTTTTATTGATGCCACCTGAGAGATTTTTCCTAAGACTTCTTCTAGTTGTGATTTTGAATGGTTGCCTTCTCCTTCTACCTTGATCATTCTGACCAAAGACTTATGCTTTCCACCTGCACCTTGCTTCCTGATTTCCATCACCTTCAAGGTTATCTCCTCCTCAAAATGATTTCAGTGTCAGATTACTTGTCTCGATATTAAAATTGCATCGACTAGTCAGCATAAATGGTAGACCAAGAACGATAGGAGTCTTTTCATCTTCAGGTATGTCCATGATCTGAAAGTCAACTGGGAAACCAAAATTGTCAATTTCTACTAATACATCTTCAGCTATCCCATATGACTGCTTGATGGTGTGATCCACAAATTTCAATTTTGTTCTACTTCCGCTTATCTTCTCAATACCGAGCTTCTTGAAAATCGATAATGGCATTAAACTCACAATAGAGACAGAATCAACCAGAACCATTTTGAAAGCTCTATATTTTATTGTGCATGGTATTACAACTGACCCCGGATCCCTCTGCTTGACAGGTATTTTTCTCTCGGGCGCAATTTTACACAGTTTCTCATCCATGGGTACCTGTCCATCTTCTGTTGATTTCTTTTTTGAAAGTACCTCCTTCATGAATTTTTGGTACAATGGCCTTTTCTCGAGTGCTTCAAAGAATGGTATGTGAATTTCAAGCTTTTTGAAAATTTTGACAAATTTCTCAAAATCTTTTTCTTTTGTGTCCTTCTTTGCCACTCGAGATGGATACGCTAACTTGGTCATTGGTTTAGTCTTCTCTTCAACTGGCTTCACATGCGATACCACTTCTTCCTGTTTGTTCCTATTCTCTCTCACTTCCAACTCTACTTTTATGATATTATCATCAAACTTCACCTTATCTTATTTTTCTCTATCAACTTTCTCACTCCTTGTTTTGACAGCATTCACATTCTCATGACTTTTCTGACTTTCTTGTGCTCGCAACGCTACCTGTTGTGCAATTTGTCCCATTTGAACCTCCAAATTTTTTATTGCAGTTATGGTATTCCTGTAATTACTCCTTTTCTCTTCTTGAAATTGAGATGTTTGGGCAGCCATTTTTTTAATCGCCACCTCCCACTTTGCCTTTTGAGGAGCTTGTTGTTGCTGATCTTTTCAAGAGAAGTTCAGATGATTCTTCCACCCAGTATTGTAGGTGTTCGAATACAGATTATTCTGCTTCAAGAACTTAATGTCTTCAATTTGTTGTGGAGAACCTAAACATTGCATCTTATTATATGACCCATTACAGATTTCACATACATGATTTTGTGCTTGTTGAACTTGGGCAACTTGATGAGTACCTACCTTCAGCTCTTTCATCTTCTTGTCTACCTCTACAATAATTTTTTCTTCAATTTTTAATTTTATGTTGGGCTCCAACTTTAAATCAATGACTCCTTCAGACTTGTTAGAAACCCTGTCATATAACTCCAAATGCTCATTTGCAACAATTGCTTCGATTATCTTCTTTACACCAATGGCTATTGCGAAATTTAATGAGCCACCAGCTGCTGTGTCTATCAGTTGCTTTGTCTTGATTCTCAGGACATTTACAAACGTTTGCATTTGATCAGTCTGGTCCAAATTATGAGTCGGGCAGGCCACTAGGAGTCTTTTGAACCTTTTATATGCATCCCCCAATGATTCTCCCTCTTTTTGCTTGAAATTCAGTATATTATACCTTTTTCTTATGAACACTGCGGATGGAAAATATTCCTTCAAAAAAGCAGTCTCCATTTCTTCCCATGTTGTTATACTATCAGTCGGAAGAGAAAAGAACCATTCTTCAGCATCATCAGCCAACGTGAAGGGGAACATTCTCAATTTCTTCTTTTCCTTAGTATGACCATTTATCTTCAAAGTGGTTCACATGGTAAGAAATTTCTATAAATGCTTATTAGCATCTTCATTCACCCTTCCCGAAAATGACCTTCTCTCAAGTTGAGTGATAGTACTGGGATGCAGCTGAAAATTCGAAACATTCATCGGGTGGTTTACAATAGTGAGTCTACCAGCTTGTGCATTCCTTCCCCCATAGTCACCAAGTAGTCTCTCAGGTGGGTTTTCGCCCATATTTTCAGTTTTTTAATCTGACTTTGTCTCTTTGTGTTATGAATCTATGTCTTGGTACTCTGAGTGATTTGAGGCAATATCTTCCTCTGAAGCCAATCTGGATAACGTAGCTTGTCTTCGTCTTGCGTGGAAAGTTCTTTTGATCTCTGCGTCAAAAATAAATTCAGATGAGATCTTACCTCGCATAAAATATTAGTGCAAATATAATAATAAACAAAAATAACTGAAAAATAAAATTTAATTGCATAGAAATAAAATTTCAATTAAATAACAATGAAACTCAATATATTGGCAGTCCCCAGCAACGGCGCCAAGAACATGATCGAAAAATAGCAAGTGTACTATTTCCATCGTGTAGTAATAATGGGTTTTACCCCGAATATCGATCTCGAGGACTGCGTAGGAAATACTAAGTTTTATTATTAATTCAATCAAACAAAAACAATAGTTTATGGTTTGATTCGAAAATATCTTTGCGAAAGATTAAAAGGCTTAAAGTAAAATTTGACTTTTTCTGTTTGGTGAAAAGCTGTTAGGGTTGAGTGTATGATTTGCAATGAAATAACCTTCATCACTCTTTGATCTTTTCAAAAAGTTCATCAACCTCAATTACCGATTCTTAAGATTATATTTCCCTAAGTCCTTAGTGAAAAACCTTTAACTTCTACCCTAATTTCAATTTCCATTCAAATTAGTGTTGAGGTTAAGCATGTAACTATCAAGAACTATTCTGGTTATCATAGGATTCCCCTAGTCCTAGGTGAAATCATCTATAATATCATTATTTAGAAGACCTTAACACGACCATCTAGTTCTAATGTGTTAAAAACAGTGAAACCCTATGGTCCCATAGGGGGAAACTATATATCCTTCTAAACAATCAAATTTAGGCATAAAAATTGTTATGTTGAATAAAATAAAGAGATCAGTATTCTTAACATCGCAAATCAGGGACACCCCCTAGCATTGGGTGGTTTAGCCGCACATAATGTTAAAAGAAATTTAAATAAAAATAAAGATAGACATTACACAAATTGAAGGTAAACTCTGATCTTCAATTGCTTCCGCTCATGAAAGGTCTTCGTTATCCCAAAACATGCATAGACTTCAATCTTCTATCGTCAAATTATTCTCCCATCAAAAAAGTCCTTTTTTTCTTCTCCAAAATAGGTTTAAAAGCGAACGATAGCTAACCTTAATCAAAGATAAACAATACTTGAAACACAACACACTTTGCACACTTGCACCTCTAGGATACCCTCTCTTGTTTCCTTACGAATATCAGTCATGTCACTCGAACATGGGGATGATTTAGCAAAGACCCTCAATTAAAAAGATCATAGTCCCGCAGTGACCCTTTTGAATGTTTCCTTCGGTAAACAATCTAGTCCCTTACGAAATTGCTAAAGCGTCCCTACAAGTTGCCTTCGATGACTGTACAATGACCCCCGCCCGTCCCTTCACATCCAACGATAGGATTTCCTAATAACTAATGGTAGGATAGAACTATCTGAAGGAGGAGTAAAATTACAAGAAAGACTTTGAGTAGGTAGATCGCTCGTAATCGCTTGCTCATAAACATTTCAAAACAAAAACATCTTTTCACAATCACACTTTCAAAAAATATTTTCTAAACAAACACTTTGTACGCATTCTCGAGGACAGATACGAGAATCATTATAAAGTCTTGCCTTACTATTGGCATTTCAAAATATTTTCAAACACACAACACAAAGCAATTTTTCAAAGAAAGTGAGCTAAGCGATTAAGAGCCTGTGGATAACTACAGATGAAAAGGGTACTAACACCTTCCCTTTTCATAACCTACCCCCCGAAATCAAAAAATCTCAAGGTCTTTCCTGTTCTTTTCACCCTTTCCTTATTGGATAAAAGAAAATTTGGTGGCGACTCTTGCTATCTATAACATTTGCGATGAAATGCAAACCAAGTCAGTTCTTCCAACGTATTAAAGATATCACTCAACAGGTGGATACCAATGGTTCGATCTCTTGAACAAGAAAGTTGTGATCGACATAGACATGACCATAGATAAGCTGAAGGAATGGGATTGAAGCAATAACATTAATAAGGATTCAGTAAGAATTCTATGTGATGCCAACTAGTGAAGTTGATAAAAAAATTTGAGCAGAAGAAGGCAGAACTCAAGCATGCATAAGTGTACCTTAAAGGACAAGAAACATGCATGCAAGGTTGCATGAATGTATTATTACATAAGATGATGTGGTCAAAGATGAATGTGAGCCAGTACATTATACTTTCTATGAAGATACTGAGCCAGTCAATATAATTAAGGCATTGAAGGACTCAAAGTTGATGAAAGCCATGGGGAGGAACTGGAATCCATAGAGGTCAAAAAAACTTGGTCACTTGTCAAATTTCCACAAGGTAAGAAGGCAATAGATGTGAAGTGGGTATATAAAGTGAAGATAAATCCAAAAGGAGAATTAACCAAACACAAAGCAAGACTTGTAGCCAAATGATTTCTTCAGAAAGAAAGAGTCGAATTTGATGATGTTTTTGCACCAATTGCTAGGATCGAAATAATAAGGTTGGTTATTGGCTTAGAAAATAAGAATAACTGGCATATGTGTCAAATTAATGTGAACTGTGTATTTCTGAATGGCCCCTTAGAGGAAGAAGTATATGTAGCACAACTAGTCGGGTTTGTGAAACAAGGTCAAGAAAGCAAGGTATACAAATTGCATAAAGCCTTGTATGGACTCAAACAAGCTCCAATAGCTTGGAATAAGAAGATAAATGGTTTTATATGAGTTAAGGAGTTTGTAAAGTGCACAACTGAGTATGGTGTACATGTCAAAAGAAGTATAAGTGAGTTGCTTACACTATGCTTCTATGTCAATGACCTGCTGATAACAGAAAGATGCAAGAAGGAGATCGAAGACTTCAAAGGTGACCTAAACTGAGAATTTGAAATGTATGACATGGGCAACATTTCATACTTCCTTGGTATTAAATTCTATAGGAGTAGTAGTGGATTGATGTTGCATCAAAGAAGATATTCAAGTGAGACACTCAAGAGATTTGAGATGGAGGATTGCAATGCAACTTTGACGTTTGTTGATCCAAGGCTGAAATTGATGAAGATTCAAATGAAGATGATTTTGATCCAAAATATTATAGAAGACTTATTGGATCATTAAGATACCTTTGTTACACAAGACCTGATCTAGCATGCAGTGTGGGTATGGTGAGTAGATTCATGCAGAAGTCAGAGGTATCTCACCTTGCAGCCATAAAGAGGATACTGAGGTATATCAAAGGAACACTCGACTATGGAATTTTTTCCTACAGATGATGAAGGAAAAGAATGCAAACTAGTGGGTTACACTGACTCAAGTCGGTATGGTAATCTTGAGGATAGAAAATCCACAACTGGTTATGTGTTTATGCTAGGTGGTGTACCAGTTGCTTGGAGCTCAAGAAAAGAACCAGTAATAGCACTATCATCATGTGAGGTTGATTATATATTTTCCTCTCAGTGTGTATGTCAAGTATTATGGATGGTGAATTATATAGAAGAAATTGTAGGTGAAAATCATGAAGCAATGGTCATGAAGATCAACAATATGCATGCTATCAATTTGGTTGATAATCTGATGGCACATGGATGAAAGAAACACATTGAAATGAAGTTCTATTATCTTCGAGATCAAGTAGTAAGTAGGAAGTTGAGCTTGGAATATTGCAGAACTGAGAACCTGATTGTAGACATCATGACGAAGGTTGTGCGATGGAGTTATTCAAAAGATTGAGA